>JAHLJT010008446.1:98972644-98999260 GCA_031308135.1 Acheta domesticus | reverse complement strand
TTTCTCTTTTCTGTTTCCTTACATTTATTCTACTTAATTCCTACCTAATTTTATTGTTTAAGATACATTCGCTCAATTACAAATTCATAATATAATGAGAGCGTAGGCTTCATAAATCATAATATAATTCTGATGTTATATTCTGAAATTCTCCATCCTTACTTTTATTAAGTCATCTTTCCTCTTATACTCTAAATTTAACATGTACCTTTAACATATATTAACCTTTACACAGTTTTTCCAAGTCCCCATTATACTTGTCAATCATTAGTTAAATTATTAGCTTTACCTTCAACGTTTCATGTACCATTAATATTCTATTAATATTTTTTCTATTTTCTAATCATTCCAAATCCACATTTTACATAATACCATCTACATTATATTATATCATAATATTCCCTTCCAATTGTTCTAAATCCTTTTCCTTTGTTTTCCTTGCTTCAGTATCTTACTACTCCGTTAGTTAATTGAATCTATACATTTTTATAATTACTTGCAACTTCTTTTACAATTTACAATAACATATATTTTAATGCAAAGTTAATATAAACGTGGTTCTAAAAGGCATATAATGGTCAATGTAGTTTGTGGTTGTAATTTACATGCGTTTTTAAAGAGAAACATTGGAAAGGTGATTCGCTTCCTCCTTTACCTCTAAAGTTATAGTGTTGCTTACACCCGACGTGAGCAGTCCTCTTTATTACCCATTTTCTCTGCAACCGCCAAGCATGCCTCTTGCACGGACAGTATTCCAAGTTGACTGTGAGATTTTATCGCCAACATCCGATAGCGAGCGTTCCGTCACGATCACTCTGAGTCGGCAGAGAATTGTCAAAACAATTAATATAAGCACATTTTTACAGTATGTATTTTGCCAAACCCTGCACATATGAATTAATGGAAGTTCGAGCTAGCGAGGCACTAGGGAAGTACATGTCTCGGTTTCGTTGGAAAAACTTTAGAAAAATTAATAATTTTTGCAAAATGCAATGGCTTGCAGTCCTAAAAGTTGAATAGATGGACGAAAACGTTTTTCATTAGGCATTAAAACTTCCAATATGGTACAATCTTGCGCCACACGTTATGTATGTTTTAGAATCTATATAATTCTGCTCATCTGTTTTTCACTGTACCATCCTGATCCTATGCATTTTTTATATATTTTTCCTTGAATCTGTAGCTATACATTTAAAATTACAATTTATTTCTCACACTATGAAGTCACCCCTACGTAAATATTCTTCCTCTCATTGACAATTCTCGCCTCCACCTCCGCAACATCCTTTCTTATTTAGTCATGACACGTTTTCCCCTCATTATTCAATACTCATTCTCTCTCTCTTTCTCTCTCTCTCTCTCTCTCTCTCTCTCTCTCCATAAGTTAATCTAAACAATAATTCGTATTAATTATTTTAATAATCCTATTATTTTAATAATTAATTATTTTAATAATAATTATTTTAATAGTCCTTCATTCTTACTATCCATGTGATCTAAATTATTTTGTCTTCCTTGTTTGCCATGTTTCCGCTAAACAAATCGCCCGCCATTTCTTAATATTTTTTTCTCAAATCTGTATCATTAATGCCCTATCCTACCACATTCCAAAATCCTCATTTTATATTTCCTCTACTTCCCCCTTGTTTCATTTCCTCTATTTCTCCTATTCTCTTTCACTTCACCTTTCTTTTCTCTGCACCTTCTCTTGACTATCAAGTCATTGAATAATTTATTCCCTTTGCAATCCTACCATAATTTCACCTGCCCAACCTATAAAAATCCCTTAGTGCCATAATCTTTCTTTTATATCTTTCCTTCACATCTGTCATTCTTAAAACCCACATACTTTTTTGCCCCGTTTTGTGTAATACTCGATGATCCATACTTTCGTCTCCCTTAATTTTCTGTTCTGTTTAATTGTCTCCTTCTTCTCAAATTCTTTCAATTTGATAACCATATTCCGTTTCCTGATGTGTATCTTCTCCTCTTCATCTTTTCTACAATAAAATTAGTCTATGTCTCTACTTATTTACTCCTCAGCGGTTTAATCTATCCTTCCCTCACCATTCCCTTGTCTTTTCCTCCTTTTTCTCCTCTTCTCTTCCTTTTTGTACTCTCTTTATTCCCTCCAGTCGTCACTGAGAGAAGATTATATGCAAAAGCTTTTTGCAAAAATCCACTTACATATACATTTTTTTTTCACATTAAGCTTGCAATTCCAAATTCACGCCACATTGTATGCTAATATGTTGTGAATAAAGTTGGTAAGTTTAATTTCATTACGTGTCATTAATTTGATATTTCTAGTTTTCATTTACGAACATAAAATTTTAAGTTTATACAATTCAAAAATTCATATTGTATATGTACTGTTATTGATAATTCAATACTGACATTTAAAAGTTTTATATACTCAAATTATAAAAACTCAAGTACTTGTGTACTGAAAATGTTATATACTCATACAGAAGTCGCAGAAAAGTCGCTTATTTTCCAAAAGCAATTCAGGAGATGAGAAATCCATTTACCAATATTTGCCACATCTGAGCAAATAGTGATTGGAAACACACAAACAACACAAAAGCACATTCTCTGTAATATTTTTAATCATGCGAATATGAAATGTAAATACAAAATGGAAATATGCAGTCTTGAGATACACCAATATCTGATTTTCTAATCTTACATCCGTTAAATGTGCGTTCATGAGGTTGCAAAAATTCAACACACACAGCGAATGAATATGATCTGGTATTTCTGTGTTTATCATATGTCTGTGGCATTGTCGGGATCCCAAGAATGTAACAAACAAAACGGACTCCGTTTCTGTCGATTTCCATTGCAATTCATGAGAGAGATTTGTTCAGATAGATGCAATGTGTGGATGTGTGGAAGATTGTTAAAAACTTACAGCGATCTAAAAAGATAAGAAAAATATACACACATATTCAAATTGCGTAAAATCCGCTCATCATCTCCTTTCTTACTAATCCATTCTCAATTCCTTATCTATACTTTTTTCTTAGATGCCTCTTTCTTTCTCCTTTCTAAGCTCCATATTTCATACAATCCGATCGAACAACAACACTAGTTCTCGTAAATCATAACTTTAACTTTAAGCATAATACTCTATCTCGCGGGTATGAATAGCATTTTCAACTCTCTTCCTTCCACCCTATACTGTGGCCTTTCATTGCCATGTCCTTTCATTCTATTTGTTTCCACTTTCTTTCATACGATCCTCGTCTGGTGTCCCATCCTCTTTCCAATTTCAGTCGTCTGTCACCTTCCCCTTCTCTACAGGTGCCCATTTTATTACATTTTATAAATCATAAACAGATACGATTCACAAACTTAATCTTCTCTCACATAATTCCTCCTTACTTTCCTCTTTTCTTCTTCTTAAGATACTTCGCATCATCATTCCTGCTTTATTTACAAACTTTACCATTCCCTACATTTACAACCCATTACAACATACTTCTTCACTTTTCTTAAGTTTTATTTTCCTATAATATTTACTATTTTTTCTTATTCACCTCCTTTCTTCTAGTCATCCTTATTTTGCATCTTGCCTCACTTCCTACCGCTGCTTCTAGTCTTCCAGTCACTTGTCTCCCTTTCATGTACTTCCTTTAACCATCCTTGCGTGTCTCCCTTCCTTCTCATTCCCCTATCAGCATACATGAAACCTAAAAATTTCCTTTTTTTAACTTATCTCCGTTCTGCAGTTGGTGAAAAAGCACTTCCACGAAGAGCAAACTAACCGACTACATTACTGATCACATTTTCCCCTTTCTTTCACCTTCCTTTTCCTTCCTCACTTTTCCATAATCGTTTCTTGAAATCTTTTCTCCTCACTTGATCCATTATCTCCTCGAGTGACGCCATTCTCTCTTGCTGAATTGTCTTACTTCTATTCTTCTCTTTCTTAATCATTCCTCGTGCCACCCTCTGCTTCCCTCTCCTATACTCTATCTCCTTACGCTTCCTTCTTCATTCTTCACTTATTTCCACTAAACCTCTTCCTACAAACCTTATCACATGCAAGAATTGTGGTATAACTCTTCCATCTCTCCCATCTCTTCCTCCTGGGCCAACGTTTGTCCACTCTAAAATACACTTTCGTTGTGTTTCATTATATTATTCTCACTCATTAAAATTACTATTCTATTCATAAATCTACCGTCTCTACTTGCGTACTTTTTCATTCCTTTCTCTCCCCACATTTTCCATAAACTACTTCCCATTGAATTATAATACGTTTGTTACCACTTTATGTGAGTCATGCTCTTCACATTCCCACCATATTCTTAGCATCAATTTTCAAGTATTCAGTCCTTTCAATCCAATACATTCACCATTATATCATTGACTTCAATTTTCCTTCAGCCATCACATGTATACATAGTACATATGTTTATATTACAAACATGCATCACGCATTCATCCGCATGGCCGTCATCTTCCTTAATAAGGACAATTGATAATGCATGACAGGAAAAAAAATATATGCCAGAATGTATTCAGAGTGAAAGGTATTGCGGTATATACATACACAATTTATTACGGCTAGCGATACACGCTACAAAACAAACCTTATCTTGTAAGAAATATAAACTAAATGGCCTTTCTATACTTCGAAGACCATGTGAAAATGACGTTGAGAGAGCATTTCCTTGTTTGGTCATCTTTGATATGCACATGGAGAAAAATACACAATTCTAAGATTATATCAATAACAGTGTTATTAGCATGAAAAATACGTCATGACAGGCCGTCACATTTAGTTGTGATGTGTAATGTCGGATTCTCAAGTTAACTCCTTTCGATTTATAATTTAAGTAGTCCATGGGATTCAACTGAAGAGTTTGGGAGAGTTGTCACAGTTCCCTTCAGTTGATCACTTTCTGGAGAACTCGATTTTTTTAACGCTGAGAACAAATGAAAATTTTATTGGGTTAAACCACTCGATATGTCTGTTAGTTACATATTCTACCTGCTTGTCACTGGCAGTTCAACACGACATAAATCAGTTTATTCCTTATTCATGTAAGCCGACTCAAGAGAGAACCAAAACTAGTCCATGTAAAACATACGGACCAATCCAACCTTGCTATCATGCTTACAGAGGAGTACACAATGAGCAATGCTGTCTGTAGCACATGTGTATATTAGAACCAGGAATTAGCTATAGAGATAGAATAGCTATTAAGATAATATAAATAATGAATATCCTATTAGATAAACTTTTTCCCACTGTCTCATAAAACATGAATTGAAATTAAATATCAACGAGAGAAAATTCTAGTTGTCAAAGGGCGAATGCTATTGACCACCATCTAGTGTCACTCATTCTTTTTCACCTAAAGCCGACGACGCTTCCTTTGTCTCTGTTCTTTCGTTTACAAAATTCGTCTTTTGTCGATCGAGACTCGCCCAGTTGCCAAGCAGAGGTGTCACCGACATTGCTGGTTTGCATTATATCCATTGGCAGTTTCACAACTTGAAACAACAGTTCGCACCGCTACCGAGTGAAAAGCCCCATCATTAATCGAGCGTCGGTTGGCAGGCAGCCTGTTCGCCAAGCCAACGTCGACGCCCCCGCCACCACTGCCCGGAGCCCACCCGCACGCTCGAGGGGGAGTATTGTTTTTAAGCGGGTCAATTATGAGGGAAATTGTTCCCGTATGTGTAGTTCATGCATTTTTTTTAATGTGACCGCGTTCTTCCTCTGCTGGAATGTGAGATCTGCTGCCAACATGCAGGTCGGTTTGCGGGATTTTCCCTTGCGAGTTTCTCACCAGAGAAACGCCGCCCCAGGCGGGACATACTCAAAGCTCGGGACTGTAATAATGGGGAATGAAAGATCGCGCACATACCGTGGTCCGTTTTTAAGAAACTTTATTATTTCTGTTGTGTCACTGTTTCTGTGTGTTTCTGGGCGCGTCGACCACGGATCACTACACTGTCAACCGTTAGTACAATGATCATTTTCGCAGGAGATGTTTCTTCCCCGCTAGAACGTGAGATCCTGCACTGACCTACACGTCGTCTTGCGAGATTTTCCCCCATCCAGGTGTCTCAGCCAGCGGGACACTGCGCCAGCCAAGACAAACTCTAAGCTCCCGACGAGTGGCAGTGTGCGTGTGTGTGTGTAAGGTGAAAGATGAGGTAAGAATGAGGAACGAAAGATTTCTTGCGGTCAATATCCCACTTGTTACAGGCCTGCTAGTGTCGAAAATCCTACGACTGTCGGCACTCGAAACCTTCCGGTCAGAGGCACTGTAGTGACATCATTTGATGCCCTGATCCATCTGGCGATGTTTTTAGATAGTTCTCCGTCATTCGCCTGGTATTGATCGGTGAAACCACGGAAAACTGCCGACCTGAGTAACCGGTCCCTAGAATTTTTCTTCAGACAGAGGTGAATACGACCCAATTATCTAGCAAGAATCCGCCACTGAGTCTCTAGCCTTGGACGTGGATTAACCATATTTCAGAGGCAAATTGTGTTGCCACTGATCCAGCGGACCTAATGCGCACCCGCTCATTCAGTCATCCGCATTTGCGCAGGCTCCTTGGCTCACGCCGCACCCACTCCCACGTGCCGCTGTTACGCGTTCCACCTTCTACCCCCCCTCCACTCTCAGCACTTCCGCCTGCTCGCTCATGCAACAACGCCCCCATTCCTAACCCACACCCAGCCACGGAGGAAACGGCAACTTACTCGTGTGTGTGTGTGTACAGCCTGAGAGGCAGACATCCTGAGAGGCAGACGGACTGAGAGGCAGACGGACTGAGAGGCAGACGGACTGAGAGGCAGACGGACTGAGAGGCAGACGGACTGAGAGGCAGACGGACTGAGAGGCAGACGGACTGAGAGGCAGACGGACTGAGAGGCAGACGGACTGAGAGGCAGACGGACTGAGAGGCAGACGGACTGAGAGGCAGACGGACTGAGAGGCAGACGGACTGAGAGGCAGACGGACTGAGAGGCAGACGGACTGAGAGGCAGACGGACTGAGAGGCAAACGGACTGAGAGGCAGACGGACTGAGAGGGAGGCTGTGAGGGAGACAGACTGTGAGGGAGACAGACTGGGAGGGAGACTGACTGCCAGAGACAGACTGACTGCCAGAGACAGACTGACTGCCAGAGACAGACTGACTGCCAGAGACAGACTGACTGCCAGAGACAGACTGACTGCCAGAGACAGACTGACTGCCAGAGACAGACTGACTGCCAGAGACAGACTGACTGCCAGAGACAGACTGACTGCCAGAGACAGACTGACTGCCTGAGACTGACTGACTGGAACAGACCGACTGACTGACTGGAACAGACCGACTGACTGACTGGAACAGACCGACTGACTGACTGGAACAGACAGACTGACTGACTGGAACAGACAGACTCACTAACTTACTGGGACAGACAGACTCACTAACTTACTGGGACAGACAGACTCACTAACTTACTGGGACAGACAGACTCACTAACTTACTGGGACAGACAGACTCACTAACTTACTGGGACAGACAGACTCACTAACTTACTGGGACAGACAGACTCACTAACTTACTGGGACAGACAGACTCACTAACTTACTGGGACAGACAGACTCACTAACTTACTGGGACAGACTGACTGGAACAGACAGACTCGCTAACCTACTGGGACAGACAGACTGACTGGGACAGCCGCGAACAGACAAAGAAGAAGACAGTGAATCGGTGGGCTCTTGGTCACTTGAGACTGCGTCATCAATTTGCGTCATTTTCATTGTTCAGTGACCTCTGAAGTATTCATGACCAGATCCCACATTACCTAATGTCCATATCTTAAATGACTTATTCATCACCATATACCGCTCTCATAACCTATTGAACCTCTGTTTCGCCCTCGAAGAACATTTGAAAGAACATTATATTCCGAAATATTCATTCTTAGATAATTTCTTTTGCGACACTTACATTCCAAACAACTGATACCTCCCACACGTATGTCAGTGTCAACAGTGTATGGACGACAGCAAAAACACCTCTTGCCCAATGTATGCAATTCCCTCCTATGCATTTTCTAGCTCATTTTGTTCTGCCTTCATTCTGTTTTTCCTGTCTACTACACACCAATATAACATTAATTTCGATGATAATATCAACATCCTACTGTTTTTTATCAGTTAGTATAACATATTTCTACCTATAGACTAATAATTTATTATTATTATTATTATTATTATTGTTATTCCTCCAATTTACAACTAAAGATGTTATGAGTCGGTTGATTATAAAGTGTACTCTGGGTTGCAACCTGCTTCCTAAGGAGCAGATCTAAGGACTAAAACTTTGCGCAAAATGTGGACTGTTCCAAACAAAGCAATATTTTCCACTTCCCAATCTTTTGAATGACCTGGGAGTTTAGCCAAGTTCGTTCACAAATTTCCCGGACAAACCCCAGATCTCTGATAACTATCGGGATGAACTGTGCTCTTACCTCCCACAATCGACTGATCTCGATTTCCAAATTCTTGTATTTAAGACGATTCTTTGCCTCCTTGGTTGCGTTTTGATCACACGGCACAGCAAGTAAACAGGATTTTCTTCCCCAATTCCCAAATAACAATATCCGATGTGTTTCCCGTGATAGTGCAATCAGTTTGAATTTGTTGGTCGTATAGAGTCCAACAGACGTCACCGGTTTTGGTGACGTGTTGAGTGTTGGTACAACTTGTAGCATGTCTTTCGGACTTCGAGAGCAATACTTGGAACTTCGAGGGCAGTGGAGGTAACTATTGTCTCTACCGTATCTTTTCAAGTATTCGGGGTCGGAGGCAGGATTATCGACACTATCTTGTTAACAAGGATTCTAGCGGCCGGCTGCATTGATCGGTAGTTTTTCGTGGTTTCTCTAATCAACATCATGCGAATGCTGGAGCAGTACCCTCACAAACGGGCGACAAACCACGCGCGATCTTTCCTTCCTCTTCCTTGTCCTATCCTCTCCCCTTACATGCTCACACACACACACACACACTAACATGCACTACACTACCACACATGCCAGGAGACGGGTCAGGAACTTGTCCCGGCTGGGGCGGTGCACCGCTGGTGGGATATAGCTGGTTGCAGAAAACTCCGCTAGTCGATGGTAAGTCGACGCCGGATCTCGCATCCAACGGCGGAATATCAGCGCCACCTCCCAAAGAAAAAAATATGTACTAAATGTACGGGACTAATGATCTCGGTAGTTGAAGCGCACAGAGTCACTAACAATCAATCAAGAATTCGGTCTTTGCTAGAATTGCACAAGCTGAGACGATATGATCAATTACTCCATTATTATTATTATTATTCCTCTAAATCACGACTAAAGATGCTATGTGTCGGCTGAATATAAATTCTACTCCAGGTTGCAACCAGCTACCTAAGGAGTAGATCTAGGGACTGTCGGTGCCTCTACAATACTTTGCGCAAGATGTGGGCTGTTCCAAATAAAGCTATTTCTTACACTTTCCAGTCTTTTGGATTACCTGGGAGTTTAGACAAGTTCTTACACAAAGGGTCCCCCCCGATAAGATGGTAAAAAGTTCCCCTCAACCAAATTGCATATGAGTGGTTACACTATAATTCTAACATAAAAATAATATTTTTGAAAGGTTTCTTAGCCTCCGTCCTACCACCCACACCCATATACAGCCAAAAACGTGTTTTTTTAATTTCAATTTTTTTCGACAACTGAACACTATTTTATCAGACTGAAAAAAATATGATAAATAAGAACACAACTTGGACTATCAGAAAAATATTTTTCAATATTTTCTCAGGCCCAAATTCGAATACAAAAAAATATTTTCGAAAAAAAATATCAAGAAATATTTTTTACTGTGTCTTAGAAGCCTGGAACAGGCTCGAAAAAAATGTCAAAGGTTTCTCTTTACATACAAATTGTGTATTTTTTCAGATTTTTCCGATTACTGGGCTGCAGTTAAAAAATAAAAACCATTTTCCCGCCTTTAAAACACCTGGACTTTCAATATACTTTGAAACTGACTGCAAACGGTTCTCTGCATTTATTTGAGTGTTTATTATACATTTGTATACATTGCTGTATCACCCAATAAAGTTTTGATTTTGGAATATACTTACGAAGTATCATTTTTAAAGCTTTCTAATCGTTTGCATAAGTAATCGTATGCTACGGAAAGACGATAGTTTTGGCAATTTATAAGAAACAATCGACACAAGACCTTGTAAGTGTGATACTGGTGGATAAAGAATTACACCCCATCCTACATCAAACAGATTTTAGATGAAAAAATAGAAGTCTGCAGATTATGACATACAAAAAAGATTCTTGCAACACACATTATAATGGTAAATAACTCGGAAGCGATGCTTCCTAGGCCTTTTAAACCAGGTTTGCTTGTCTCATGGGGACACGCCTTTTTTTGAGAACAAGTAAATTCTAACACACATGTTTTGGGGGACGGGTAGATGACAAATGGGGAAATGATAAGGGACATTTCGTGTGCAGAATAGATGGGGGACAGTGGGGAAAGTGAAGGGGAACATATTAGGCCCCGATTATGTTGTTAGGATGTATTTTTCAAAATACCACTTTCATGATCATCCCATTTTACAATTTTCCATATTAGTTCTTTTGGGTGCGCCTTTTTCGTACCACAGATGGACAGAAAAGAGAAGCCGATATCAATGTAAAATTAAATTGAAGGAAAATACTGAAATTATCTTTCACGATAAAATTAACGGGACTATTTTATTTTCTGCGAATTTTTATCTCAACGCTCAGCAATATTGGAATGAATTCTCTCGCACAGTACCGGGTCTATAATGCCGTAAACTACTTTTCGGGGGATGAGCGTTTGCAGTTGGGTGCTACATTAAATCAATTTTCAATTTTCGTACAATTATTATTTACAAAGTGCAGAGTTTTCGCACGTGTACAGATTGTACGAGTGTCTCCATATTTATGCGTATTCAAGAACAAACACTTCGGTAAAGGAAAATACAACTTTTTCTCTAGTTTGAAACAATCTACAGACGTGAGACCACAGGCTTCCGCAACCAGTGCGTTACTATTTATCTGTCCGGGAGGCGCCGCGTTCTAGGCTCAGTTGTCAACGTTTTAGCTGCTATTCTGTGGCCTTCCTCCTCAAGCAAGGTCGCACGTGCTTAGGACGTGGCAACTGCCGAACTTCCAAGTGGTTGACTACAAATGTCTTAGTTTTTTTAAAAACTATGACCCAGCTATTAAAAAAATATGAAAAAAATTCACAAGCATTCTGAGATGAAGTTTTAAAATTACTTTCGTGCCAGTGTCTGTGTTCTAAGACAAGTAAAACAGTTCTTGTAAATCTGGGTCTAACCTCTTCCCCTTCATTTTTTCACATGTCCCCCAATTATCCCTCAAATATGACGGAATTATTATTTAATAAACTGCCAAACACTATTATCTTTCCTTAGCGTATGATATTCTCATGCAAAGGATTAGAAAGCTTTAAAAATGATTCTTCGTAAGTATATTCCAAAATCAAAACTTTATTGGGTGCTACAACAATGTACACAAATGTATAATAAACACTCAAATAAATGTAGAGAACCGTTGCAGTCAGTTTCAAAGTATATTGAAAGTCCAAGTGTTTTAAAGGCGGGAAAATGGTTTTTATTTTTTTAACTGCAACCCAGTAATCGGAAAAATCTGAAAAAAATACACAACAATTTATATGTAAAGAGAAACCTTTGACATTTTTTTCGAGCTTGTTCCAGGCTTCTAAGACACAGTAAAAAATATTTCTTGATATTTTTTTTCGAAAATATTTTTTTGTATTCGAATTTGGGCCTGAGAAAATATTGAAAAATATTTTTCTGATAGTCCAAGTTGTGTTCTTATTTATCATATTTTTTTCAGTCTGATAAAATAGTGTTCAGTTGTCGAAAAAAATTGAAATTAAAAAAACACGTTTTTGGCTGTATAGGGGTGTGGGTGGTAGGACGGAGGCTAAGAAACCTTTCAAAAATATTATTTTTATGTTAGAATTATAGTGTAACCACTCATATGCAATTTGGTTGAGGGGAACTTTTTACCATCTTATCGGGGGGGACCCTTTTGCGGAACAAATCCCAGAGCTCCGATAACTATCGGGACGACTGTGCTTTTACGCCCCACAATTCTGCTGATCTCGATTTCCAAAATTCTTGTATTTAAGACGTTTTCTCTGCCTCCTTGGTAACGACGTTTTGATCGCAAGGTACAGCAACATCGACAAGTAAACACGATTTGTTCTCCAAATCCCGGATGACTATATCCGGTTTTTTGCCGCTATCGTGCGATCAGTTTGAATCTGTTGGTCGTACAATATCGTACAAAATCCAACAGACGTCACCGGTCTCGGTGACTGTTCGTACCACTTGGGGCATGCGTTCGGAACTTCGAGGGCGGTACAGATCTGCCAGTGGAGGTAGTTACACACCCTGTCGTGTCTTTTCAAGTATTCTGTCTTTGCTAGGATTGGACAAGCTGAGACAATATGATCAATGGTTTCTACGTGTTCCTGACAAATGCGGTATTTATCATCTTGGGAAATTTTGAGAACCGCTTTATCATAATGTCGTGTTCTCAAGGCCTGATCTTGGGCAGCTATTACAAGTGCTTCCTATTCTGGCTTCATTCTCCCCCTTTTAAGCAACATAAATGATTGATCTTTATTGATCTGCACCTTGTCCATTCGTTTCAAATATTGTCCGTGGAGTGATTTGTCTCTCCATGATTTCTTTAACATTTTTTGTGTCTCAAATTTCATGTTAAGTAGTATCAGAAGTTCAATGTCTCTGTCATTCTGGGTGTCTTGCATAGTCTTGTTCGCAATGCTTCTTGCTACACTTACAATACCTCTGTTTCCCATTCTTCGGTCAGATTTCATGACCTGCCTCATTAGTGGGTCATCTTGATGGCTGACTACATACTTTCCCATCCCGATTATTGCATTGTGCCAGGAGGCTTCAATTTGTCTGAGGCCTCTTCCTCCTTCCTTACGTGACACATAAAGTCTATGTACATCAGCTCGGGTGTGGGCAACATGATGCATTGTAAGCAGTTTTCTGGTTTTTCGATCCATGATGCGAATTTCCTGTTTAGTCGTCTACTAGTCCGAAACTGTATTCGGCTATAGGCACCGCCAAACTACCTATTGCTGATAATTTATTCCTTGAGTTCAGAGAAGACTGCAGGATAAGTCTCACTCTTCTATAATACTCCTTGCGAATTCTCTCTTTCATTGTGTCGTTCGAGATGGTCTCACATTCTTCAATACCCAGATATTTGTAAGTTTTACCTGGCTCAAGATCTTGAATCACAGTGTGTCTATCAACATCAGTGTTCTCAGACGTGGTCATTTTGCCTCTTTTTAAGTTGACTTTTGCACACTTGTCAAGACCAAACTTCATGCAGATGTCATTGTTAAAATCATTGATGACAGCATTTGGGAGAGAATCGCTTCATTCTTAGCAAACACTTTAAGATCATCCATGTAAAATAAATGTGATACAGGCCTTTCATCACCATGGAGCTTGTAACCAAAGTCAGTGTGCGACAGCTGTCTGGATAGAGGGATCAAACTAATGCAAAACAGCAGAGGGGATAGTGAATCTCCTTGAAAAATACCCCTGTTAATCTGAATACTTCTTGTTTCTACTACTCCCTTTCCGCTGTGGATTAGTAACCTGGTGCTCCACGACTTCATACTAGCCTTGCAAAACTCAACAAGTCTAGGATGAAATCGATAGATCTCCAGGGTCTTCAAAATCCAATCGTGTGGTACACTGTCAAAGGCCTTCTGGTAGTCAATCCAAGCCATGCTTAGATTACGTTTTCGTTTCTTTACATCATTCAAAATTATTTATTATTATTATTATTATTATTATTATTATTATTATTATTATTATTATTATTATTATTACTATTTCCTTATTCTCAACCCAACATTGCATTTTTTTCATTCTGTGTTCCCTTCGTTCCACAGGTGGTATTGGTCTTGGGCGTTCCATTTCGGCTTCGACTGTTTTCTGAGTTTTGTTCGTGTCCCAAGCGGCGATGGCGGCGCAGCAGCCGCCACCCACTGGCATTGCGCCACGGGCGGAAGCGCCACGCCGCGCCGCACCGCGCCACGCCGAGCCGAGCCACACCGAGCCACTCGGCCCGGGGGGGAGGGGGACGCGCCCCCTCAATGCCCGACGGAGATTAATGAGCCGCTCTCCGCCGAGGAGCTGGGGCAGGCGGCAGGTGAGCGTTTTCTTCCGCGTATCAAGTTCTCCGGCGCGTCGAAGGCTCGCTGCCAGGTCTCGGCCGCGATGACGGGGCCTTCTTCCTTCTTGGCGCTGTTCTGCCACGAACGTGGCGTCCGAGAAGCCCTCGGCCGAGACTGGGAAAGAGGATGCTTCAGCGACTGGTTGCAACTCTTCGACGGTTCGAGAAGAACACGGTCTCGGAAGGAATTTGAACATAGCACTTTTGTTGCAGTAACCAAAGCTACTTTGGTAACGTCATGTTACTCGCCCAGTTTGGAATATTCATTCTTTCATTGAACTCGTTTGTTTACTTCGCTTCACAAGTATCTTATTTTATCATAAAATTAATCTACTTTCCAAAATATGTTTACTTACGTGTGGGTTCAATCTATTTCCTGGTTTGGGGTTCTATGTCAATACAATTTTATGAGTCATAACTGTATTCCGTTGCACTACAAACGTCGTCTTCTTTTCATATAAAATTGAAAAAATGGTATTTTACCAGTGGGAGAAGACAGCCAGAAAAAGTTAAACCTACGAATCCATGGCTTAGTAATTAGATATGTACAATATTTTCGAATGCACTGCCTTCTAATGCATATCTACAAATACGGTCTCTATGTTTACTGAATGTTTAGAATTGTTGTCATGAACTTTTTAACAAAGCGCAATTGACTAAAAAACAACAGAATTTTGATGCAATCGAAAGTTTTTTCAGTAACTCCCCAAGCACGTTATTTTCCGCACAAATGAAGTAATATCGTTTTAATTGTCCTTTGAAAATATTAATTAGGAAGGTTTTTCTTTGTAAGAACCAGAAATGTATGCTTTTCATTGATTTGGTAAATCAAAGGTGCACCTGTCAGCATATAATAATTCTTTCCACTAATAAAACAACTAAAACGCAGGAAAATCTATCAGCTTTTTTTTAACACGTCCGTCTTTTAAGATGGCACCGTTTCTTTTCGTTCTCGGGATTAAAACTGCGGAGGCTGACAAATCGTAGATAGTGATGCAGCGTTCCACAAAGCCAATAATGAGGTGATTCCAGTAAATTTGTAACGGAGATCCTTGTCGTCCATGACAGATTCGACTCGCAGATGGATCAACGAACCAACTGCATATTATTTGCTCAAGTGCACCCGACGTCAGAGAAAGAACTCCAAGTTCGGGTTTTATAAGTTTACCCAAACGGTTTCAAGTTACACACGCCTAACACCATGAAGAAAATAGCAAAAATGTCTACGATTTATACTTTGTTTTTTTGTGATTAATCTTAAACATTTTAATTTTCACCTTTTTTACGTAATCTTTTGGTCTTCGTTCAGATGAATCTAAATTTAAATCAATTAATAAATTCCATAAATTCTTAGTATTCCTCGGCGGAGAACGATCACTTCTCATAAAAATGACATATTTTTGCTTATTTAAATGCTAAAATGTAATGGTATGTTGCCAGTTAAGATAAAATTTTGTATAAATATTACTATCTGGGCGGTAATGATTATCGAATGAAATATATTTAAAATATTTCAAATTATCACATGAAGAAATTTGTGGGTATTGGCGATTACGAAAACAAAATCATGTATGGCAACTAAGATATTTAACGTTCAATTTTGTGCTTTAGACATTTACATTGTTATTTTTCAATATCAAAATTGGCATTGAGGTACCTTTTTGTTCATTTTATTATAAATATTTTGCTCTGTAAATTTACAGTCGCTGTAGTCGGTCGTGTCTATTGAAGAAAAATCAATTGGAATTTCACCGAAGCTGGCATAGTATTTCAATGTATTATTGCACCGATGCCAGCCATCCAGACATATTTGACATTTCCTCTTAACAAATTGACGCACGATATTTCCATTATTATTACTCGTCATTCCTTTCATCTTCATATTCCTGTTCTGCCTATCCTCGGATGGATGACTCATTCTTTGACTTATCACATCTATTTCACTCCGTACAGTGCTTTATCTGACGATATTAAAAACTTCAAATCTTTGCTCCGTACCTCGGCTTCTGGGTCAAAGAACCCTCATTGCGATCAGTTTTTTTCCCAGTTTTCCTGACCCTTTGAGCAAATCCTGAGATGGCTTTATGTTTTTCTTCTGGACATAAATGTAGCTTCACTATCTGTGCATTTATCTTGGTCTATGGGAAATATAGTTATTCAAATAATTATCCTCCATGTTCTCGAGGCAGTAAGTCGATTCCGACTCGAAGGGCACCGTGAAGGATAATAGCCAAAATCCTTTGATGATTTGCCTTTGTTACGGTAGAATTTGTCGTACGCGTACCATAAAAAATTCATGACCATATTAAAACAACTGAGTATACCGACAAGAAACCAAGAAAATGGGGCGACATGAATCAACATGATTACCGTCTAGCATATTGGGAATGATCCCAGGACTACATACTTGTAAATTTCCATGAATTTATGCAAAACATAATGTACGCAACTTTATGAAAGTAGAAATAGATATGCATATGAGGTGATGGTTCTCCATCGTAAATATGAAAGTGTCTGGCGTAATCATTTCAAAATGCCAGACTCTGCTCCTATCGTCGCCTCGTTCGTGAAAAATTTTTAAATGCTTTTTTCATCAGGATATATTGTATCTTAAGATATAATATTGATATATCTACCCTGAAGATGCAAAATATGAAAAAATAATTTTATAGCATTTTATATGCTTATTGAAACAATATGCCAACAACCGACACGAAAATATCAGGAAAACATTGTTTTAATTGAATTTTATTTAGGAAAAAAGCCTTTAGCTGTAACATACCTTTAGGATACACATACATTTTGCATTTAAAAAAATTAAAAGTGAATAGTGAAATTAGGAGCTATGCCTTCTCTTTTGAAGTGAATTTTGCTCTATTCTAGCAAGAAATGTGCAGACAAAATTGAGAGCCATTTTTGAGGAATTATGAAGATGTACCAGAAGCTTCATGTAAAATCCCCCAAATTTTTAAAATTTGTTTCAAATTTGTAGTCGTGTCATATCAATAGGGGAATATTGATTTTGGGAAAAAATGGTTTAGTTGCTCACAGAGGGACAGTCAGACAGACACAAACAAACGAACATTTGGAATAAAACACATTTTCGTTATCAGGAACCCGGAAATGTGAATTCCGATTAAAATCTTAACATAGATGTTCCACAGAATTTCATAACTTTTTCTAAACTATGTATATTACTGCGTATATACGTACGTGTACGAGATAGTCAAAATGAATTTTCTACGATTTTTCGTGTTTGGGATATAATATACCTTAAGATGGCGAAAGAAGATTGTACTTCGTTTCAATAATTATGATCGTTTCAATAATTGTCTATATTGTTTATATTTGAAATTTTGTTTATATTTCTTAAGCCAAATTATTTCATGCCCTTTTTATATTAGTACTTTATTCTTGTTCATGGTACATATCATACGTTCTTGTAATTGTTTAATTTAAGTGATCTCTTAAAATGATCGAATATTCTGTTTAATACAAGACAGTACATATTGGGACCTAGCTTGGACAGTACCGCTGGTACTTGTATTGTTGTTCCTATTCTGAAAGAGAAATATCAACAATTTACTCATTCAAATCGACACATATACTAGATTTTAAAGAATTATTGTTGCCGTTACCATTCATTAATATATTGCGGGGATACTAATTACTAAATATTGAGTATACGTGAGAGCATGCGAGTGAATAAATATGCATAATGCGCTTATAAGTAGCTAATTTATTACAGGAAGAAATAATAGAACTAGCACGCACTTATATGTACACTTAAATTGATGTTACAGAGAGATTTATCATGTTTCAAAAAACATTCCGACCACTGTTTGAGAATATACATTCTCTATCAACTTCATGTTGATTTTACTGTGTTAAATTGGTTTCTGGTAAAAATAATTAATAATTTAACACGAGGTAATGATATTGTAAAAGAGAATATAGATTACGACTGATTTGAAACACAATGCACATACTAAATACACATAAAAGGTAACTTATTGCTTCCATTATTCTGTATTTACAATATTTACAAACCGAACAGTGGATACGTACAATCGTGAAATGCGGAAAACGAAAATTTAGAAAACACGTGGTAAATCATAGTCACACTTAATTGGTTGATTTCAATTGTGCTAGCTACATTTCTTTTACCGTTATATTGATATAATAGAATAATAGTTTACAGGTATCATACAATATCATGTGTTTAATGGAGCTTTTGTAATGCATAGGTTTTTGTTCCATTATCAAGCATATTCCAGTGTAGTAACAAAACGTAATATCCAGAGAATCAGAAAACGCAATTTGAATATCAGTTTTCGTACACAATGAGTTCTACACATAATCTAAGCAAAATGATGTCATATCAATGTATTAACATATTCATGACATTTGATGTCACAATATTTGTCACAATTTGTAGGTGTCCATCATTTTTTCACTCAGATGCGGAACACAGTCTTAAACACAAGATATATGCAGCTAAATGAATTAAAGCTGAGAAGAAAACAGTGCTTAAAAATCTTTATATTTCATTTTGTTTTCAATTCGAAAATAGAAAATAAATCACATATTTTTGTTCTGGAAGTAAAATTTGTTTCAAAATTCAGGTTTTAGGAACTTTAAACCCAGAAATTCATCACCTTTAGAATCTAAACTAGTCTATGAGCAATTTCTCTCGCAAGTCTTTTAAATCTGGAAGTACCAGAAGTAACCACAAACGATAGAAAGAAAATAACAGTGCTACTTTTCAATAAATACCCGTTTACTTCAATCCAATTTTCACATCTTTTGATTGACACTTTTATACCTGTGAAAAAATTGTGAGAATATTTGTCTGCAAATTAAAATTGCTTCTTTCATTTCATTGTTGTCCGAAAATTTTCTTCCTCGAAGTTCTTTCTTTAATTTTGAGAATAAGTAAAAGTCACTTGGCATAAGATTTAGACTTTAGGGTGGATGCTGAATCTCCTTGAAGCTACAATCTTTCAGTGGAGCCTTGGCAACCGCAGCCAACAACAACCGTGAGTATTGTCATGAGCCGCGAACTGGAGCATTGTCATGCAGTAGCCAAACGCCTCGACTCAACATACCTCGTCTCTTTTGTTTTATTGCGCCTCGGAGTTTGTGCAAAAGAGAAGAATAATGTACTGCACTGACGCCGGTGTTCCTATTCTGAAAGAGAATCCCCTTGCAATCCCAAAATATTGTTGCCATGATCTTTTGCTGACTGGGCCACCTTTGCCTTCCTTGGTGGTTCTTCGCCAGGTTTGCGACACTCCATCGACTCTCTTTTTCTATAAAGAACCATTGTTTCATGTACATTGAGAAAGGACTCTAACGATTTTTCATTCCCGGGACAAAGCTGAAAAAATTGTCGGGAACATGTCACTCGTTGCTTTCTTTGGGCGAAGGACAGAAGTCGCGGCACCCATCTTGCACTGTCTTTTCTCAGAAGTTTCTCGTGAATGATCCGAAAAACAGTTGTTTACGAAAGTTCCAACCTTGCACTAATTTCTTCATATTTCAGGCGTCTATCATTGAGCAGTTCTTTTTCCACAAACAACGCATTTCCATAGTCATCACTTCCAATGGCCGACTCTCTACCCAGGCGGAACTGCTTGACCCGTTCTTTAACGGTGGAGTATGATGCAGAATCTTCCCTATACACAGCATCCAATCGTTCCTTGATTATCTGGGGAGAATGTCTCTCTTTACACAAAAAAATTATCACACCTCGATACTCAATTTTACTTTCTCGCAACGGAGTAAACAGAAAGTTATTTAATGCTGGACGAAAAACCGACGAATTTTCGTCAGAAAAACTCTTATTACAGGATCCTACTAACGAAAAAAGTGAATACGTCCAGTTGCTAAATTTAGAAAACGTGGTTTAGCCAAAAATATTTTGTGGGTCTTTGATACCGAAAAATCGAATGACCGCAAAACGTTCGTCCGTCAGTGAACAACGAAACAACGCTAGCGGCAATTCAGCTGATTTTCTCCAAAATTGATATTCCGCAGTCGATCTGGTTGACGTCGCGGCCTCTTGAATTTGGAACCGATATTTTTATTTTCGGGCTCTTTTACACGAAACCTCTAGGGCATTTTCCAAACTTTCAAAAAAAATGTCTCGATCGTTTTAGTTTAAATTTTGTTGTTGGACAGTGTAAAATAACGTTTAAGAGAATGCTTCAGGTCTCATGCCGTTGAAAACCCGAATTTTTTGAAAATTGTAAAAGTTCAATTTTTTTTTCGGAGTTTTCCTACGACTAAAATAGTAACTATAGAGATTTTTTCCCTTAATGAAATATGTTCCTTAATGATAGGTTTCGAAATAAGGTCATGCACGCTTTTTCGAAAATTTGAGTACTTTTCGCGTAATTTTCGTGAAATTACGAGCGAGAAAGTACGTGCTGTTTGATCACCATTGGTTACACATTGTAGCAACTTCAATCACAACTGAAACAAACGACTTCCTCAAACAAACATACACAGCTAGATTGTTGCAAATGATAGTCTGCATTGCCCATACATTGTACTGTCAGCCATAATCAGCTTATACCAATTGGCACGATTTTTGAGTGCCAGGCTGGAAACTTTTGGAACAACCAGTGTCTGTCAGATAAAATGCTAACATTGCAAAATGACAACGTTGATGATAGAGATGAATTCTGTTCTAAAAATTTAAATCTTTAAAAAAGATCATGAACAATTTGAAAATATAAGTAGTTTTCACGTAATTTTTGTTTGAAGTTAAGACAATAAAAATATATCAAAAAGAGCTCTAATTTTGTTTTGGAGTAGAGCAAAGGACGCATATAAAAATGGCGCAGGTCCAATTTTTTCCGTTGAACTCCCTGATCTGAAATTGCAAATGCAAATATTCAACTTTGTTTTTGAACTGGCCAGAAAGTTGAGTTTAGGTAGAGACTGTTGGAGTAGGGATAGCGGGAATGGTGTGCTAAACCTAACAAGAACCTGAGTTCGAATTCCAATGTGGACGAAAATTTCTGTTTGGAAACCCATTTACATGTACAGGTAGTATTAAAATATTGCGAAGGCGTTAAAAATAATGCGAGAAAGAGTGTACTGTTGCCGCCCAACTGGTTGTTATTATGCTTTAGCGATAGCATGGCATATACAATGTGTGTGATTGTCTCACTGCACTACTTCCCGTTTTTCTTGTCACCGACCTACATTTTCCATCATTTTCTCTCTCCCTAGGTCTCAACTTTTTTCATTTCGTCTGGTTCGGTCCTTCAGCCGTTTCTTTTTTTTCGCAACTCTCCGCCTCCTCTTTGTTTCATGTACACTCACCCACCCGTTAACCCTCTCCTTTAGCCTTAATTCGGCCGCGCGGCCAACCAACCCTCTCTAATTCCATTTCCTCCTCCGAAAAGGTTGGGTCGACGGCAAATAAGAGGGAGAAGCTGGAGCATGCAGTTCGAGGGCCCAGAAACCTTTCGAGGAGACGACAGTTCACGCCGACTACCTTTCTCCTCCTCTCCTGCGTCTCCTCTCCGTGCCAGACCGCGCTTCGTCACTCCTCACTCCTCGCTCCGCCCCGCCCCGCCCCACCCCACTGTGCCTCCTCGCCCGGTCCGCCCCGCCCTACCTCCAGCGCGAGTACCGCAAAAAGTTGACGCGCGAGTCCTTAAAATAACGCGCCGCGGGCCGGCTTCAATTTGTAGGTTTTAGTGAAGAGATCGTCGGGAAATAATTATACCCTCGAACGGAAAGTGTAGAGAGGCCTCCTCGAGTCACGCGACGCGTTCGTTTGCGTCCTTTCGGGGGAAGAATTGAAGTGACGCGGGCGCGGCGCGGCGCGGCGCGGCCGCCCTGGTCCTCTCCGGGAAAGACGCGGGGGCGGGGCCTTCGCCCGAAAAAGGCAGCGGCTTCGGGACAATGCCAAACGGGGGAACTGCACTGGGAGGAGTGGATTTATATGTTCCGGCCGGTTCAAGAGGGAGAGTTTTGTCGGCACGCTCCCCTTCTTTCGATACAAAGGACGCGCATTATTAATATTCAACATTTACTAAACGTTTATCTTTGATACGCTCTGTATATAATACGCTAGTGATATGAGACTTCTTCCATTTAGAAAAAAGCATTGGCACAAAACTCTATAAGTGTGCTGCTGCTAGATAGGGAATTACTTCCCAGTCCTGCATGAAACCAATTTCAGACGAAACTAACGGAGCTACATATCTTCTCCCATTAATTCTAACTTTTGCAGTTTTCAAAAATACAGCGTTCAATGAAAAGAAAACCTGTGCTTTTTTTATAAGCATACTTTGCTCAATTTGAGAAAAAATTAAAGAACAGATTTGGAATTGTTTTGAGAAAAAAATTATAAATGGTCTTTACTTCAAGTAACATTACGCGAAAACTATTATTATTTTCAAACAATTACCTTATTGAAAGATCTAATTGTTTAGAACAGCTGTTATTACGAAAAATAGCTACCCTCAACACTGCAGTTTTTGCGTTTTCTTTTAATTTTTTTAAGCGTTTGGGACATAGACTAATGGACGGACTGTTGGGCAGGCAGGGGCAAGAATGGGCAGAGATTTTTCCGTAAACCAATTTTTTCGGTTTAAAGACTCATAAAATATGGATTCTGACTACACGATGTGTTAGAGAAAGTTACTAATACTTATAAGAACTAGATTTACTCACTTTTGACGTATCAGATCACCACAATACGAGTTGTGTTATGAAATGTCTCCAGTTCCCGCAGCTGCATTACGATATTTTTTCTTTACTGTAACAGTTTCTTTACAGTAACACTAAGTACGTAATAAGCAAGAAAGTAAAAAATGACAATTTGCACACAATGGCATAGGGAACTGATTACTGAGAAACAGGGTTACATTGCGCACCTCAGAAACAAAGGTTCCTAGGCCTAAAACAATTTTAGGGACAGGTGAGAACATGTGGGGACAGGTGAGAAAATGGCAGGAAACAGGCGAGGTAGAGGTGAGGGTCAGATAGGCCCGAGTTATGTTTCTTTAGTAGCATAATACAAAATTATATCATTTTGAACCTTGAAATATATTTTTTTTAGAATTTACTTCTACTGGGGAACCCTACTCCGTAACATGGGTGTCCGGATTCGAGCAGTAACTCGAAATCTATGTATAATTACATTGAATAGACAGAAATACTATTCCACTATAAAATTAAAGTGACTGTTCAATTTTCTGTGAAATTTAATCTCTGCGCTTTGTAAAATTGGAATGTTTACTCATGCACGGTACCGATCGCATATTGCTGTAACCAACCGCGATGAGAGAGGAGTGCAGCCGGTACATTGTTCCAAGGCCTCTAAATCTAAAGAGGGACAATAATGGTTATTATAATTTGGAAATATATGTAATATAAAAATATAAACTATATAATATAATATCCACTGCCATCGTTACAAATTTTAATTCGAGACAACAAATATCATATTGTTTTTTAATATTCACATGCAAATTTTAACTTGCAGTATTAATGGCAATACACAAGGAATATTGTATTTTCGAAAATAATTGTTTGTTTTTATTGGGTAACCGAGTAAATTAGTAGTGTTCTTTTGCTTCATACAGAAATTGCTTACACTACTTGCGCCGGTAGCCGAGCTTCTTAACTCAGATCGGAGAAGTCACGGATGTTATGCGGCTCCAATCTCCGCAGGTTCCACATGTGTGACCACCTGGGAACCCCGGATACTAACGGCGCTGAGCCCTGGCCGATAGGGATAAAAAGCAATGACTGACTTAACTTGAACGACTTAGTTCATGGAGAATTACTCCTTGCGTCCAACCCCCAAAAGGCTTGGGGCGCTGTTACGCAAGTATACAATTTAAAAAATATAATTATATTTATTGACAAATAACTTATGTTAATTGAAGTATTGAAATGTGAAATTATGAAAAAGAAACCTGTTTCTCACATCTCAAAACGATAATAAGTACAAATGATGGCTAATGTTTACCTACTGGGAGTCTACGAGGTATTGTTCTTCATTGATGAAATCTGTTACCAACCTAACAATTGAATGTTTCGTAAGTAGTTTAGCCTACCGTACGTTGAGGTGTAGTACAACACTGCGTATAATGGCAATGAATTGATGAACTTAGTGATTGTAGCAAACGAAGAGAGATGTTTACAGTGATTTTGTCAACAAAACCTCGTGCCTAGCAACGTTCAATGTGAATTATGTGTTGAATAGCCTCAAGGATGTTTTGCATTAATCGCGAAGGCCACAGTTTGGAGCCTCGTTGTGAGCTTCAACACGCGTAATTTGAGGTTATAAATACAACGTTATATGATCGCGAGTATTCGTTGAACGGGCTTACAAAAAATACACTAGTTCGGTTATGTTGGCTAAGTGTATCCACCCTTCACTTTTCCAATCAAAGAGGTTGGTTCTGTGGTACAGGTCGAGGGAAAATGGCGCCAGGTCCCAGTAAGTGTACAATACCCGAAAACATTGTTGAAATCAATTGCTTATCTGCACTATTGTGGCCTTCGATCAATACAGATTATATCTGTAGAAAAAAATAAATGTAATAAATATAAACTTTTATAAAAATAACTTTAATTATTGTTTGAATGATACGTGCTTGACATAATATCGCAGTGAAACTCAAATCACTAATGTCACACTGGGGTTAAGATTCGTGATGAAAAAAGATACTCATTCAAATCAATGTTGTTTTATTGAAGACAATAATAATTTAAAAAATCTATTTCAGTTATGAAGTCAAAAAATTATATTTCTCAATTAAATATTTACTAACTTAATTAAAAACATTTTCAAATAAAATTGTAATTCGTAATTCCGTAATAGAACACAACACTATTTATCCTATAACGTTGTCACAACATATTGCGATTTTCCAGTTACTGAACAGTCGTAATATCACTGAAATAGCGTTTACCTCTGCCTAAGGATTCATTTCACTTTAGACTTTATTCAAGAAAGTATTTTTCTGCACTTACGCATGGAAAATAGCACTAACCTTCACTGTTTATTGATGAAGGAGAAAGTGATTAGGAAGTGAATGAAGGCGAAAGTGAGTATTGGTTAAGGGGAAGTGTTACTTTGTGGAATATGTACGGCTAATTAGACTTTGCTGTAGGAGTAACTCAAATAACGTATGGCCGTATAAAACATCTGGATACTGCAAAATAAACAAAGCATTGGGACGTCATGAATCAAGACTGCCGCCTCACGTACTGAGAATGATCTCAAAAGTGTGTGAATGTTACTTTCAATAAATCTGGATTAAAAAGTAATGTAGGTAACACGTAAGAAAGTGTCTTTGGCGTACTCATTCATATTACCCAGACTCAGTTCCTATTCTCGCCTCGTCCGTCACTATTTCATTCGTACGCCAGAGATTCCTTTTGTGTATTTACGTAAATAACTATTGTTTTGAATTACCTGTATACAACATCAATAGTTTTCCTTCTCCAAGAAATGTACTCTCAAAAAAATGACTTGTCCCTATAATAAACGAAAACCTCAAAATTAAAGAGTACAAATGATGAATTTAAATCAGAATTTTTCTTCGTTATATTTATCATTTATCTTTGTTTTTTCATGGAAGGGAATTCTTCTCATTGCGTATTAGGTACTTTCAAAACGATGTATTAGGCGTGAAATGCCGTTTAGGAATTAGAAAGATGCTAATGAAGCTAAGCAAATAAAACATATTTTCCATTTTTTTACGAAGAGCTTTGATGGTGCATTTTGAATGATTTATAACTTCTTTTTTGTGGCAAACGTTATCACTGACTGAGTCTGGATGTTCTTGCAAACGAATTATTGTTTTTATTCCTCAAACAGTGAGCCATGTTGTGCGTACTTCTTTTAGTAACCATTGATGGCACATGTGGGCAGATAGGCTTCAGTCAACTTGGCTGTTTTCTGAGTGGAGTATCTCACCGCATTTGGGGTTCGCGAGACTAACGCAAAAGCAAAACAAAGCGTGCACGCATGACGCGCATGCGAGCGCGTGCGTCTGAAAGCGGTTTGCCGGGCGCAGCGGCGGCGGCCGGCGACCCCGCGCGGGTGGCGCTCTTATCAGGGCGGATTATCGCAGTGTGCAGAACGCATTAGGGCCGCGCCCCCACCCGCCCACTTGCCGGCCCGCCACTCCCGCTGCCCGGCGCCCGCCACCCGCCGTCCGTGCAGACCCTCCACATCTCCTCCGCCGCGACTGCGAGGTCCTAGGTTCGAGTGCTGACGGCGCGGGATTTTTTCTACACTCGC
>JAHLJT010008446.1:98957337-98972544 GCA_031308135.1 Acheta domesticus | reverse complement strand
TCAATAGGAAAATTTATCTTCAGTCTTTGCTGAAATATCACTGTTGCCTTGATGCTGCACAATCCAGAATTAATTAATGGGGAATGAGTTTTTCTTAGCCTTAATTCGGTAACAATATTGGCACATATGGTAATTCACACAGTATAACACACTTTTAAACAAGATGTATATTGGTATCCTGCCTACACGTTGCAGTTCTGCCCCTTATAGTATGAATTTATCTAATATTGAAGTTTACAGACATCTGACGGTATAACAAAGTTAATATCTTTGTACTCAAACGAAGAAGGTATAACAACAACGCTAAAAATACAGATTCAAACGTAGGTAATTATAAATTAATTACTTAAAAATCAAAATGTGAACATCCTTGACCTTAAGTGGAATATTTTAATCAACATGACATTATCATTCGCATAGTTGGGCAAGTCTCAAACTCTTCACAGACAAAACAAACTTCAGATAGTGAACGTACCTGAATTCCTTTTGAAAATAGAATTCGTAGTCTTCCAAGCATTTATTGAGCGGAAATATTAAAAAAAGAATAAAATGTACACATCATATGAGAATACTATCGTGAGTTCATGAGCCTTTTTAGTCAGAATAATGTGGATTCTATTTAACTCTTTTAAAATAACATTGATAACTGATATAAAGTGCTAGAGATGATAATACGATATTAGAAGGGGGTTATGGTAAATTAAAATCAGATTTTTGTTGCTAGCACAAATTGTACTTGTGTGTAACATCACTTTCAAACAACAGTTTAATTGGTATTTGCGTTCATTAATGATTCCGTCAAAAACTGTCCGCAAACTCAGGTGGACACTTAATAAAGCTTATAAGAATATGTGAAATTGATGAAATTCTTTGCGCGCATGAACCACTTGTACACAAAACAATTCACTTCCTCATATTTCCACTCTCTTACTTTTTACGCCTCTTTATGATTGTTCCCAATTTCCATCGCCCTTGCTTTGTTTTTAATGTAATTAGTTATTGTGAGGTTCGCTTACGGTTAAGAATATTAGCGCGTTTTAACGTTTCACCGCTGAAAACTTTCTCACTTCCTGGAATCACATTCGTCCTCTAGGGCAGCGTCAAACACACGATTGACATATCATTCATTGTATTGCTGGGGCAATTCATTTTCTGTAGTATCTTCGATGCCCGTCCATTATAGATTATTTAGAGGTGATGTAAGTTCCTGTTGTAGCCATTATTTGTGTGGAAACCGTTTTGTCACTTGCAGCACTCCAGCGCTGCAGTTCCCATTCGATGCGGTAGTTGTGGAGTAGATCCGTATCTTAATAAATATTGGACTAACTTTCTTGCGTATTCACTCAGAGAGGAACTAGGTGTTTGAGTCGTACTTCGAGAATTTCAGTGCCATTTTGTACCACAGATTCACCAATTGTGCTGGGCTTGTGAATATTGGTTCGTTTTACATATTCACCGAACCAAAGTCAAAAGTGAACACGCGAAACTGCAATTCAGATCCTGCAGAATGTTCATAGCATGCATTACGATCATATATAATCTGAAATCCCCTCGTCATGAAATATAGGTATCCTCGACTGAATATCACAGTTCTCAGTCATCTGACAATGCAACCCGACGCAAGAAGATCAACAGTAGTCTCCACCCTCATCCGCTTCTTATAGTAGTGCAACGCAAAATCACCAAAGAAAGTTCTGATACTAAAATTCAGGCGCCAAATCAAATATCTGGCCATCAGACTTGTAGTATACCGGCTGGAAAATTCGAAAACTACTTTGCATCAAATGTATTTGACAACAGTCGGAAATAAGATTAAAACCATTCATGAGTTAGTAAATAAGTACATTAATTAGCTAATAATTTCTCAAAATGATTCTAAAATGTAAGAATAATTTCCCAGCGTCCGCATTGGCCCAGTCAAGGGCTCGACTGAGCAACGCGGAGACGCACAGTGATCAATTTTGCTCCGCTACGTGGAGAAAAATCAATTCTCGAAACCTGGAGGCCATAGAAAAGAGAAATTTGGCTGAGATAAATAGAAGATCAATAAAAATGAACTGACATATGTGTAACGTCTATTCTGACTATTGCACTGTAACAATATCTATCCAAACAAATTCAGTGTAAATATATGTCGCAATTATAAACGGCAGTAATTTTTTGGCCCAACAGAATGAGGTTAGCTAAATAAATATTTTTAACTTTCACCATAATTGTCATTGGCACTCAGAGCTACTTCTTTGAAATATACTTTGTTTTAAAAGACGTGAAATAATGCGAAAAGTGGACTGAATAACTAAGGCCCTTCATTGAGTATGTCGCGATGGACAACGGCGCGGCGTCTGCCTGAGCCCTGCCCAGGTCACGTTGGGTTGACGCGGCGGCAGCCGGTTATTTTTTTCTCTTCAATACATGTACAAAAATTGTATACATTGTTAAAGAGAATTAGCATTGGATGATCTCTGCACACTGTTTTTGTAAAAAGAATGTGAACAAATTCGCCCACTCTTCTGTAAATTGAACAAATTCTCAATTAACAATGAATAAATATGTCTTCAATACGGGGGAATGTCGTGGAATCGAAAGTGTTCCCTTTTTGTCAATGAGCATGCGGTGGGAAATTTCGTATAACGAAGTTACCGATGTGATACTTACCCCTGACTGTTAGGTGACGCACCATATTTCGCAAGTCGTGTTCTTACTTTTCACAAAAAGTGATCATTGTCGATCCCCTACACTCTACAGAAGTTTGTAGCATTTATTCTGAGACACCCGGTATACTTCTCTGCATACTATATACTTCTCCTGCAATTGTCACTAAACACGCGACATAAAGGAGCCATTCTAGAACATATGCCGCTGTAGTTATTACACCGTACAAAGTTCCGAATTCGCTGTAAAATGTAGCCGCACCTGCTTCGCGTATTCATTCTCCCGTAATTCCTCCGAAATCCTCCCTCCCCCTTCGGATCCTTGGCGATCTGGGCAGCGGGGGAGCGCGACTCGTGTGCGGGAACGTCCTTTCGCATCCAGCGAGCTTGTTTTGACTGCACGTGGTCACCCCATCGATTTTCTCTCACCTGCAAAACGCGTTTCAACTTTCTCATTGTAGCACGCGCCCCGCCCGCCGCCGCGCCGCCGGGAAATATACTGAGCATTACCAAGAACGGCGGAAGTTTCACACTAACAGCCCCTGCGTGGGCGGGGCAGGCCAGCCGCGCCGCGCCGCATAAACTGTCATAAACGTCCCGAATCAGAGGAAAAGGGAAGGCCGTGGCGTTCGCGTACTATATTGTCTACAGCTCGCAGCGTCGCCAGCGAGTAGGAAACACACCGATAGTCATGTGCTTTGTAAAACCTTTTTGTATCGTTTCATCATTCTGAATACCTAATATTTATTGCAAATTAAAACAATATCATATATTGATTGCAGAAAGTGTTGTCTCTTACGAAACAAAAAGTACGGGCTAATTCACGAACTTAATAAAGGTGGAGATATGTTATTTGCGTTACTATTGCCGTCGCGATGGGTTATTGGAGTTGCTGTTGCAGTCGTACTATCTTGTTTAAAGTCATAAAACGGCTAAGTACACGAAAGAATGAAGAGAGCAATTTTAGTCTCTGAGACACCGTTGTAAGGCGATATTCCGGGAAGATTCTGAATTGAACCTCCGTTGAAAGAAGAAAATGCAGAGTCCAAGGGGGTAATCGATATTCAATGGCGGTTGTGATGAAGTCATCATAATGTACTGGACAGTGATTGCCAGAAACATGTCCTTGAGAGCTAGGATGCCTAACACTATATATATATATATATATATATATATATATATATACATACATATATATATATATATATATATAGAGAGAGAGAGAGAGAGAGAGAGAGAGAGAGACACACACACACACACACGCACGCACACTGGAAATGACAATGTTTTCCTATTTTAACCCTAGGGCAGACCTGCACAGCATTTTGCACTTTCACTGACATCAGGAGCTGCGTGCGGGCAACTCAGGTGCAAATGAGAAAATCGATGAAGGGTGGGGATGAGACCCGATCTAGGAGTAGGGACCACCAATCAGAATGCGCAATTCGAAAGATAGCGCGTAAATTTAAAGAGCAATCGGCAAGAACATGACGGTCATATACAGTTCAAGTAATATTATCTTTTGTATTATATTGCAAATGTTTGTTCTCGGTATATGATAGGGCGAAATATAAAACTACAACGAATTATACATATTAGATTTCGACACCAAGTATTATAATTGCTTGTAGGGCTTATAATGTAATTCGCTTTGCTACGATGTAATCACAAATTTAGTGTTGTGCTAAACACAAAATTTTGATACTGAATTGTTTTTGTTTGATAATGACAGCAATAAATTATTTTTTTATTAACTATGTTTAATTGAATAAGACGGTTCTCTCAAAGCAAAAACATATTGTTCTTAAAAAAATCATGATTATTTTCTGTTCTAATTTCTGACAAGCGTGTAGAGTCGTTTACGAGATCGTATAAAAATATAAAGCCCTTTGCATTCTATTTAACCAATACCCATGATTATCTTGTGATTGTCCGTAACATATCGTCACAGAAGTTTGCTCGTTGATCTCTTGTATTCAGTTTCATAATGGGGGAAAATGGTCACAAATGTGCTATTAAACATTACCCTTCTTGGAATTGCCACATATTCTATTTTTATGTCAATCGTCATGTGAGAGGTTGCTCTCAAGATTTTGTTCATTTTTCTATCATTTGGAGATTATAACATTCCTGGTGAACAATCAATTATTAAATTACAATTTTGTGTTAGAATTAAATAATATTTTTTTCTTATATATAAGCATATATTTTAAAGCTATTGCTTTAAAATAATGCTTAAGAGTCACAAAGAGCATGTTATTGTCTTTAAAAACATTAGAAAATGAAAATACATACAGTGGTGGAACACAAAGGTGGATATACAGTAGAGCACAGAACGTAAACACTGAATTATGACCCTGGTAACTTGATATACTAGACATAATCCATTTAAACAAATGGGCATTTAATTTTGAAGCATGGATCATTATTAGACGCCCAGGCATTCAATCTACGCGCCGCGTCATGATACGTCAGACTTCTCCCCTCCCCGCAAAGCTTCCTACTCCCCACTACTTGCACTTTCGGCGCTGCCACGGGCAGGCGATCGGCTCCCAAGTGCAGAATGCCCGCGGGAGCAGGCTTTGGGCAGGTCTGCCCTAGGGTGAATATGCAAGGTCTCCGTGGCCATAACGTTTTGTTTTTGTAAATTTCGCTTTTTAATCTGCATAGCTGTATTTCTGAGAGATTGTCCTCCGTGTAAACTTCCTTCAATCTTTCTACTTTCATTTTAGTGAGTAGCCAAGGAAAAATTCCCAGAAGTTACATAGGTAGGTCTTGAAATTTTATTCCGTTACGTCAGTGTATATTCAGGCCTTTTAATTCCCTATTAATAGTTATTTAAATAAATAATCGTTTGTTTATCATTAAGAGTTGACTTTTATTGAAAGTAATAAGAAATGAAGTAATAAAGGATTAAAAGATTTGTTTATGCACAATGAGCGTTTTAAGGGTTCTAATGATCGAGTGGCGACAATAACCCTGAGGGCTTTCGCCTGAAGGGCTTTTTTGTCGCATCATTTTTAAGTGCATTTTTCTAGAGAGTAGTGCGCAGGGCTTCAGATGTGCGTATGCATTCACGTAGTTTCCGGAGTCCACGCATGCTACGGTTGAAATGGTAGTATTCGAGATGATAGCAGTGAGAATGATGTTGCTTCATCATTGTATCACGTCATGTTTAAGTTCGAACTCTCTTCGTTCGTTTACCGGCCGTTAGGAATCCAAAATTAAAAGTAACCGTAAAATGTATAGATAAAAGACGTACTAAGAAGCGTATATATACTTCAACCAACAAACAAGCCTGTTTCGAAATGAGACTTTAAATATCTCGAGTAACCGATATCGATGTATCAAAAAGAAACCGTTTGTTTGCGAGACGACACCAGCTCGCAGAGCAATACGTTTGTGCGCTCGTTAACTTGCAAATCCCCCGCCCAGGAAGGCGTAGACGCCATCGGCATTCACGCCGCCGCGCCCGTCTCCACCGCCTCCGACCGCCTCTGCCGCCTCTGCCGCCTCTGCCGCCTCCGCCGCCTCCGCCGCCTTCTTCGTCTCCGCCGCCTCCGCCGCCTCCGCCGCCGCCTCCGCCGCCTCCGCCGCCGCCTCCGCCGCCTCCGCCGCCGCCTCCGCCGCCTCCGCCGCCGCCTCCGCCGCCGCCTCCGCCGCCGCCTCCGCCGCCGCCTCCGCCGCCTCCGCCGCCGCCTCCGCCGCCTCCGCCGCCGCCTCCGCCGCCTCCGCCGCCGCCTCCGCCGCCTCCGCCGCCGCCTCCGCCGCCTCCGCCGCCGCCTCCGCCGCCTCCGCCGCCGCCTCCGCCGCCTCCGCCGCCGCCTCCGCCGCCTCCGCCGCCGCCTCCGCCGCCTCCGCCGCCGCCTCCGCCGCCTCCGCCGCCGCCTCCGCCGCCTCCGCCGCCGCCTCCGCCGCCTCCGCCGCCGCCTCCGCCGCCTCCGCCGCCGCCTCCGCCGCCTCCGCCGCCTCCGCCGCCTCCGCCGCCTCCGCCGCCTCCGCCGCCTCCGCCGCCTCCGCCGCCTCCGCCGCCTCCGCCGCCTCCGCCGCCTCCGCCGCCTCCGCCGCCTCCGCCGCCTCCGCCGCCTCCGCACTGGAGCCACGCGCGCCAAAGGAAGAGCTTCCCTCCTCGGTTTCACAGCTGCCTGTAAAATCACCCCCGGCGCCCTGGATTCGTCCCCTTCGCGCCCTTTCACGCGTTATTTTATTTACTCTTCCTTTGTATCTCAGATGAACCCCCGTTCAATAACGGAATTGAACAGCCTGCAAGCGGGTTAGTCAGGCAGCGTCATCTGTTTGGAGTACATGCAAGTAAAAAGCGAAGCATCAGCATGAAGTATCGAGTTTATTCATTTTTTGAGGTACTTTTGCTGTTACAAAAATTTTTAAAATCTTAAGGAAATAAAATCCCGAAGTCATGAAGGAAGTCTTAAGGAAATAAAGTCATGATTTCGTCAATATGTGTTAGCGTGCGTGCCTTGTGTTATGTGTAATGAGATTTGAAGGTAAAAAATGTAAAATTAAATTTAATAGAAGAAATAGGAATCAAAGAGGATATAATTGAAATATTCTGATATTTTTTTCTAAATTAAAAAACTTATATTATGGGCTGATGTGTTATTGATATTTTCCATTAATGAAATAATGGACATCTTTGTTAACTTGAATTTATTTTTGGAACCAGCTTTTAAACTTCTTCCTCATTATCAGTCTATCGAAGATGACAATTATCACGTCTTTTATTTCATATCTAAAAATCTTTTGTCAAAAACTAGATGAAATTTGCGTACTACTTAAAATATGTTACAAAATATGTTATAAATGTACTTAATTTTCTGTGCACGTCATCTAGAGTTGTGGGAAATGTAGTTTTCAAAATTGTCGTTCTCTACGTTGTCGCGACGGAACTATATTCCTTCGCGAAGGACATGATGAGCGATAAGATCCAAATTCTATAGCTGATTTACCTTTGAAAATAGATTACATTACATTGGAGCGATTATTTTGTTAACAATCTTGCCAAAACACTTCTTTTTTTTTTCAGAATTCAACTTGTATATGGTTTAGGATAGTAATGTCAGAATTAAGAAAATGTCCACAGAATTCACTTCTCCCCGTTGCATGTCACACAGAGTTTTTAACTGTTTTTTACGTAAAATAAATACATAAATAAATGTTTTTAAAGTTCGTGTCGTAAAATAAAGTTCATTCATAAACGATGAAAATAGCTATTTTAATATAAACTCGAACTGCAATAGTTCACTGCTGCTCTGCATGTGGTTTACGTCGTCTTATTATTCCTATTATCTTACTGAACTACTCTGTTGCGAATAGACGATGTTGTTTTTTGTTGTTTTTTCGTGTTCAATTCATTCGACTAATTGATGAACCCGGGCGCGTCAACAGCTAAGGCAATTAGTCCCGTCCGTGTTTTTCTCACATGAGGAGGAGGCGATCTTCCCCCGATGGATGGTGAGATCCGGCGCCGACCTACCCGTCGACTAATAAGATTTTCCTTTACCAGGTAACCGACGTAAGGCACCGCCCCGACCGGGACAAACTTCAAGCTCCAGACCGGGTTCCTGGCATGTGTGGTAGGATACTGCTCCGGCAATCGCCTGGTATTGAACGGAGAAACCACGGAAAACTACCAATCAGAACAGCCGGTCGCTAGAATTCTCCTTCAGTCAGCGACTGAACTCGACCTAGCTCTGTAAACAGTGTCGAAAATCCTGCTACCGTCGGGACTGGAACCTAGGATCTCCCGGTCAGAGGTATTGCAGTGACATGTGTTGATGCCCTGAGCCACCTCTCCCGGTAATTTATTCGATTACTCGGCAGTAAAAATATATTGCGTATTCTAAAATGATGGTTCCGTTGCATAATTTACTTTTTCTGTCTGTATACTTCGTAAAATAGAAAAGCATGTACTCGTTGTTAAGACAACACAAATTACGGAGTTTTTGATGTGAGGTGTTCCCTAAACAAGGTATTGAGACCATAAAATGCATGTGAATGTTTATAATGTAGTTTTGCTAGTAACTTCCCGCCTCATGTCTTTGAACCTAGTAAATGCTTCGTTCAAACCCCCCTGTTGTAATGTTTGTATACAATTCCCTGTATATCGGAACACAAAATACATCGCCTTGTACCATGATGCGGAACGTAAGAAAATAAAATGTTTCTTTTATTTCCTTTTGCATTGTCTCACAGTTGCGATTGAAATTGCAACACTTAATGTAAAAACGTGATTCACGCCAATAGACAATGACGGATAATGCTTTACATTTCGTAATACAGAACGTCGATAATCTGGATTAATTAACACGTCAGTCTTTTCCTCGTCGTTCCGTTCGTAATTCACGTTCATGGTTGGAGAAATGAAAAGAAAAAATAAAACCATTAAGGAAATATTTTGTTTGGTTTTTAATTACAGAAAAAAATATTCTACTTTATGTACAGTATTGCATTTACAAACTGGTTTATGTGTTATGCATTTTTTTCACCACAACAGTATTCGGAGGAACGACGGTTCGGATTTTTGACGTCCGAATTATCAACGCTGCTCTGTAGCTGCATGGGCGTGCCGCTGGAGCTCTACGGATGGGCCATTCCTCAGAGAGGAGGAGCACACGGAGGCGGAAGCGCACATCCTCGATCCCCGCCCTCCCTCCCCCGCCCGCCCCGCCCTCTGTCCTCGGTGGCCGGGAACTCGGCGAAACTCTTTCCCTCCTTCCACGCGCCGGGCCCCGCGCCGTGCACTCGCTCGTAATAACCGGACATCGATCATTATAGTGCGATAAAGGTCGGCTATTCGTATTCCGGACGCGAGCGCCGCGCATTACCTTCTGGCTAACGATCCGCTTCTTCATTCTCGCCTCCGCGCCCTCCATTTTCTCCTCCGTTTGCGATTACCCTCCACCAATCTTGCGGATGTCTCTCTTCCTCTCCATCGCCCTCTCCCTCTCTCTCTTCCTCTTCATCACCATCTTTCCCTTTCTCTCTCTCTCTCGCTCTCTCTCTCCCTCTCTCTGCCTCTTTTTCGTGCTCTCGATTACTCTTTCCGAGTCTGGTCACCTAATCTTGGAGAATGATCATCTCGTCTTCTTTATTCACAGTTTCTCGATTACTTTTTAAGTCTAATCATGTTTCTATGGAACAGACATTGAGTTATTTCTCCTCCGTTCTAGTATTTTTACCTGTTTTGTTTTTGTAAATGACTTCTCATGCGAACGAGCTACCTCTGCTCTGCAATTCCTGTCCGTCGATTAATCTCCTTAAGGGGGGAGGGTCGATATCTTCTTTTAAATCTCTCTTTTCTTTTCCTGTTTTGGCGCGTCTACTTATATAAAACATTTCCCAGCACTCACACATACCTAGATTCCTTTCCTACTTTTTTCTTCTAGCTCCTTTCCGCTTGCCTTTTTGGTAATGGAGGAACATAGCTTCTTCATAGACCTATTCCTCTGCCCCCCGGAATGTTTCCGTGCCTCCGCAGTTTCACTGATGAGACTGGTGTGTCGCCGGTGCGCTGCCAGTGTGCAACCGGGGTGCGGCTCTGTGCCGCCGGCGGTGTGCCGACGGAAGGTCATGGTGTGCGGATCAGCAGCCGCCGATATGACGTCGTGATGATCCGATACGATGATATGATGCCGCCGATATGATCGGGGTGCCGTCGTGGTGCCGTCGGGGTGACATCGGGGTACCGCCGGGATGCCACCGGGATGCCGCCGGGATGCCGAAGAGTCGGAGATGTGCCGCCGGTGTGCCGCCGGTGTGCCGCCGGTGTGCCGCCGGTGTGCCGCCGGTGTGCCGCCGGTGTGCCGCCGGTGTGCCGCCGGTGTGCCACCGACGTGCCGTCGATGTGCCGCAGGTGTGCTGCCCGCGTGCCACCGGGGTGCCCCCGGTGTGCCGCTGGAGTGCCGCCGTGATGCCTCCAGGGAGCCACTGGTCGAAAGCGGCGGGGCTCGCCGTGTGCACGTGTGCTCACGCCAAGCAGCGCATGTAAACAGCTGCGCGGCTGGCTGGGTTTCAGTCGGCGCGCGACCGCACCTTCGCCGGCGCCCGCGGAAGCCAAAGCCCGCGCCCTGCGGCGCTAGACTGCCCCACCAAGCACAGGTGCAGCCCTCTGGCGGCGGCCGTGCATTCCATACCACGCCACACGTTTGGACTTACGTTTGTCTCTATCTGCAGGGAATATTTTATCTCTCACACTGAAGGTAATAAATGTTTCAAAATTTTCCATGTGAACTTGCCTTTTAGAATTTCATGTCAGTGCTGCCTGAAAACGTAACTTATCACTTTATCGCGTAACAACATAAGGAGAGAGAAAATATTATGATTGTGCGCCAGAAATCGGAGAATTTCGACAAGAAAAACTTATTGCCGGGACCTGGTAACGAAAAAGAGGATAAAACTTGTTCCTATATCCAGTAAATTATTTCCTCTAACATATTAGGTAGTCATTATCCATATTTTGTAGGGCCTTCACACTGAACTGTCGATTGATGCTTGTATGTCCAGCTGTCCGTCTGTGGTCAACGCTAGCGCCTAAACCGTTGAGACAATTGAATTAGAATTATTAGAATTGATATTCCCCATCGATTTTAAAGAACTCGACACCCTGCGAGTTTACAAGGAATATTTTAATTCTGGGGGTACTTTACAAGAAACCTCAACATTTTCTAAGTTTTCTAAAAAATGGTTCCAAATTTGAGTAAATTGTGTCCTCGGATAGCACAGAAATGCTTAAAAGAACGTTGCAGATCTCCTTAAGAATTAAATCTCTGATTTTTCGAAAATATCAAAAGTTCAAAAGTTTTTTACCGTCTTCCTACAACTACAATATTGAAGACAGATTTGTTTCCTTAATGAAATCATTTCTTTAAAGACAGATCTTAAACGTACAATTTTTCGAAAATATTAGTAGTTTTCGCGTAATTTTGCTTACAATATAGGTCATTTTTAAACTATTTTCTCAAAACCACTCCAATTTTTTTAATTTCAAAGGAATCAAAGCAAGTAAAAAAGAGGTGCTGGTTCCGTTTTCTGTGAACTCTGTATTTTCGAAAATTGCAAAAAATCAATATTGCGAAAACACGATATTGAAAATAGAGATTTTCCGTTAAATGAGATCTCTTCTAAAAATTCAGCCGATCATGTACTTTTTTTAAAAAAGGAGTAGTTTTCGCGTTATTTCTGATGGAAGTTAATATAATTCATAAAAAGTTATTTTCTCAAAACGGGCTCCAAATGTGTTCTTTAACATTTTTCATGGATAGAGTAAAGGACGCTTAGAATGGCTCAGGTGTCATTTTCGTTGAACTCTCTGACTTTCCTAAAATTGCATAAGTTAGAAATAATAGGAGAGGGCTTTATTTTTAAGCGTCGGGAAAAGCAAGCAGCGCCAAGCGACTGCATGGTGTAGCGCTCTTGTGCTTGGTGTGTTGACTTGGAGGACGTGAGTTGGAATGTCGGTATAGGGAAACAAAACTTGCTGGTTGGAAATACTTTTGCGGGTTCATGTAGAAGTACAATATTTGGCAGCCGTTACAAATAAGGCGAGAAAGTTTGTGCTGTTGTAGTACCAGTAGTTTATTTTTCACACCATTGGATTTGTAATTGGTAATGCACGTTTAAAAACTTCGTAGTGCCGAATTGCAGCCAGTTTCAACACGAGTTAAAAACTGTATACTTTGAATGCAGCAGTTTTTGAGGCGAAGAGTTGGTAATAGGTAAGATCATCGTTCTTGAGGCGAAACATTTCACAATATTTCCCACACAACTAGTGCTAGGAGTATCCGAAAGTTCTGGGATTAAAACATTAGGGGCAAGAGATATCACTGCTATCAGCAAAAAGTTGTAGGAACTCTAAGGACCGGATGGAGGGTTGTTTATATCGCTCGTCAGATCTTGTGAGATTCAGAAGAAAGGCAGCACTGAAACTGGAGACCCATTACCAGTATGGTCGTCATTGGTTGAGGTGTCATATTCGTCACCTCATTCTTTAGTAAAATTTTCACAGAGGTGTTGCGTATGAATCACTTTGTGATGGACCGTACTTCACAGGATCACTAAAACAATGAAAAAAGTTACTCTCAGATCAAGTTTCGCCTACTGACTTTTTGTCCATCTGTTTCTAATGGTTTGCCTTACTGATCAGCTTTAGTGTGTATTTTTTGAGTATCCAATTCGTATTTTGATACAATTATGATGCAAGTTTTGAACATAAAGTTTCATGCAATTTATTACAAGTGTTGATTATAGTTTGAGTTCTCGTCTTTGGCGTCTTTGACTACAGCGTCTTTGGCTGTGGATTAAAAAAGTACAGGACTGTTCACCGAACATTCAGAGAACATTTGTAGCATTTTTAAGTCTTAGTATAATATAGTTTAATATATTACTGTGTTATGAGGAAACATCTATCTTTATTAAACATAAACAAGTGATAGGTTTTGTCATTAAATACGAAATGTGATACGAGGAAATCGATATTCTTTCATATAAACTGACAGAAATTATGTTTTTGCTTAAATATAAGTTATGTAATTTAATAATTTATGAAACTCTCCAAAGACATCAATAAAATCAAAATTTGGGCGCCTGGCTTCAGACCTTAATAATTCACGGACTCTTTTACGCCTGGGTATTGCTGGGGTTGATACATAATAACGTGTTGCGTCGAGTCGCGCAAGCAGCGAGCACTGTGGTCGCGAGCGGAGGGAGGGCAAGAGTCGGGAGCTTCGGCAGCGGGACGAGGGCAGGCGCATGGGCGGCGGGCGGGGCAGGACAGGGCAGAGTAGAGCAGGGCGGTGCGGGGCGTGGGGGGGGCAAGGCGTGGGCGGGGCGGGGTGTCGTGGGCTGGGCGTGGGGGGGGCGGGGCAGGGCAGGGCAGAGGGCGGGGCAGGGCGGGGGCCGGGGCGTGGGGGCGGGGCAACGGGGACGCGCTCGATGCGCCGCTCCGGGTCGCTGCTCCTCCGGCGGCGATTCCATCTCGCGCGATGAAGAAGCCGCGGGCGACGAGCGTGCGAATTTGGGAGGGGGCGGGGCCGGAATAGAAGCGCCACCCTAAGTAGCTGTGCCACGCCTCGCCGGAGCCCTGGCGCTCCGCCGCCGCCGCTGGCCGCCGCCCCGCCCCCGCCCGCCCCCGCCGCCCTCTCATAGCCCCCTGCCTGCCAACCGCCTGCCGTTGGATTTGCCGCCCGATTTGCACCCTTCGGCTTCTTCCACTCGCTTCTGCGCCGAAGCCGCACTATCCGTCTTACTCCGCCGCTGGCGCTTCTTGCCTGCTATTCCGTCAACGCTGCCTTATCTTCTTTTCTTATTCCTGCCCCCTGTATCCCTTTCCGTGCTCTTGGTCTGCTGGTCTGTGCCGACTCGTCACCTGTTCTCACCCATTCTTGATCATTTTATTTTTCCAGTCCCTTCCTGCAGTATTGTTCCAACCACAGTCGTGTTCTTTTCGCTACCGCCTTTCAATAAGTGCCTTGTGCCTTCCTTTTGGTAATATTTAATAAGAAAATCACCGTTTTCATTATTTGGTCACCTCACTATATTCCACTCTCTATATTATTACATACCGTCCTCCATAATTCGCCTAACTTCGCTTTACATGTACAGTTGTGGCTTATTTATTCTGCCTATTTCACATTTCTGTCAGTTACCATCTACTTCATTCCTGCAGTTTCTTCCTTGGCATGACACATGACATATTAGTCTGCTTAATCAGAACCAATTCGCCTCACCTTCTTTCTGAAACTTGACCTATTTTCTCTCTCTCTCCCTCTATCTTTCTCCTACTCTCTCTTCCCCTCTCTCTCCCTCTCCTTCCCTCTCTCTCTCCCTCCCTCCCTCTCTCTCTCTCGCTATATCGCCACCTCCAGCGACTTCCTGCTCTCTCCCAATGGTGGAGGGCCGTGGCCACGAAGACGTGAATAAAACATTTTGCGACTGACGTCAATCTCCTTTAGAGGTGCGACGCAGATTTTGGCTAATGAAAACCATTACTCTGTCCTCCCGCCGGCGGCGCGGCCGCGCGCCCCTCCGCCCCCCCGCGCCCGCTGGAGAAGCCGTGTTTGCCGTTAGCACGAGCGATTTTGCGGTCCGTTAGCCAACACGCTACTTTAAGCTCCGACATTTTCACCGACTGAAACACACGCTCGTTGGCGATGTTTCTACTTCACATGATATTTACTCGAAAAATTACCTCAAAGAGAAGGTGTATTTTTTTTCATTCCCTCTTATTAAAATATTTTACTTTCGGACTCGGCTAAATCCTCTCCCAATCATCACCGAAAAGTGCAATGTTAGTGTAATGTACACAGCTTCGCAGTTATTCACAGTAATGGAAACAACGCGTCCATATGGCTTACTGGTATAATGGAACAGCGGCCTGTGCAGACGGGCGCCGCCCTCACTAACAACACGACCGCGCAAACACATGCCGAAAAAGTAGAGTAATCCGTAAAGCACACACAGCCAGTTATTCGTGATACGTGACCGGCAATGAGGCGGAATAACCGCTTTCAAATTCGAGTTTTCCCTGCGAGCTTTTCGG
>JAHLJT010008446.1:98944441-98957237 GCA_031308135.1 Acheta domesticus | reverse complement strand
TTCGCCTCTCGCGTCACCTCTCGCTTCGCCTCTCACTTCGCCAATCGCTTCTCGTTTTGCCTCTCGCTTTTCCTCTTGCCTCTCGCTTGTCTCTCGACTCTCGCTTACCTCTCACCTCGCAAATGCCGGAGCAGTACCCTAACAAACTGGCCACGGCCCCTTACACATACACACTAACATGCACTACACTACCACACATGCTGGAAGACCAGTCGGGAGCTTTGAGGTTGTCCCGGCTGGGGCGGTGCCCGCTGGTGGGAGATACCTGGTTGAGAGGAAAACCCCGCTAGTCGACGGTAGGTCGGAGCCGGATCTCGCCATCCAGCGGGGAAAAACATCACCGCCGCCTCCCGAAGAAAAACACTCACTACACTTACGAGACTAATGACTTCTGTAGTTGACGCGCTCACGAACAATCAATCTCGTTCCGCCTCTCGCTTCGCCTCTCGCCTCGTCTCTCGCCTCGCCTCTCGCCTCGCCTCTCGCCTCGCCTCTCGCCTCTAGCTTCGCCTCTCGACTCGCCTCTCGACTCGCCTCTCGACTCGCCTCTCGACTCGCCTCTCGACTCGCCTCTCGCCTCGCCTCTCGCCTCGCCTCTCGACTCGCCTCTCGACTCGCCTCTCGACTCGCCTCTCGACTCGCCTCTCGACTCGCCTCTCGACTCGCCTCTCGACTCGCCTCTCGACTCGCCTCTCGACTCGCCTCTCGACTCGCCTCTCGCTTCGCCTCTCTACTCGCCTCTCGTCTCCCTCTCGCTTCGCCTCTCGCCTCGCCTCTCGCCTCGCCTCTCGCCTCGCCTCCTCGACTCGCCTCTCGCCTCGCCTCTCGCCTCGCCTCTCGCCTCGCCTCTCGCCTCGCGCCTCGCCTCTCGCCTCGCCTCTCGCCTCGCCTCTCGCCTCGCATCTCGCCTCACGCGCGGCTTTAATTTATGCTGCGTGGCCCTTGTTTTTGCGCGCCCTCCAACCTCCGAGGGCGTCGCCGCGCGGCGGGCGCGATGGAGTGGATGCCGGTGGCGTTTGGGGGAGGGGGCAGGAGGAGGGTGGGGGTAGGGGGAGGAGGGGAGGGGGAAGGAGGAGAGGTCGGGCACCCGGGAAGGAAGCTGCGCTCCGCCCGCGCGACCAACGCCGCGCCGCGGACGCGTCCAAGGCGGCTGGCGGATTCGCCTTCCCGTGGAGATGCAACTCTTTCAGTGACGATGGACTTTGCACATTTTCACCCCTTCCAGAGAGTAACGTGACATGCGCCAAATTATTGTCATGATTTGTGTGCTTATTTTTTTATTTATTACTGCCGATCAGGTTCGGACAAGCCGTTGATGGATTCGTGATCGGTCGACACTAAGGATCTCAAGGGAGACCGGAAGGGGATGGAATGATCGCGGGTGGTCCGCGGACTGTTGTTCTCGGAGTTGATCGGGCATCCGCCTGGAATTGATTAGAGTGCACTACAAAAAAACATTTCGTTAACAAGGAGGTTATAGGTCTGGACTTTGCGAGTGCAATAACTTGTCTTTTAAGCACGGATGAAAAAGAATCCCGGAGAACGAGTTGTACAAACAGAAGAAGAAGCAGTCGGTAATCTAATCAGTGCCAGTAGTTATACAAATTATAAACGTCATGATGGAGTGCCCTCCGACCTACTCTGGAATCTGGACTGAAAGTATAACTTGAAGGCTTCAATGCACAAACAGTTGAAAAAAACAAAAACGAAATTACCCTCAAATTTTAGGGTCCATACTATCGATTGGGTGATAACAAGACATCTCACCGTTGTTGCAGAGACTTACGAATGCATAGCGAACCTAGCCGCCCGAGAAAATTGTAAAAAGTATCAGGAGATCGAAAAAAACAATACAATATCATGACGTCCAATAGAGTTCCGAGGAAAGCCTTTGGAAATGGAGATTGCATCCTTTCTAGTTACCTCTGGGTTTCTTAGTTGCTTGGAGGGATCAGAATTCAAAAGATTGATCAATGTCCAAAGTATTGTGGATTGCGATTTGTTATTGTTATTATTATTATTATTATTATTATTATTATTATTATATATTATTATCATCATCATCATCATCATCATCATTATTATTATCATTATTATTATTATTATTATTATTATTATTATTATTATTATTATGACAGTAATATTAAGAGAACAATCATTTATGTGGCTCAATAGAAGAATGACCGAAATGGGAAGGAGTTGTAACAGCTGCCCAAGATCAGGCTTTGCTAACACGAAAGGTTTTCCCAGAATTACTCAGCATGATAAATACCATATTTTATCGGGAAGATGTAGAAACGGTTGATCATATCGTGTCTGCTTGTCAAACCCTGGAAAAGTCCATATATTTGAAAAATTACGATAGAGTCTATAGTAACAACTGATGGATTTTTTCAACGCCCTCAAATTTCCAAACACGTCCTCTAAATCCTACGAAAACTTATCAAACCCGAGTCTTCCATTGCACTGCGAACAATAGTATATGCTTAACAAATCTACACTGATCGCACGATATGAAGACAAACTGATGCTGTTATTCAGGATTTGCAAAACAAAAATCATGTTTACTTGTAAATTTTGCTGTTCCATGTTGGTCCAACGTATACTAAGGAGGCAGAGTCGTCCTTAAAAACACGAGTTTGTAATTCGAAATCAGCCGGACGTATTGCGTAAAACACGTCGTACCGTATAGTTGTCGGGCTCAGGTATTATTTTGCAAAATTTATGTACGGAACTTGCCCATACTCCCGAGACATTGAATAGCCTGGGAAGTGCAAGACATCGCTTTGTTGGGAAACAGTTCAAATTTTGCGCAAAGTATTGTAGAGGCACCCAGAATCACTGGCTCTGCTCCTCAGGAAACTAAACTGTAACCTGAAGTAAATTATTTGATCGACACCCAACATCTTTAGTAGTGAATTTAGGAAATGTCAATAATATCAATAAAATAATAATAATAATAATAATGGTAGATTGTTGTTTTTAATTAATGTTGTTGTGTAATTTAATTAATGTTGTGTAATAATAATTACTGTTATTATTATCATCATCTGAAAATTGTTCTTTTAAGCCAAACAAACCAGTTAACACGTCACAAACTTCACTCTCTGTGAGGTTTTCGGCAGTGGGGACACTACGAAGAGGAGTACATGCCAAGGGGTATAACAATATATTAACGAACCACTCCACCACGCAACTTTAGGATACAGGCTCCGAATAGGCAGGCGCACAGTTTCGGTGTCTCATGGGGTAATTAGCACAGAACAAGAACACAGTGATTCAAGAGCCGAAGAATACATATACTTTTATTAATAAGCGGCCTCCATCGGTCAGAGCAGCCATTTGAAAGCGGCTGGAGGGGTGACACGCCACGTCGCGTTCCACGCAATCTTTCCGCATCGGCCGCGAAAGCCACCCGGGCGCTCGCGACCCGCGGGTCACCGGTTCGGCTGCGGAACCGGCTCCGGCCGCGCCCGGCCCGGCTCTTCCTGGGACTTTCTCAAGGGGCGCAGACGCTTGTTCCTAACGCGACGAATGCAACGCCCAGATTGCTGCCGCTCCAGACAGGGCCCCTGGATATTCAGGAGAGAGAGTGAGAGAGTTTGTAGAGAGTGATGGAGAGAGATGGAGCAATAGAGAATGGAGAGAGATGGAGAAATAGAAAGAGCGCGAGAGTGATACAGAGCTAGAGAGATGGACTGAGTGAGAGACCAGTGTTGAGAGAGAAAGAGAGAGGGGGAAGTGACAAAGGGAGCGAGAGTGTGACCAATAGAGAGCGACAGTGGGACAGATAAGACTAATAGAGATCGGTAGGGCGACAGGACGAGAGATAGGGAGCGAGCGAGAGTGATCGTGAGCGAGAGAGAGGGGAAGAGAGGGAGGTGGAGGAGAGAGAGAGACGCAGCGGGGAAGGCGAAGAGCGCACACACGGCAGCTGCCTCACACCTCTCGGAAATAATGACTCTATAATACGATTTGAAGGGTCGGATTCTATCTCCAACGCGACGCCTCGGCTCGTTCCGACCCCTCGTTTCCTCGCACTTTCTGTGACTGGGGCAGCAGCCTCTGGGGCGGCGTCGCTGCCAGCGCCTCTGGCCGATGCCCGGGCTGAGGCTAATCCGCCCCCCCGCACAGCCCTCGCCACCAAGGATCCGCCGCAGAGAAGCTTCACTTTAGGCGCCGCCCCGCCCCGCCCCGCCCCGCCCCGCCGCCCTGCGCGCGACCCCGCCGCGCCCCGCGGGCGCAGAATTCGGAAATCTCCGCCGCACCCTCGTCTCGTTTCAAATTATGGCGAGGGATCGCGGCCGTTTTTCGATTGCCACTAGCCCGGCGCCGCGCCCCCTGATTTTCGGCGATGAATAAAAAGGGCGGCGGCGACCGGAGGGCGACGGAGTAGAAGCGAAAGAGGTCGCGGAGTCCAAGAGGTTAAGGCCACCTTCTTTGTGGAGCGATTGAATGGGCCGTCCTCAAAGAAGATTACGACGAATGGAGGAGAAAAGGTGAAGTAGTGGGGCATAGACAAGAGCAATGGGTGAAGGGAGTTGCTAAGAGAAGTGTAGAAATAATTGCCTCTGAAGTGAAAAGAAAATGAAGTGCAGTGAAGTGGTTGGGATGGATATGAAAGAAAGACGGTAAGGCAGAGGGAGTGAAATGGAGTTGAATTCTAACTGGGTGGAAACAGAAATCCAGGTGGCAGGAGGGAATGAGGCGCCACGAAATGTGGATGTGGACGCGGGCCGAGGCAATGCGGAGGACGGGGTGAGGGCGGAAAGGGAACTCGTGGTGTGTGGGTTGGGCGGAGGAGAAGCACGATGCAGTGGACGGCAAATGCTGCAATCGCTCTAGGTGTGTGTATGGAGGCCAGGCCGCGGAGGGTAAGAAAAAAGCCCGCTCCAATCCAAAGAACTGCTTCGGAAGAAGGGCAACGGATCAGGTTCGGGTTACGTCTGAAATCGGCAATGCTGTTCTACTACACGTAACCCAGTGTTGTCAAGGTCGATGCCACGAGGCGGGGACCGGGGCACGATTGCCACGACGAATCGTCGCGCTCCACCAGTTCATTACGCCGCCGCAGGAGACACACAGCCATCACTATTGTACAACGGCGGGGTTACTAATAGTTTCCTCTCCCGACGCTAGTGGCGCACGAACTCGTGGCATACACGGTTGCAACTCGAGGTGTGCCACTGCCACCGTATGAGACCTTGCACCACTGCCGTACCGCTGCAGTATCATTCTCAGTGCGATGAAGTGATTGGATTTCGGCTAATAGCGCGTTGTCATCTCACACGACGCAGTTGTTGTTAACTTTCCCTCCCATCGTAGAGATCAACATATTGTTTTTTTATTAATTTTATTTTTACATTTACATACAGTACAACGTTCGCCGTGGGTTCTTCAGTTGATCGCCGGCACTTTGTATCAGAAACAGTGTGAAGGGGTCAACTGCTTGTTTACTCTGATGTGATTACATGTGTTGTACCTTGAACCAAGGTTTTGAGAGGTAATTATGTTCAGCAATGACAGGATTTAAAAAGGAAATACGATGGGATGGACAAATTGCTAGAAATGTTCTTGCCGTATCTATGTCAGAGAGATTTTGAAAGAAAATAGGAATGGGGAGTCTGTTTCTTAGGCGGGAGGTGGGGGCTTATCGGTTCCTATTTGGTAATATGACTGCTCCTTGTACATGATTTAAATTATTAAAAAATTATGTGCCGCTTTGTAATAAGGTAGTAATTGGTGTCTATTGCAAGTCGCTGTGGAGGGTCTTATTGCTGACAAACCAGGGGGCATTTACTGCTATTCTTAAAATTTTGTTTGGAAGATTTGTAAATTATTTAATGTGTTGGAGCAGCTGAAATCCAAACAGGGCATGCGTAGGTTATATTGGCCAAAGAATAAATTTGTAGATGGTTAAAGTGGAATGAATTTTTAGAGAAGAGTTACGGTTGAGAATCGGACGTAAAATAGCTAACCTTCTATTGGCTTCAATTACTTTGGATGAGATGTGACTGGTGCCAATTAGTCTTGTGTCCATCAGAACGCCGAGATAACGAAGAGATGAGTTCACGGAGACCAAGGAATCATAGAAGAATCCAAAGTCAAAGGGTAGGAAAGACAGTATACCTTAAAGTAAATACTTTGGCAATTGATTTGTTTGGGTTGATTTTGATTTCATAATTTTGACCAATTTTCTGTTTTTAGGTGACATTGAATTATACGACATGCTGTGTTTAGGTTTTCGGATTGCATAAAAAGTAAAGTATCATCTGCAAAGAGAGCTATATATACTGTATTACTAGTAGGAATATCTGCGACGTACAAGTTTAAATAAGAAAGAGATAACGGGTATCCTTGGGAAGACCAACAAGAACAGCGCGAGGTGAAGAAATGAAAGAGTTAAGACGTACAGAGAAAGTGCGATTCAATAGGAAACGTGATAAGATGTTGTAAAGATATAATGGTATTCCAATTTCCTTATTTGAATTTTAATCCATCATGCCACACTCGATTAAACGCTGGGCGCCGTCTAAGAAAACTGCAAGTAAGTGAAACCCGATTGAAACGAAAAATGATTTTGTTCTGTGAATCTAATAACTGATGAGTTGTGGAGTGGCTTTCTCTGAAGCCAAATTGGAAAGAAGGACCAAGTTAGTATCGAGAATGAATTTTTTCAGTCTTTTTTATACAGTTTTTCGATATTTTTGACAAAATTGGAATTAAACTGATTGGTCTGTAATTTGAAGGAAGATTCCATTTTTTTGAGGCTTTGGAATAGGTATTATTAGAGAGTGTTTCCAAGTATTAGGATAATTCCTAGTCGCAATGCCGAGTAAATATATTGTTTAGGTAAGCAAGACCATGTCTGGGCAGATTCTTTAGATATATGCAGTAATTCTGTCATGACCTGTGCTTTTTATTGGTAGTTTTTTTATTAGTTTAAATATTTCGTTGGGTGATATAAAGAAATTCGATTGGTACATCTTGGGGACTGCACAAAATGTGTTATTGTGCAGTGTCCTCAATCGTTTACAGCATGCTGGGTGAAAGTAGTTTTCAAATAATCTGCTAATAGCGCCGCTTTTTCAGAAGTCGCTGTGCAATTTTAATATTGCAATTTAATGGCGGAATTTGGCTGACTGACCTAGCAATAGACGTGTTTTCTTACGAAAGAGATGAATCTGCGGATTAAGATTTGAAACATACTTTTTGTAACTTTCCATTTTGGAACATCGTAAGAGCGTTCCAATTTTATTAGATGGTTTAATGCAGATTTCAAATGAGGTAGAACGATGTTTTGCCCAAAAACGTCTGATTTGTTCTTTTGTGATATTAAATGGCATAATTGCTCAGGTAGCGAATATTTTAGAGCCCTCTGCGAGTAGCAGTTAGCGATGAGATGAATAATCATTGAACTTGTGATGGCATTAGTAAAACAAAAGTGTGCCTTGTCGATTTCTGCTGGATTTTTAGATTCGACAACGGAGGAAGGAGCGATGATAACCGATTTTGAATGTATGCCAATTTATTTAGTGAGTAGATAATGAGGTGGCCATTAGGCAAAGAAGTGATTAATTTAGAAGTTGTAATCACTGGTTATGATCTGAATCTAGTTCGCAGATAGAATACGAAATGGAGTGCCAAGTTTTAAATTTGTTATCGCAATATCTAGAATATCTGGAGGGTAATTCACATTAAAAGGAAAGTATGTAGGATCAATGGCGCGATAGTATTGAAATTTGACTGCTTCGTGAGATTTTAAGAGAAGAGTTCCGGGATTGATTTATTCTACATCCCCAGAAGTGTTTTGTGTTTAAATCGTCAAATAAGATAATGGGAGCCTGTAGCTTAAATTTCTATGAGACCGTGTTGCAGTCCAATTGTTTATTAGGCGGCTTATAGCTGAAATTATCATTATTCTATTACCGTTTTTGAAGCTCGATAGTTACTGCTATTGTTTCTAACCCTGGTGTCATTGGGAGAGATGATGTCCAAGTGGTGCATTGCCGGATTTCACTAAAATTAATACTCCACCTACATGTACGTCCCCAGGTCTGTCACGTCTGTAACATAACAAAGTATTGTAATCGTGCATCAGAAAAACGTCGATTTTGTTTTTCCGCAAGAAAAAACTCTCATATCGGGCACTGTAAAGAAATTTGTGGATACATCTTGTACCTATATCCAGCAAATTATTTTGTCTAACACGTTAGAATTCTTGATTTATGGGCCTTGATACGAAAAATCGATTGATGCCCCCCCACATATTTTTGGATATAGCTTAATCCTGGGATAGCGTAAAGAACGGGTAATGAAGGAGCTTCTCGTTTTCGTTGAAATAACTAATTTTTTTCGAAAATTGTAGAAGATCAAATTTTTTGCGTTTTCCTGCAAGGTCTCGTTTTCGTTAACTCTCTCAATTTTCGAAATTGAAAATTTAAGAAATATTCGAACAAGTATGTGCCGTAAATAGCACTACGTTTTTGGTGTCACAGTGCTACCTAAGAGGAGATATCCGATGTTAAGAACATCACATCTCCAGAACATCAAAAAATTTACCACAAATGTTAACATCGCATGCTGCTCCTAGAAACATAATAAATCGTTGTTCACGTAGTGCAAATCTAACCAAACAAAATGTCTTAATTATATTTGAAAGACATACAAAATATAGGTGCCTCTTACAAATCTTACTAAAAGAATTTAAATTGCTCACTATAACTGCACACATGACCAACTCTTAAAAACTTCAAGATACATTCAGCAAGAAACGTTTGAACTTTTTGCTCAATCTATTGCCAATATTTCATAGTTACCAACAATCAACATTTCAGTTCATCAAAACTTTTCAGCAAATTTAAATGAAATTATTGAAAAAAATGAAATTCTTGAAACCCTTCAAGATAACATCTCGCAAGAAAATTGAGCTTTTCGCTCAATCTATTACCAATATTTCATGGTTACGAACATCAACATTTCAGTTCATCTAAAACTTTTCAGCAAATTTAAATGAAATCATTGTCGTGACTACATTTTTTCCAAATTCTAGCACCATAAAGAGAAGCTAACATTTCTCTCAAGGAAACATATTTTACAGAACATTCTATAGCACATATTTGAACCACGGCATGATTTATATTGAAGTTAATGATTAAGAAGAGAACAAAATAAGGAAAAAGAAAAACAAAGTAGAAGGAAAGAAAGGAAGAAACGCTTTTAAGCAATGTTTGTGAATGTTTCACATGAAATAACTCTCAATGGCCCCCCACACTTATTTCGAGGTACTCCAGTCGTGCATTCACAGAATACTAAGCATTCTTAGCTAGCTGCCGACCTGCGCGGACCGCAGCTACCGTAGCTTATCGCTGTTTAGTTATCAGATAAGCCCGTTTTCGGGCCGAGGCTGACTGCTCAGTGAACTAGAGTTGTGATTAACATAGTGCAGTGCTGTAAATATTTTATTTTCAGTTCTATTCAAAAACAGTTTCCGCGGGGAATAGTCGACGCCCTGTGGCAGCGTGCCCTCGGTGGGTTCAAACGGTGGCAAAACATTCAGTACAAGTGAGGGACTCGTACAAGCAATAACATTTATTCAACGTCGGATCATGGAAAACAGCAATAAACGAGGAGTTCCCTTCGTTACCAGAAGCGGTATCATCAGCCTTTTGAGTGCTTAACAACTATTATGCATACATGCCACTCATCTATATTTTCCGGGGACCCACCGACACACCTATACACATCTAGCCGCTATCTCTACCAAGATATCCCCGCATACGTCACCGTAAATGAAAGGTTCACAACCAACAATGCAGATAAGCAGCATGCACGAGCCTTCCCTAAAGAGGACAGAATTCAGCCCCAAGATATGCCCCCCGCGTGTAATCTATCTCAAAACAGCCAGCTTCCTAGTCCCGACAAATTGCCAACCTATACATTCCAACAGACAACAAATTTTTACACCTTACATCTAACCCCTATGCATCCGCTACAAATTTCCAGTGATCCGTCCATCCAGAAGAATAAAAAATTCACCTATACTTTCAACGATGCACCAGTGCATGCAGAACTACTAGTAAAAAATAAAAGACCTCAAACATTCGAAATTTCACCACGAGAGTCAGAGGATCAATATAAAAAGTTAATGTCAACACACCACATTATCCCCTTATCAACAAATGGACTATTTTACCATACGTATCGAGGTCCAACGAAATCAACTATTTCAGTAGTATTAAGAAATGTCCCATTCTCATACACAGAAGATGAAACTTTTTGAGAACTCGTCACCAAAAGCTATCCTGTAATAACAGTCATAAGTCTGACAGATTTTAACGGAAACCATGGCTCTTTTGCGCAGTTAACTTTCAACCCTTCAACACCAGTGCCGGAATGGAAATCTACAAACTGTGAAGCCTCTTTATTTCAATACTCTCCATAGAAGAACGACGTGTACACCAGGATCAGTACAGTGCGTCAATGCCTGGCTTACGGCAAACTAAAAAGAACTGCGGTTATCCTCACGCTGCGGCAAGTGTTCAGGCCTACATCCCACAACTGGTTGTAACAAACGATGTGATAAAGGGTGCATCCAGTCGCGAATGTGAATCATATCGATAAATGTAACTAGGAAGCACTTCCTACAACCCACCCCACATCCAAACTCTACAATATCCAATAACCAATTTCATGAATTTTAGCACTCCCACTGCAACAACCACACACACACACCCACACACACACCTCCCCCCTTGGATTTAACTTTCAAGTGTTCAGTGACATAAGGATGTCTTAAGCCTCAATATTCAGGCTTTCAAGTTGAACAAATCATGTTCTCAGAGCAACCCTCTTTGCCCTTATAAATCATGTTCTCAATTCCGTTTCGGTTTACCTGACTGATTGGATTTGTCTCTGAAAACTGTATGGCTCGATTTCATTCTAATTCAACCCCTTGTATTAATTTTTCCGTGCGACCGGTGCAATTACATACTCTGGAATGCGAGTAGAATCAGAGAGGGCGAGCCGGGAATGTGTCTAGCTTTGTGCGCTGCTCCTTCGTTTCCTGGACTTCGTTCCCTCTTCGCCTCCGCACAGAGCACGTGGGAGTCGCGACGCAGCCGGCGAACGGCAGCGTCGAATGAGGTCGCATGCTAAACGCCATGAAATATTATTCTTTTGCAAACCCCCTTAACCTCCAAAACCAGAGCCTGGCCGCAGCGCATAAGTTTATGTTAATGCTAATGAATTCCTTGCTTAAGTTCGCTGGGCGGTGCTCACCGTGTCCGCGGGCGCCAGGGTGGGGATGCCAGCAGCAAGCCCCGCTCCGCCCCGCTCCGCCCCGCTCCGCCCGCTCGCCCCGCTCCGCCCGCTCCGCCCCGCTCCGCCCCGCTCCGCCCGCTCCGCCCGCTCGCCCCGCTCCGCCCCGCTCGCCCCGCTCCGCCCCGCTCCGCCCCGCTCCGCCCCGCTCCGCCCCGCTCCGCCCCGCTCCGCCCCGCTCCGCCCCGCTCCGCCCCGCTCCGCCCCGCTCCGCCCCGCTCCGCCCCGCTCCGCCCCGCTCCGCCCCGCTCCGCCCCGCTCCGCCCCGCTCCGCCCCGCCTCCGCCCCGCTCCCCCGCCCCGCTCCGCCCCGCTCCGCCCCGCTCCGCCCCGCTCCGCCCCGCTCCGCCCCGCTCCGCCCCGCTCCGCCCCGCTCCCGCCCCGCTCCGCCCCGCTCCGCCCCGCTCCGCCCCGCTCCGCCCCGCTCCGCCCCGCTCCGCCCGCTCCGCCCCGCCCCGCGCTCCTCCGCCCCGCTCCGCCCCGCTCCGCCCCGCTCCCCCCGCTCCGCCCCGCTCCGCCCCGCTCCGCCCCGCTCCGCCCCGCTCCGCCCCGCTCCGCCCGCTCCGCCCCGCTCCGCCCCGCTCCGCCCCGCTCCGCCCCGCTCCGCCCCGCTCCGCCCCGCTCCGCCCGCTCCGCCCCGCTCCGCCCCGCTCCGCCCCGCTCCGCCCCGCTCCGCCCCGCTCCGCCCCGCTCCGCCCGCCGCTCCGCCCCAGCTCCGCCCCGCTCCGCCCCGCTCCGCCCCGCTCCGCCCGCTCCGCCCCGCTCCGCCCCGCTCCGCCCCGCTCCGCCCGCGCTCCGCCCCGCTCCCGCCCCGCTCCGCCCCGCTCCGCCCCGCTCCGCCCCGCTCCGCCCGCTCCGCCCCGCTCCGCCCCGCTCCGCCCCGCTCCGCCCCGCTCCGCCCGCTCCGCCCCGCTCCGCCCCCCTCCGCCCCGCCTCCGCCCGCTCCGCCCGCTCCGCCCCGCTCCGCCCCGCTCCGCCCCGCTCCGCCCCGCTCCTACCGCCCGCTCCGCCCCGCTCCGCCCCGCTCCGCCCGCGCGCACAACGCCCCGCTCCGCCCCGCTCCGCCCCGCTCCGCCCCGCTCCGCCCCCGCTCCGCCCCGCTCCGCCCCGCTCCGCCCCCGCTCCGCCCCCGCTCCGCCCCGCTCCGCCCCGCTCCGCCCCGCTCCGCCCCGCTCCGCCCCGCTCCGCCCCGCTCCGCCCCGCTCCGCCCCGCTCCGCCCCGCTCCGCCCCGCTCCGCCCCGCTCCGCCCCGCTCCGCCCCGCTCCGCCCCGCTCCGCCCCGCTCCGCCCCGATCCGCCCCGCTCCGCCCCGCTCCGCCCCGCTCCGCCCCGCTCCGCCCCGCTCCGCCCCGCTCCGCCCCGCTCCGCCCCCGCTCCGCCCCGCTCCGCCCCGCTCCGCCCCGCTCCGCCCCGCTCCGCCCCCGCTCCGCCCCGCTCCGCCCCGCTCCGCCCCGCTCCGCCCCGCTCCGCCCGCCCCG
>JAHLJT010008446.1:98933416-98943441 GCA_031308135.1 Acheta domesticus | reverse complement strand
AGGAAAATATGGAATGGGAGTCTGTGCTTAGGCGAGAGTGGGGGCTTATCGGTTCCTATTTGTAAGTGACTGCTCCTTGTACATGATTTAAATTATGGAAAAAATTATGTGCAGCTTTGTAATAAGGTAGTAATTGTTCTATTGCAAGATCGCTGTGGAGGGTCTTATTGCTGACAACCAGGGGCATTTACTGTATTCTTAAAATTTTGTTTTGGAAGATTGTAACTTATTTAATGTGGTTGGGGCAGCTGAAATCCAAACAGGCATGCGTAGGTTAATATTGGCCAAAGAATAAATTTGTAGATGGTTAATGGAATGAATTTTTAGAGAAGAGTTACGGTTGAGAATCGGACGTAAAATAGCTAACCTTCTATTGCTTCATTACTTTGATGAGATGTGACTGTGCCAATTTAGTCTTGTTGTCCATCAGAACGCCGAGATACGAAGAGATGAGTTCACAGGAGACCAAGGAATCATAGAAGAATCCAAAGGTCAAAGGGTGAGGAAAGACAGTATACCTTAAAGTAAATACTTGGCAATTGATTTGTTTGGGTTGATTTTGATTTTCATAATTTTGACCAATTTTATGTTTTTTAGGTACCATTGAATTATACGACATGCTGTGTTTAGTTTCGGTTGCATAAAAAAGTAAAGTATCATCTGCAAAGAGAGCTATATTACTGTATTACTAGTAGGAATATCTGCGACGTACAAGTTAAATAAGAAGAGATAACGGGTATCCTTGTGGAAGACCAACAGAACAGTCCCGAGGTGAAGAAATGAAAGAGTTAAGACGTACAGAGAAAGTGCGATTCATAGGAAACTGATAAGATGTTGTAAAGATATAATGTATCCAATTTTCCTTAATTGAATTTTAATCCATCATGCCACACTCGATTAAACGCCTGGGCGAGTCTAGAAAACTGCAAGTAAGTGAAAACCCGATTGAAACGAAAAATGAATTTGTTCTGTGAATCTTATAATGTGAGTTGTGGAGTGGCTTTCTCTGAAGCCAAATTGGAAAGAAGGAAGCACGTTAGTATCGAGAATGAATTTTTTCAGTCTTTTTAATACAAGTTTTTCGAATATTTTTGACAAAATTGGAATTAAACTGATTGGTCTGTAATTTGAAGGAAGATTCCATTTTTTTTGAGGCTTTGGGAAGAGGATTATTAGAGAGTGTTTTCCAAGTATGGATAATATCCTAGTCGCAATGCCGAGTTAATATATTGTTTAGGTAAGCAAGACCATGTCTGGGGCAGATTCTTTAAGATATATGCAGTAATTCTGTCCATGACCTGGTGACTTTTATTTGGTAGTTTTTTTATTAGTTAAATATTTCGTTGGGTGAATAAAAGAAATTCGATTGGTACATCTTGGGGACTGCCAAAATGTGTTATTGTGCAGTGTCCTCAATCGTTTACAGCATGCTGGGTGAAAGTAGTTCGTAAAATAAATCTGCTAATAGCGCCGCTATTTACATGAAGTCGGCATGTGCAATTTTAATATTGCATTTTAATGGCGGAATATTGGCTGACTGACCTAGCAATAGACGTGTTGCTTTCCAAAGAGATGAATCTTGCGGATTAAGATTTGAAACATACTTTTTGTAACTTTCCATTTGGAACATCGTAAGAGCGTTCCAATTTTATTAGATGGTTTAATGCAGATTTCAAATGAGGTAGACGATGTTTTGCCCATAAACGTTGATTTTGTTCTTTTGTGATATTAAATGGCATAATTGCTCAGGTAGCGAATATTTTGAGAGCCCTCTGCGAGTAGCAGTTAGCGATGAGATGAATAATCAATTGAACTTGTGATGGCATTAGTAAACAAAAGTGTGCCTTGGTCGATTTCTGCTGGAGTTTTTAGATTCGACAACGGAGGAAGGAGCGATGATAACCGATTTTGAAATGTATGCCAATTTATTTAGTGAGTAGATAAATGAGGTTGGACAATTAGGCAAAGAAGTGATTAATTTAGAAGTTGTAATCACTGGGTTATGATCTGAATCTAGTTCGCAGATAGAATACGAATGGAGTGCCAAGTTTAAATTTGTTATCGCAATATCTAGAATATCTGGAAGGTAATTCACATTAAAAGGAAAGTATGTAGGATCAATGGGCGCGATAATATTGAAATTTGACTGCTTCGTGAGATTTAAGAGAAAAGTTCCGGGTGATTGATTTATTCTACATCCCCAAGAAGTGTTTTGTGTTTAAATCGTCAAATAAGATAATGGGAGCCTGTAGCTTAAAAATTTCTTGAAGACCGTGTTGCAGTCAATTGTTTATTAGGCGGCTTATAAGCTGAAATTATCATTATTCTATTACCGTTTTGAAGCTCGATAGTTACTGCTATTGTTTCTAACCCTGGTGTCATTGGGAGAGATGATGTCCAGTGTGCAATGCCGGATTTCACTAAAATTAATACTCCACCTACTGTACGTCCCCAGGTCTGTCACGTCTGTAACATAACAAGTATTGTAATCGTGCATCAGAAAACGTCGACTTTCCGCAAGAAAAACTCTCACTATCGGGCACTGGTAAAGAAATTTGGATACATCTTGTACCTATATCCAGCAAATTATTTTGTCTAACACGTTAGAATTCTTGATTTATGGGACCTTGATACCGAAAAATCGATTGATGCCCAACCACATATTTTTGGATATAGCTTAATCCTGGGATAGCGTAAAGAACGGGTAACTGAAGGGAGCAGTCTCGTTTTCGTTGAAATAACTAATTTTTCGAAAATTGTAGAAGATCAAATTTTTTTGCGTTTTCCTGCAAGGTACTCGTTTTCGTTAAACTCCCTCAATTTTCGAAAATTGAAAATTTAGAAATAATAATCGAACAAGTATGTGCCGTAATAGCACTACTTATTTGTGTCACAGTGCTACCTAAGAGGAGATATCCGATGTTAAGACACATCACATCTCCAAGACATCAAAAAATTTACCACAAATGTTAAAATCGCATGCTGCTCCTAGGAACATAATAAATCCGTTGTTCACGTAGTGGCAAAAATCTACCAACACAAAATGTCTTAATTATATTGAAAGACATACAAAAATATAGGTGCCTCTTTACAAATCTTACTAAAAGAATTTAAAATTGCTCACAACTGCACACATGACCAACTCTTAAAAACTTCAAGATACATTCAGCAAGAAAAGGTTTGAACTTTTTGCTCAATCTATGCCAATATTTCATAGTTACCAACATCAACATTTTCAGTTCATCAAAACTTTCAGCAAATTTAAATGAAATTATTGAAAAAATGAAATTCTTGAAAACCTTCAAGATACATTCGCAAGAAAAAATTGAGCTTTGCGCCTCAATCTATTACAATATTTCATGGTTACGAACATCAACATTTCAGTTCATCTAAAACTTTTCAGCAAATTTAAATGAAATCATTGTCGTGACTACAAGATTTTTCCAAATTCTAGCCACCATAAAGAGAAGCTAACATTTCTCTCAAGGAAACATATTTTACAGAACATTCTATCGCACATATTTGAACCACGGCAATGATTATATGAAGTTAATGATTAAGAAGAGAACAAAATAAGAAAAGAAACAAAGTAGAAGGAAAGAAAGGAAGAAAACCTTTTTAACCAATGTCTTGTGAATGTTTCACACTGACAATAACTTCTCAATGCCCCCAACAACTTATTTCGAGGTACTCCTAGTCGTTCATTAACCGGAATACTAAGCATTCTTAGCCGAGCTGCCGACCTGCGCGGACCGCAGCTACGTCGCTATCGCTGTTTAGTTATCAGATAAGCCCGTGTTCGGGCGAGGCTGACTGCTCAGTGAACTAGAGTTGTGATAACATAGTTGCAGTGCTGTAAATATTTTATTTATCAGGCTATTCAAAAACAGTTTCCAGGGGGAATAGTCGACGCACCTGTGGCAGCGTGCCCTCGTGGGGTTCAATACGGTGCAAAAACATTCAGTACAAGTGAGGGACTCGTACAAGCAATAACAGTTAAATCAACGTCGGATCATGGAAACAGCAATAAACGAGGAGTTCCCTTCGGTACAGAAGCGGTATCATCAGCCTTTGAGTGCTTAACAACTATTATGCATACATGCCACATCATCTATATTTTCCGGGGACCCACCGACAACACCTATAAACATCTAGCCAGCTAGTCTACCAAGATATCCCCAGCATACGTCACCGTAAATGAAAGGTTCACAACCAACAATGCAGATAAGCAGCATGCACGAGCCTTCCCTAAAGAGGACAGAATTCAGCCCCAAGATATGCCCCCCGCGTGTAATCTATCTCAAAACAGCCAGCTTCCTAGTCCCGACAAATTGCCAACCTATAACATTCCAACAGACAACAAATTTTTACCACTTACATCTAACCCCTATGCATCCGCTACAATTTCCAGTGATCCGTCCATCCAGAAGAATTATAAAAATATCACCTATACTTTCAACGATGCACAGTGCATGCAGAACTACTAGTAAAAAATAAAGACCTCAAACATTCGAAATTTCACCACGAGAGTCAGAGGATCATATACAAAAGTTAATGTCACACACCACATTATCCCCCTTATCAACAAATGGACTATTTTACCATACGTATCGAGGTCCAACGAAATCAACTATTTCAGTAGTATTAAGAAATGTACATCTCATACACAGAAGATGAAACTTTTGAGAACTCGTCACCAAAAGCATATCCTGTAATAACAGTCATAAGTCTGACAGATTTTAACCGGAAACCATGGCTCTTGTGCGCAGTTACCCTTTCAAAAACACAGTGCCGGAATGGAAATCTACAAACTGTGAAGCCTCTTTATTTCAATACTCTCCATAGAAGAACGACGTTGTACACCAGGATCAGTACAGTGCCGTCAATGCCTGGCTTACGGTCAAACTAAAAAAGAAACTGCGGTTATCCCCGACGCTGCGGCAAGTGTTCAGGCCTACATCCCACAACTGGTTGTACAAACGATGTGATAAAGGGTGCATCCAGTCGCGAATGTGAATCATATCAATAAATGCTAACTAGGAAAGCACTTCCTACAACCCCACCCACATCCACTCTACAATATCCAATAACCAATTTCATGAATTTTAGCACTCCCACTGCAACAACCACACACAACACACACACACACCTCCCCCCTTGAATTTAACTTATCAAGTTTCAGTGACATAAGGATGGTCTTAAGCACAATATTCAGCCTTTCAAGTTGAAACAAATCATGTTCTCAGAGGCAACCCTCTTTGCCTTATAAAATCAGGTTCTCAATTCCGTTTCGGTTTACCTGACATGATTGGATTTGTTCTCTGAAAACTGTATGGCTTAGTCGATTTCATTCTAATTCAACCCCTTGTATTATATTTTCCGTGCGACCGTGCAATTACATACTCGGGAATGCGAGTAGAATCAGAGAGGGCGAGCCGGGAATGTGTGTACTAGCTTGTGCGCTGCTCCTTCGTTTCCTGGACTTCGTTCCCTCTCGCCCCCGCACAGAGCAACGTGGCGTCGCGACGCAGCCGGCGAACGGCAGCGGTCGAATGAGGGTCGCATGCTAAACGCCATGAAATATTTATTCTTTGCAAACCCCTTAACCTCCACACACAGCATCCTGGCCGCAGCGCATAAGTTTATGTTAATGCTAATGAATTCCTTGCTTAAGTTCGCTGGGCGGTGCTCACCGTGCTCCGCGGGCGCCAGGGTAGGGGATGCCAGCAGCAAGCCCCGCCTCTCCGCCCCGCTCCGCCCCGCTCCGCCCCGCTCCGCCCCGCTTCCGCCCCGCTCCGCCCCGCTCCGCCCCGCTCCGCCCCGCTCCGCTCCCGCTCCGCCCCGCCCGCCCCGCTCCGCCCGCTCCGCCCCGCTCCGCCCCGCTCCGCCCCGCTCCGCCCCGCTCCGCCCCGCTCCGCCCCGCTCCGCCCCGCTCCGCCCCCGCTCCGCCCCGCTCCGCCCCGCTCCGCCCCGCTCCGCCCCGCTCCGCCCCGCTCCGCCCCGCTCCCCGCCCCGCTCCGCCCCGCTCCGCCCCGCTCCGCCCCGCTCCGCCCCCGCTCCGCCCCGCTCCGCCCCGCTCCGCCCCGCTCCGCCCGCTCCGCCCCGCTCCGCCCCGCTCCGCCCCGCTCCGCCCCGCTCCGCCCCGCTCGCCCCGCTCCGCCCCGCTCCGCCCCGCTCCGCCCCGCTCCGCCCCGCTCCGCCCCGCTCCGCCCCGCTCCGCCCCGCTCCGCCCCGCTCCGCCCCGCTCCGCCCCGCTCCGCCCCGCTCCGCCCCGCTCCGCCCCGCTCCGCCCCGCTCCGCCCCGCTCCGCCCCGCTCCGCCCCGCTCCGCCCGCTCCGCCCCGCTCCGCCCCGCTCCGCCCCGCTCCGCCCCGCTCCGCCCCGCTCCGCCCCGCTCCGCCCCGCTCCGCCCCGCTCCGCCCCGCTCCGCCCCGCTCCGCCCCGCTCCGCCCCGCTCCGCCCCGCTCCGCCCCGCTCCGCCCCGCTCCGCCCCGCTCCGCCCCGCTCCGCCCCGCTCCGCCCCGCTCCGCCCCCGCTCCGCCCCGCTCCGCCCCGCTCCGCCCCGCTCCGCCCCCGCTCCGCCCCGCTCCGCCCCGCTCCGCCCCGCTCCGCCCCGCTCCGCCCCGCTCCGCCCGCTCCGCCCCGCTCCGCCCCGCTCCGCCCCGCTCCGCCCCGCTCCGCCCCGCTCCGGCCCCGCTCCGCCCCGCTCCGCCCCGCTCCGCCCCGCTCCGCCCCCGCTCCGCCCCGCTCCGCCCCGCTCCGCCCCCGCTCCGCCCCGCTCCGCCCCGCTCCGCCCCCGCTCCGCCCCCGCTCCGCCCCCGCTCCGCCCCGCTCGCCCCGCTCCGCCCCGCTCCGCCCCGCTCCGCCCCGCTCCGCCCCGCTCCGCCCCCCGCTCCGCCCCGCTCCGCCCCGCTCCGCCCCGCTCCGCCCCCGCTCCGCCCCCGCTCCGCCCCCGCTCCGCCCCCGCTCCGCCCCGCTCCGCCCCCGCTCCGCCCCGCTCCGCCCCGCTCCGCCCCGCTCCGCCCCGCTCCGCCCCGCTCCGCCCCGCTTCCGCCCCGCTCCGCCCCGCTCCGCCCCGCTCCGCCCCGCTCCGCCCCGCTCCGCCCCGCTCCGCCCGCTCCGCCCCGCTCCGCCCGCTCCGCCCCCGCTCCGCCCCGCTCCGCCCCGCTCCGCCCCCGCTCCGCCCCGCTCCGCCCCGCTCCGCCCCGCTCCGCCCAGCCAGTTATCATTAATTCATGTAACCAAAATCACTAGTAATGTAGATAATATTAATAATGACAATAATACTATATAATTATTATTCCTATAATTATAGTAATAAATTTTATCAATCACATTGTATATTTATGAGTTCAGGAAAGACGTGTTCAATCTCACTTCATATGTACCACTCAACAAATACATTATCATTTAAACGTCAGTTACAGTATTTTTATTTCATTGGTACAACTTATTTTTGAAATTACTATTGTCTTAGGCAACAAATAAGTAAGTTGCCCAACTTTCTTTCTGCCCATTTAACCGAACGAAAATTTCCGAAGACTGTTTTTCCTCCTTTCCCGAATTCCAATTGCCCTGACGACTCATGTGTGATCATTTTATGAGTCACTTCTGTGTATCATCCCCAGACAGTTTCCAATTCTAAGAGCTGATAAAACTCAGACTTAATTTCTCTCTTCTTGATTCGGACTGGGTTCCCCTTTCGAATTATTGAATTTCGTATCGTTGAGTCTCCGTTCGTATGGTTAGAATTGTTTTCGATCGTACCTAAGAGCTTTATTTGTTATCCGTGTTCTACGATAGGTCGTAGTGACGATGTGTAGGCATTTTCGAGACCACTTCATCGAAAAATTCTCAACACGAACATTTTTTCCTTAAACAATAAGAAAGTTTTCCATTAGTTTGTGGCATTGAAGTTGTCTTCATCAGTTAGTAGAATAACATATTACTGTAATTCACGTACCATTGTGTTTCCTCAACCTAAATCGAAATAATTTTGATAGATTAGATATGGGAAACATTCTCTTCGGAAACTTCCCAAAATGAGAACAAACAACGCAGATTTTGTGATATACGATCTTTTCTTCACAGCAACTTCTAGTGTTGTGATTATATTGAGAGAAAGTCAGCATTAATTTTTATTGGTGGATCCTAGAAATTAAGAAATCAAATATATAGCTTTGGACCTTGTTCTCTCCACCCTCAATCCAATTGTTTTAACCCGCATTTACAAGCAATCGCATGCATTTCTTCTGCCTTTGTTTTCCTACGGAAAGGTCAATTGCGCTTTGAGAATGGCGTTCTAATGCAACTTATGAAAAAGGAAAATTACATGTCCAGAAGAGACATTGTTGAAAACTTCCAAACAACTCAAATAAAATACGTGTAGTGCTTTCCGTGGAGTCATATTCATGAAAACTTTATTCGCTCTGGGGTTTTCAAAACTCTCTGGTAAAGACTTTAAATCTGCTGCGCTTTTTAAACATGTTTCTTCGCGAACAAAGTTAGTCTTCCTCACAAACGCAGGCCCGTGGTGGAGAATACGGGGCTGCGAGGGCTTGGAAATCGGGTGGTAACGCAGTGACACATGTAGGTAAATTGGTTGCCCTTGGCCAGCACACGAATATTCTCCTCTATATACTACAACAAATCGAATATTACTTAAATGACAATTGTTTACACCGATTTTAATTGGAGGGTTTCTTACAAGAATCAATCTTGTCCGAGTTCGAGAGTTTTTCAGGAGGCACAAAAAACTTTATAACCGGGGACGGGCATAGGAATGATTTATAATTATTCATCCCGCCTTATAATATTGGAATGTATATGGCACTCGCCGAAAGGACATGTCGTAGCCTGATAGCGCAAAGTTAAGGAATAACGTAGTGAAATATCTCAAATATGTGAAGTTTGAACAGTGTTTGGTTCTTGTAAGAACCAAACAGTTATAAGCTAATCTATTCCAATCTGCTTTTTATAACCCATAGATTGGCATGGCCGTTGAATTTTCAACAAAATACATCAACGCGTAGAACTATCTCCTGAAAAATTCTGTACTAACTTTTCTATCCAGTTCATTAATAAGGTTGAGTACAAAAACGTAAGCACCTGTAAAAATGGAAAATCATAGGATTCTTTAAGTTTGTTCTTCATAAAAAATGTTATCTTTCAACAGTGTTGTTGTAACATTGTCACGATTGTTTTCGTTTTGCGAAGCAGCTATTTTTTATCACTGTAACTAGTAGTGCGCGAAACATTATGAAGCATTCGCGAAACATCGCGAAGCGTGAGCGAAACTTTCGCAAACGTCGAGTTGAAAAATAATCAAAACGTTCAAATCTGAATTTTGTAACCCGAGTACCCCCAAGAATTTTGGAGCTGGGGTTAATGAAAGACCGCGTTATGCTTCCGAAGTAGTAAATCGTGATGACCCCTCCCGGCGCATTTAAAGCGGTGGAGGCAGAAATAAAGGTACAACCGGTCAAACTTGTGTGCGTCATGGAGGCCGTGAGGCACAGATGCCTACCTTGCGTTCACGCAGGACGAGACCATATTGAACACTTGTAGAGCCCCTGTTACACGAAGTGAGAAGTGGAATTTTGGCTGCTTACACAAATATGATAAACTATCGTAAATAACGTTTAAATAATAATTTTTTCTCAGTTCTTTGCATTCATTAGATAAGAAGGCAATAATAGCAACAAAGAACAATATTTAATGTAATATTTGGGCTGCATTTTTGCAAAAAAAAATGACCATTGACAAAAACAATTTTCAAAATTTTGAATAGGATTTACACTATTTCCATTTGCACTCGTGAATAACTTAGTGTACTCAATCATCGGGTTCTGTCTGAGAAACGCAAAGATCTCGTACGAATGAATGTTCAGCATGCTTACTTCAAAATTCCAAATTTTGCGTGTATCACCACTTCGTTTGAAAATATATTTATACGTACGTCAAAGAGTCATTTTATGCAGTGGTAAATATAATTTTTTTAAACGTTATTTATGTTATCACTTTCCA
>JAHLJT010008446.1:98913662-98933316 GCA_031308135.1 Acheta domesticus | reverse complement strand
AATCGTCCCTCTAATACAAAATGAAAAAAGAGGATCTACATCAGAGCCCCTAATCATTCAGAAGGTAACAAAAGTTTTGTTTTTGGCCTCTATAGTCTACCTTGTGAATTCCTGTGGGTTGCAGGTTAGCGAAGTTTGGAAAAGACAACCAAAGGAATTTACTCTACGTCCCACGACCAGGTTGATAATGGTATAATGATAGCAGAAAAGCTGTAATGGAATTGATGTTCAATTTTTGAGAGTAGGCGCATGAGAAAACCTGCCTACACGTTCTGTCAATTGCATGTGGTCCAGGGTATCACTTGATATCTATATTTATTCTTTCAATGGAGAAGACGATTACAATGGTACTTCAGAATGAATATCCCTGAAGAAAAAATAATTCAGAACAGAATTAATGTAGTGAAAATATTTTTATACTGAAAAGATACCTTACGATGTTTTAACATATATTTAAGACCTATACAGATTCTTGTATTCTACGCAAGTAGGAAAATATGCCACTATGCGACAGTAATTTGGAGTCAATACGCTTCGACGCTAGAAACTACAGCTGACAAGACACGACACTGATTCATGGTCGCCGGTGAACTACAGCGGTGACGTGAAGCGATGGATAGTGTAGTGGAGCAGACGGGGCGATATTCTGCGCCAATGCCTGCATTCAAGCAGGCCATTCACCACATTCGCCAAGTTATTAGCACCGAGGAAGGGTGCGGCTTGTGGCGCACGCCCAGCAGCTGCCTGTGCTTATGAACGGGGCGTCGGGAGCGGCGGTGATGAGGGGCGTGGCTTGCATACCTGATAAGCGGAGGTCAGAGACAACAGCGCGGCGGGGGAAACGAGAAAAATCGGGCGGACAGCGCTGCTCTCGGTTGATATTAGCGCCATGAAATGTGTCAGCTGCGGTGGCGCAGGTGTGGGAGCAGCGGCGAAGTAGGCGGAACCGAAGGGCTGCAGTTTCGACTGCCTGAACCAGTGGTGTCAAGGTCTTCTACTGGTGATCGTGGCACGCGTCGTGGCTCCATAGCATGCCACGAGCTACTCTGCGCAACTAGCGTCGGGAAAACTATTAGTAACCTCGCCGTTTTACAATAGGGATGGCGTTGTCTCTGGTGGCGAGGTAATGAACTGCGTGGAGGGACGATTTCGTCGTAGCACTCAGTGCCACAGACTCCCTTGACAACACTGGCCTAAATGAGGCAGGCGGCGTACGCCTTTGTGTCCTCCCCTTGGACTAGGTTGAGGATGTCGGTGGTGCTTTGCCATTGCCTTCCACTATGGGGGACAATTCAAGAAAATAGCGCCACATATCCTAGAAGTGCCATGTTGGGATAGCCGCAGGATGAGAAAATGTAATTAGGATTATATTTAATATACATGGCCTATGCCTACACCGATTAAAACCGTGTCCCTTCAAGGTTACGAGCTGGTAGGAGAGGGGACACTTGTCATCTAGTCCCGAGATTCGTAAAGACTCAAATTTTTTATATTGAAGCTTTCGATTGGACGACAATGTTCCCTCTCTTTTCAGCTCGTGATCTTGAATGGACGCTCTGTTTTAATGAAAGTATATCTTCTTATGACGCAAGTGTCAGACTTTGTAAAAGAGTCCGCTGGTGCGTGTATTCAAAACAGGGAAAGTTGCTCCATAGAATGGTTCAGGGATGATATGGGATGTCGGCGGCGGCAGGGTGAGCAATGAAAGGAGTGAGCGCGAACGGCTGGCACACCGGATCCTTTGCCAGCGCTCGAGCAGAGGCTACCGGTTGCCGAAGGCGCTCGAGCGCCCACTCCAGAGAACCGGTATGTCGAGGTCGGTTGTTTTTCCGCAGAATGCACAGCTCTATTGCCTAAGGAGAACGCGCATCCCTCGAATAAGGACTAGTGTTCTACGTGTTGTTCTACGGCAGGGGTGTCAAGGTCTTCTACTGGTGGCAGTGGCACGTGTTGTGGTACCGGAGCGTGCCACGAGCTTATCTGCGCAACTAGCGTCGAGAAAGGGAACTATTAGTAATCCGCAATTTTCCAATAGGTATGGCATTGTCTCTGGTGGCGGGGTAATGAACTGCGTGGAGGGGCGATTTCGTCGTGGCACTCGTGCCACGGACTCCTGCTCGTGCACCGACCTTGACAACATTGTTCTACGGATTGAGCGTAGAACACTAGCGTGCTATACTCCGATTTAAACATAGGTGCACTTCAAAGTCAGGAGCTGGAAGGAGAAAGGAGTACTGTCATCTAATTGAAAGCTTCGTTGGGGACTTGAATTTTTGGTATTGGAGCTCCCGATTGGACAACATTGTCCCCTCGCCTTCCAGTTCGTGACCTTGAAGTGCAGCTAGATTTAACTCAGAATATTCGCTCACATTCCGGAACCTTTTCTCAGGATACGGCGCAAAGCTATGTAACCTCCAAACGTCCGTATCCAAAGAGCGTAAGACGATGCAGGAAGAGAGGAGAAAACGAGCCAGATCGTACGAACGTATGGAACGTTGAAACTTAGAAAACAGCATGTATCACAATAATGAAATAAATGACTCGCGCTTCTTTCGGGGAAGAATTTTTCAAAAGATGATTAAAGTTTCCATGTGATACAATTTGTTATATTATATATTTCGTAACTGTTACCAGTAAAGGGGCCCATAGACGCTCAATATTATTGTGCAATATTTGGGTTTGTGCAATATAGTTGATTGTGTGTAGACGAAATTGAAAGGTTGTGCAATATATTGTGCGAAATTCAAATTCTTGAAAATATAGTATGCAAATGGGAAAAGGCTGTGCCGTCTGTTGGCAATATTGCGCAATATCCCGTCAGTCAGTATCAACACGTGTTCGAGTAGGCATCGCATGAGGAGTAACCAAAGCAACGAGTTCATCAAATAATTCTCCATTTATCCGTAAAAAGTTGCGAAAGTCATCTCATTCAGTAATTTTCGTGGGTGTACTTCTCCCTCTCAATAAACCAGTTTGGCCCATTTTCTACTTTTTCGTGAGTTCTTTTTCTTTTTCGCGCTGGCGCCCACAGCAATAATCACACAACACAATTCAGTATCACTCAACATAGCTTCACTTTCATGAAATTTCTGGTTGGGATTGATTCTACAGTATATTGCCATGTGGTTCGCGGTTGCCATTGTCTGTGTTCGCGATTGCGCAATACATTGCACAACCACCAATCGGTGGTGTAGCACCTCTACTTAATTTATTCAACGGCTAATTAAATGCTGTGACTTTTGTAAATTTGAATGTAGAAAATAGGAATCATTCGTGTGTTCGAGAAAATGTCTGATCCCCTGAAATCGTCTTCTGCCGACCATTTTTGAACCATTGTGTATAATTCTAATTTTCTGCTAATAATTCTGATCAACCGAACTCGGATTTTATGTAATGGAAAAAAGGACAAAATAAATACGGTCATGAAAATTCAGATTGCTTATTCACATTGCTTTTTAAATAATGCCACTAGAAGAAGATATTGATTATGAAAATATTAACAATCAGTAAGTGAGATTACTCGAGAAAATATTAACAGTGACTTTTTTCAAGCAATCAATGAAATTGAAGGTTAGCTGTAGTGTGCTCGACATTCTTTGAAGCAGTTGTGAAGTTTTACAAATGCATTAATTTTTTCTTCTCCCAATTTTCTCGTCGACTTTATTCTTTTTTCTTGATGAGCTGAAGTCAAACATGCATTTGCAAATGCAAAAGCCAATACATGCTATGAACTAAGGTTAACACTTAGGTTTATAGATGAAATTGAATTTTAGATCATTTGAATTTTTGTTCTAAATCTCCTGTCAAAACATTCCTCTTTACTTCGATTTAATGGAATCCACTTTAACAAATTCTTAAATACCCGTGATACTTAATGCGGAAAGAAATGAAAAACCTGAGGATAATTTTCATGTGTGATAATACAGATTTTCGAAAAAACATTTCAAATTTTCATTGCTTTGTTTACTCTTTCAAGTGTACGCACTTACGAGAATAATGTTTGCATAAAGACTCTCATTCTTCTCATTGTGTTCGTGTATCTTATAACCATATTTTACACAATTTACTTCAACGCGAATTTGCTAAAAAAACTGAAAACAATACTTTACTTTTTCCTTTTATGTATGACGCAATATGGCTTCAGGCGCTTTGCTGCATTTCGTTATCGGCGTCGCTTTGATCAAGATACTGATTGCAATAACACTGGTCGGTCTGACCATTGCCAAATTAGTAATCGTAAACGAGGACACGTGATTGCAACCATATACCGACGTAGTTACTCGCGGTCATTCCATGAAGGTTATGACCATCTCGACCCGAATGAATCATTTTATACGTTGTTTCGTTAAAACTGATAGCTATTTTAAAATATAAGAAAAATAAGACTAAAAACCATATTTATGTGCAGCAATAATAGTAAATGACGTTTGAAATTCTTGTTTTGTCCCTCAAAATTTGGCATTTTGAGCAGACGTATGTATCTGAATTATAAATCCGGTTATACTATCATAACTTGAATCGGGAGAGGTGACTCAGTGCATCAACTGATGTCAGTGCATTGCCTCTGGCCGGGAGGTCCTAGGTCCTAGGTTCGAGTCCCGACGGCGGCGGCAGGATTTTCGACACTAGTTTGTCACCTAAGTCAGATTCAATCGCTGTCTGGAGGAGAATTCTAACGGCCGGCTGCTCTGATTGGTAGTTTTCTGTGGTTTCTCCGATCAACACTAGGCAAAGCAGTACCCTAACAAACGGGCCACAGATCGCGTACAATCGTGGTGGGAGATACCTAGTTTTATCAATTGCATTTTCCGTTTCACGTTCGTCTCTATAAAGATGTCTAAATCATAAAGTGTTTTGGCCAAGTGTACAACGTTCTTTCGCAGGCAAATCTAAAAATCTCATTTTATTACTGTAATTTCAACCTTTTATCCTACTGTGTGAACTGTTAATAAAATAATAGGAATATAAAAATGTGTCATAAGAATAAATTACGCAATGAAATCTCCAGATAAACGCAGTACAACGCTTAAGAACGGGGAATGAAATAAAGAAAATAGAATTCTGTTTATGTTCGCTGATACATGGCATTTTATACGTTTCCGAGGATTCGTTTGACACCATCGTTATTTGGAATCGTAAACGTGGCCCCAAACCCACGTTCTAGTCCAGACATGCAGTACATACCGATTGCACGTCTGGTACCTTTTGTTTCTAGTTAATTGAATTTTACACGTCATTTTCACATGCTTGTCACTCACATACACACGCGTCACGTACACGAACTCTGTAGGTTGATAATCCCATGTTACGACCATTTCGTTGTTATTTTAAACCAACGTGTACGTGAGCATTTTACACTTTTTGGTATCAGAAAAAAATTACGTTGAATACTGGGAAATAAAAAATAGTCCGCTTGAATGAGTTTGTGATAAGGAACAAACTGTGTTCAAATTTCTTATGTGCACTTCTAAAATTAAAATAAATAAATATATTTATATAATAAACTTATTATAGGCCAAGAACATATCAAGTATTTCTGCCCAGGAAGCGCCAATGACCCACATCTGTTTCCCTATTTTGTGACTTTCAAGTAAGTCTGAAAAGAACGATTCTAAATTAATCAAAGGTGTTTTCTTCTCTTATAGCCTTTTCTAAATAATTACATGACCCTCAACACTTACCAATAATTCTCCTGAACTTCATTCGATTTTCTTCCAAAAAGTGCATTAAAAGATTGAAAACAGTTATATTTTCGTTTCATTTTTCAATAGCCATAAAACGCTGCAGAGAGCACAATTTTTACTACATTATATGGAAACGACTAATTCGTGTTTCCGGATGCGTCAACTGCTGTGGTAATTATTCTCCGAGTGTAGTGCATGTTATAACAGGAAGGTGGTGGTGTTCCTGTGCTATTAATTTAATCACGGTCGCACCATAATCATCCATAAATACACACTAGATGTTGAATAAATGGTCATTGCTCCTCCAACTATTAACACAGTGAAGATTCTGCTAGGTAGCATTCGGACTCAGAACCTTGCGTTCCTCAAAGCATCATTTCCTAATTTACAACCATCTGCTCGTCAATAGCTGCAACATTGCGTTTTACAGACTTACTGGCTTACCAGCTGGAACGTATGGTATGATAAACAATTTCTTCCGAAAGTGATTAGGATATAGAAAGGCAACAAAGTTGGAAATTATTAGAAACAAACCACAAAAAAAGATTTACAAGTTCAATCATTAGTTGAAAATACGAAGTTGCTTGAAAAGTCGGGTAAACTTAAAGATTTTTGTTATTGTAATTTGTTGCTTATTTTTGTTATATTTGTAATTATAATTATTAGCATTAATAAGCATTTGTTACGCCCAGTCGGTCAAACAACAATTAGTTTAATTGTGCAGATTGCAGTTTGATTAGTTCGGTACTAGCACGCGCCATTTGAGTCACCTCTGAAAGATTGTATAATTTAGTTTATACTAGAATCGTTGTTTTTGCATGAAGGATTTTACAAAAAGGAAAAGGAAATTCTTTCCATTAGCAGTGAAAGAGAAGCATTAAAAAGACTGGATAAGGGGGAACCCTAAAAAAGCTTGCAGTCGAATTTAAAAGTTGAGTTTATATTTCTATTTTAATAAATTAATCATTTTCGATGATTCGAGTTTTCATTAATTCGAGCTAGGCCCGGTTCCGTCCACCTCGAATTACCGAGACTACTGTACTTCCCGCAAACGTCTCCGCTCTGGCGTTTGCAGCCTTCAACCAGACCCTTAGTGGAAAGTTTTCGGGAGCTTTGCATCGTTTACCGACGCAATTAAGTTTTCCATTGCGAGGGAGCGAGTATATATAGTTTTCAAATGTCGCCAACCTCCGTCTGTTGGTATATTTATTCATCATTCAAGTAGTATGTCCAGAAAAGGGTGATAGGAATATTATGGAACTCAAGAAAAGTGCGCATAGTACATCTCCCACCCACGTCACATTTAGTTTTTATGGTTTTATTTACTTATCCGAGATTCAGGTATTAATTCTCGCCGATATTTCAACAATACTTTAATGAATACTTAATGCGGAATACTTTAATGCAGTGAAGATGCGCTTAACTGTGCGGCGGGTTGCGTAGAGTTCAGGGGCGCTTGAGTCGTCATAAACTAGTAAATCATCATCAACACCACTCCTACGAGTCCGATTGAATTCAAACTACTCTTTAAACACTCATATTACCCATAAGAAAGAAGCGTGAAAATTTCAGGGTAATCGCTCAAGTAGTTCCTGCATGGATATGCAAAACACATACGCACATTCCCTTTTATTTATATATAGAGAGAGATTTTTCTATGAAGAAAAATTCAAATTTAAAATGTATTATGTATGACTGTGAGTCTTATGTGCACAAAGAAATCAGGGCCACTTCGTTTCCTGAGGCTGGTCTTCGGAAGCCATGAAGATCGTTCAGGGTCAGTGGCGGGAACTAACTCACGCCAACAGCGCGCGTGCGCGCACAAACACACGCACGCACTCACAGCCCGACTAACCAGAATGGCCAACCTCCTGATGTTACGTAACGCATGGAAAAGAGAAGACAAGGAACTTTACAGTGCTGCCAGCAATGAGATGGAGACTAGGTGTCGTTCGCACGCAGTGTATTGAACCCACTTTTGGAGAGCAATGTCTTGTACACAATGTGAAGTCAGAATTTTAGAAGTTTGCCTTTTGCCATAAATAAATACAATACATTGAATAATGATGATATATACAATAAATAAATACGGTGAAGATATGATAATAATAAAATTATGGCTAGCGTGTGAAAGTGAAAGAGAAAAAGAGTGTGAAAGAAACAAATGAATCAATAACGTTTGTTGCAAATGAATCAATACGTTTGTTGCAGGGACCTTCAACACTATAGTAATTACCTTAGTGCCGACCAGAAGCAGCCGCTTGTTATATAGTTGAATTAACAATTACGGGTGCAAACTTTCGCAAGAGCGACAGACACAATTTAGTTGCTTACTGCCACGATTAAATTAATGAATGTGTGCGAGCTGTTTGCAGCTCAAGTTGCACGATTGTACATTATTTTACATGCATTTGCACGGAGTCCCGGACACACGCGTGCATCTCTCACGGTGCCTTGCACTGGACTGCCGAATTTCGGTTACGGCAGAAAGACGTTAGGAATGGGCTCTCTCACGTGGCAGGGGTGGGGATGGCGATGACCAATTATGGATTGCCGTTTGATTTTGTCTGGAATATTCTGGTCTTCGTCCGTTGCTTCTCTGCAACTGAGATAGCGAGGCGCGCACGTGCGCTTCTGGGCAGGATTTCTGAGAATGCCGTGGGCACATGCTTGTCAGCGGCAGCTTCCGGCGGTGTGGTTGCGCCGGCGCAGCGGCCGCGCGCTATGCCGTTTACAGTCTTGGCTGTTCTGCCTTGCTTTGTGAAAATAAAAATATTTATTCCTGCTTTGCTGTGGGTCCGAACAAATACTATATTATTTTTGAAGAATCGAGAAAGCTTAAGAAATTTAGCAGTTTCGAGCTGTTCGTGTCTGACAGGTGGGATATTAACACTAGTTCATAACTTTTTGTTCCAATTTGTATTACTCAATATACGTAGGTTTAAAGCCTACTCGTTTTCAGTTGAAGGTTTATATTCTAATTTTAAAAATAATTTGTCAGTTGCGCCGAAACCACCGAAATGCAATTTACAGGTTTTTACCAGAATGCAATTAACACATTTCCATTAAAATAGTTTCCTTCTGTAGCGACATACTTCTTCTGCCAGCGCCTCAAAAGTGACCGGAAGAATGTCGGAAAGGCATTTTGCAATGCCAGTCGCAGAGCTCTTCTCGCATTTGCAGTTCCTTCATTAGCATTTGCGCATATTCGCCTCCTTTAGATGAGTTTCCAGATGTGGCAAAATAAAGTAGTTAGGTGGCGACAAATCTGGAGAGAAAGAGGGAGGCTCCAATGCAGTAACATTGTGCGGGCAAGGTAATTTTGTACACCTGCAGATCGATATGATGGTGCTTTGTCACGCAAAGGAAACCAGGTGATTTGTACCCTATTTTTTGGAAGCTTCTTTCTTACTGCATGCCTGAAATGACAAATTTTCACTAGCCGTTTTTTGCCACAGCACCATCTTCTGCAATAATCTTATAGTGCAAAGTAGATACCCTGAGAGTCGAAGAAAATACTCGAGCATAACTTTACCTCTTAATGTCCTTAAGACATATTTTGTTTCGAAAATATCGTTTTGAATTTCTCTCACATGACAGACGTGTAGACAACGGATGGTACAATAGCACGAAGTTTCATCTGAAGAAATTCTGTTTCAAAATATTATCATACTGATGAGATTACCAGTTAGAATTATTCTTGTTTCTTTTTTTGTCCAAAAGTACTGTAGTAAAGTGGTGAAAGGTTTAGGAACACCTCAACAACAGGATCTCGAATTTTCGGTCGTAAATTTTGTTTTGAAGGTTCTTTTGGGGTTGTAACTTCGCACACATCAATATTTGGCTCTATTACAGCCGTTCCAAAAATGGTGGACTAATGCGGATGGCAAGGAGATACACGCCATTTTGTACACGAAAATCAGGATGTCTGTAGTGTATGGATGGATAGATGTAAGTAGTATGTGTGACGGATAACTGTCAGATTAGAAGCTATTGAGTTGAAACTTGGTAAAATAGTACGACCGGAGTACGGTCTAGTTGTGGCGTACCGGAGATCGTGAAGGAGATCCCTCCGCTGGCAAATTGAAAAAGAACTTAGTATGGCACTTTGACCCAGACTGTTTTAAGATCATGCCATTGAAGAAAAATGTGATCAAGAAAAATAATAAAACGTTATTGACTATTCTGCATTATTACTTTATTATCGTAGTTGATGTAGTAAATTGAATTTATTCCACGAAAAAGCTAATAACGTAATGGGCCTATGAATTCCTTCCAAATTTTCAGTTTCAACTCTCTTACGAAAATACGTGACAATTATGAATGAATTGATAATTTGCCAAATATTACCAACGAAATATGATATTTGGCAAGTCAAAGAAGACAAATATAATTTTACTTTCTTGCCTAACGTCTTACGAAGAGAAAAATATTGCAATCGTGGGCGCGAATACGGCGATTTTACTACAGAAAAACTCGGGGAAAAACTTTATTGTCGGGGATTGGTAACGAAAAAGTGGACAAATCATATTCCTGTATGTAGTAAATTACTTCTCTCTCTTTTGGGAAACAAGTCTTGATACCCGCTATTGGAAAGGAGTGTGTCTGTGTTAGCATTTACTGACGAACTTTCGATTAATTGCCGCACAGTGAATGTTTCACTTTTATTCACATCGTGGACACAGATGACGTTCTGTTGTTTTGGGACGCTCGTGTATATATCAGTCGCACTCGGATTTCATAATCAAACTGAAATCTTGCAACTCACTCCTTGCATCGTTCTGGAAACATCTAGTAACACTCTCTGTTGAGTAAACAAATGAATGAGTTGCCTTCCTGGTTAGAGAAGCAAAGTAATTTGAGTTCAAAATGGCTGGAAAATAATATGATTACCTCTCGTCACCTCTTCTTCCCAATTAAGAAATGAAGCATTTTTCTAGTAAACTTACAATTTTTTTAAACCTACTTAAATTGAACCTCAAAGTTGAAATTTATACTGCAGTTCGTTATCATAGCTTTTTATGTGTGTGAATTCAAAATTTTATCTCGTCCTCTTCACGATATAATAAAGTTGAAATTTTGGAAAAAATGCAAATTTTTCATTTTTAAAATTGCGTAATTTTCAAGTGGCGCATTGATATTTTACATAAATTAACTACACTGTAGAGTATAACAGCAAGAGCAAAATAACGTTGTGACTATTCCTTCTTCGAAAATTACTCTCTAAATTTCAAGCTTGTTCGTTCGCATTCGATAGTTTTGGTTGCCAATATTGCCCAAATAAAAGAGCATATGAGGCAGATAAATATCATTTTGAATTGTAGGATAGAGTTTGAGTCTTATGCATTGTAGTTTTGACAGGCTCAACAAATCCAACGAATGATTACGTAATTTTCGGGACGTTTCGACTAAGTTAAATGTGGTCATCAAGGGTATGCAAGAACTCATGGTTCACATAATCCAAATTTATTGTAATGTATAATAAACATGTTTACAATAGTTAGACATCCTGTTGACTGAGACTCAGTCAATTGGATTTATTGAGTCTGTTTTGATGGTCGCCATTTATCACTCAACGCGTGCACTGGCAGACGTTAACATACTCGTACTGATATGTTGATTTTCAAAATTTCCTGGTAATTTCTGCAAAGTTTTTCTTCAATTATTTTCGCTCGAATAGAAGAAAGTGACTGTTGTTATAAAAGGCAGAGATTTATTTCTCAATGTAATTTTTTGATTTCAATATTGTTGCCAAATAGGATTATTTCCATTAAATATTACGAATCATTTACACTGAGTTTGAAATTTAAAACGGGGATGTTATTCTGACGCAGGGGTTTCCAACGTGGTCGGTATGATCCCCTGGGTGGCGATGAAATTTAAAGAGGATCAGTGATGATCAAGGGTCGATTGGGGGTCATAGCCGAAGTTTGAATCGGCGCTTTTACACTGTATATAAAAATCCTCTTGATTACAGAAAATAATAAGAACTTAATGACTGTTTTCTGATAGAAAGCAACAAAACGATAATCATATAGTATTACCAATCGCTCGGCCTTTGTATCCTCTCTTTTCTCCGTAGGAATAAAGTAATTAGGAGGTCTGGAAACATCAAGAAACTATAACTATACGAATGTACTCTCCGCAATACGACTTGAGAAATGTTATGGCCAGTACTTAAAAGCACTCAACATTTTGCAACATTGCATTTCAATGAAGATTAGAAACTCAGCTACACAAAAGCGGAAACCTCTTAGGCAAGTGAAAACCCCAAATAGTACGATAATATTGCGAAGAATTATCTTTAAGGCATTTATGCGCAATTGTTTGTGTCATGTTTATGGATACTGCATATTATAGAGAAAATGCGAGGGGTCAGTGGTCATTCTCATAAAAGGGGTCAATGAAAGAAAAGGTTGGGAATCCCTGCTGTAGCGCATAGGGCCCTGAAGCAAAAACTGAACCTCGGACGCGATTCGCATCATTCCCCCGCGTGTGTAAGTTGGGTCTGGGCTCTCCCGCAGTGCTTTCTGCAAGACCGGGCGGCGCTGACCCTGCAGCTCGTGGCGCGTGGCGTGTGGCCTGTGGCGTGCGGCGTGTCGCGTGTCGCGCGCCGATGAGCGTGCGATGCGTCGTGCGTGCGCGCGCGTGCGAGTGCGTGTCCGTGCGCTCGCGGCTGCGACGGGGCAACGGGGGAAGGTGACGGGGTGGGCGGGGTGTGGCGAGGGCGAGGAGGGGTGCTGCGGCCGCGACCCGAAGCGTTCGGAGCGACTTTTTAATTTGCAGTTGCAGCAGCGCCGCGCCACCGCTGCTTGGCTGGGCACGAGACGGCGTGGCCGCTGCGGCGCGCCGGGGCGCGGCGGCGGGACGAGGCGCGGGGGCGGGGGCGCGGGGCGAGCCTAATCAGCTGGAGTGGCCTGGGGGGCTGGGAGACGCCGCGGGCGCGGGGGCGGAGGCGGCGTGGTTTGAGCGCCCCCGGTGAAGGCGGCGGAGAAGGAAAAGCAACAGACAGGAAGGGAGGGGAGGAGGATTGATTGATTATTTCGCGTGTCCGCGCGCGTCCACTGCTATGGTCATTAGGCCTGTAAGTGTAGTGCATGTATTTTCCTAGGTGGCGGTGTTCTCCCCCGCTGGATGGTGAGTTCCGGAGCCGACCTACACGTCGGGTAGCGAAGTTTCTCGAAACTGTGTCTCCCCAGCATAGGGGCACCGCCCCAGGCGGGGCAAACTCTGAGCTCCCGACTGGTCTCCGACATGTGTGCTAGTGTATGCATGTTCGTGTGTATGTACGTAAGGGGACAGGAGAAAAGAAGGAAAAGGGTAGAAAGATCGTACGCGTCCGTGGTCCGTTTGTTAGGGTACTGCTTCATCATTCGTCTGGCGTTGATCGGAGAAATCACGGTAAACTACCGATCAGAGCAGGCGGCAACTAGAATTTTCTACCAGACAGCCTCTGAATTCGACCTAAGCTATGCCCTGAGCCACCTAAGCCGGTAAGAGAGGAAGAGAGAGTCAACGGCGGAAAGAGGCGGGGAGAGCCATGGGTGGACGGTCGGGGGTGGGGAGTTAACCCCCCGTCGACATGTCCTGAAACCATGGTTCTTTGAGGAAATAGTTTGTTGATTGCGGACAAGATGGTTTATCAAGTTTACTATACCCCATTCACACGCCCAAACTCACGATGCGCCTGTCTAGGGATGGGAAGAGGAAAGGAGGAAGGTGAAAGAAATAAGAAAAAATATCTCGATAAATTCCAATCTGGCGTCTACAACGAGCAATATCAGTTTCGCTAGATGGCATCGGTTTTTTAAATTTATTTTTTACAGATCATACATAGACTGCTACATAATAGACTTTACATATGCAGTCGAGGCTTACATTCCAATATCCTTAAAATTATAATACAAACTAAAGTTGGGTGAGGAAATCCTCTTCAGACACTCTAAAAACAATCTGTTTCGGAAAATTTGACTTGGAATGCTTGGTATGGATATCAATTTTTAATTCGTTTCTGTAAGGGGGAGTTTTCCAGAGTCTGAAGTTTAATAGGTGTGGAAATTGAGGTATGGAGTGATAGAACTGGGTGGAAGAAAGCGTCGATAGCCGAATTCGTCAACTATGCTCCGTGAAGTCACGAAGTCTAAGCGAATTCAAGACATTGCGGGTTCCTGGTTGGGTGACCGTGTAGGAACAACAGAGAAGACGTTCTTACAAATTGTAACAGAACTTTTAAACAAATGTATAAAATTAAAAAAAAGACTTGTGTTTACTCAAACTTGTAAGAAATGTGTCAGAAACATGACAGCCGTTTTTAATTGGCACTCTTACTGCCAGTTGACTATGCCAATCGATAACTCGATTTCAGTAAACCAGGAAACAAAGTTTTATCAGAGAAAAATCGCAAAAAAGTATTACAACATAATTTCGCAGAATTTCTTCGCAAAAGAGCGTAGGGGTTAATTACTTTCAATATATTTTTGTAGAGATTAATTAAGTAATTAGAGTTAATTTTCTATTTTCCGGAAGTGCTTCATACTACATTTATAGGAGGTGTCGCACTGTCCTGGCCATATGGCGCATAGTTGCGTCGTATTTTTCAGTGCATGCACCGGATTGCGCCACACGACGTTTCCTTGTTGCAAGTTGTTGCTTGCTTCTCCATGCTGCTGTGGATTTCGAGCGGTTGCATCATGTCTCTGAAATCTGCCATTTCCACTCATTGCGTATTCCTTCCAAATATATACATTTATTCTAGGGTTCAAACCGCCGAAGCAGGCTCCTTTGGACTCAGCTTGAATTACCATAAATCCAGTGTCTTCTGTGGTTTATTTATTTATTTTTCAAAATAATTAACTTCCTAGACTTTTCTATCAGGATGACGGTGTAATTTCTAATTGCATACTGTCTTTTACACTGGAAAACAGGACCAATTTTTATCTTACGGTCGTCAGGAGGGTTTGGATTTCATCAGAAAGATCTGTCTTGTTCTGATTATATGTACCTTCAATGGGATTTAAACAATGCTCCATGAGTGAGAAACGATTAAAAGCTTAATACAATTACAATCAAACACGTTTTTTGCGGTCATCAATGGTTCCTGCGAAAAGTGGTCGGTAACAGAGCTGACCACTTAATGGAGTGTGCGTAAGCGGGTAAGCGTACTAGTCTAATTGCGCTAATAGCAATGAAATAAAGTATACGGCCTTTCATTTTTAATTAACCTTCAATTACGAAATATAACAAACAAGGAATCCTGAATCAGATGTTCTTCTTGGCTAGTGTCCAAACACCCATGACTTGTCAATAATTCTTACTTTCCGTCCTCATCGAATGGAACAAGCACTGTAGACTTGAAGATGCAATTCACCTCCAGTAGGAACACGAGAGCAGAGCCGTCTGACGAAGAAGTTAGTGACTGACCTGATCGGATTCGCGCACGGGTGTACACCTCGACACCTTGGCCGATTTCCTCTGAAGGGAAGCAGGGGTTAGTGAACCATAGAAATGCTGTGGAATGGGACGAAGCGAACGCGTTATTTCATAACGAGACAGTTATGAAATTGGTGTCTTACCTGAAACAGAAATTAATCTCTCTGCCAGAAAAGCGACTGTAGATGTCAGTGTTCGAAGTAACCTGAAAATGTGTCCGTCGCAGGAAAATACTGAAGCAACAGTAATATCACCCTTTTTTCCTTTTCGTATTCTACGTAGGTTGTACCAAAAGTAAGGTTCCCAAAGAGCTACAGCCTCGAGGGAAGCTACTAAGCTAAATCCGACAACAGTGTCGTTCGCAGTGGTTTCCCCACTCTCGAACCTGCCCGTCCGCGATTCGCTACGTCGCTCAGTGTTCGCTTGGCAGCCGTCAGAGATGGAAATGTTGATCACCATTCCCGCCAAGTACGAGGTTCGAACAGTAATCCGCTTTCTCCACGCAAGGAAGTTGCCGCCAGTGGAGATTCATCGGCAACTTACAGAGGTTTATGGTGAAGAGTGCATGTCCGTTCAGCACCTCCGCAAAGGGTGCAGGGCTTTTGCTAAGGGTCGCACGCAAGTTCACGATGAAGAGCGGGGTGGAAGACCGCCGGTTTCGGATGCGATTGTCCAGAAGATCAATAGTGAGCTGCTCAAAGATCGGAAGGTCACTGTCCGTGAACTTGTTAAGCGCATACCTGAAGCTTCCCACGGCACAATTGAAAAAAACTTTAACAGAAACGTTGGGTTATCGCAATCCTCAACGGATTGGCGGGAGACTTCTTCGACTTAGGAACACAAAAGCTGGAGCACCGCCTTCAAAAGCGTACCGAAAAAAATGGAGACTATGTTGAAAAATAGACAACAGTTTAAGCTTTTCAACGATGTATAAATTAATAACAATAAATAATATTTTTCTATTTGTACAAAATATGGGAACCTTACTTTTGGTACAACCCTCGTACTAGTGAGAATTTAATATCGCTACAGCGCTCTAGTATACGACCGCTTTATGCAGGTCAATCTTCAAATTATGCCGGCAACGGCGCGCTGCGACGTCAGTTGGCCGTTTAAAAGAGGGTCTGTTTACTCGGGTCTTAGTGTAAAATCACGGTTTCACAAAAAAATGGCTCTTAAGTGATTACTTCACTGAGGAGGTGTTTCAGCAGGATTCACTCTGTTTTATATGTACGTGTGTGGTAACCGTATATTATTAAGTTTTACTATGGACTATTTTGTTCATGACTGGTGGCGTTTAAATGTTGTATAAGGAAGGTGTTTAAATTACTTATAACTAGCTTAGCCGTGGCGTCTCAGGTTGTAATTGTTAAAAAAGTTTTTGTACTTTCCAACTTCATATAAAAATAAATTTTAAACATATTATAGTTGCCCAACTCATCCTTTTCAAGCATATAAACTAACATAAAAATTATAAATTAAAAAACTTGTTTAAATTTTTGTTTGATTACAAAATTAGATTTCATTAATCATCAATCTTGATGAATCATTGAATCTGATGTCACCAAAAAACCCGCTTTAGAGATATTTTCGTAGAATTTTGTGAATGAATCCGCAAAAAATCATTAGTTTCCATCAGGTGAACGAGATGCGTCGAATAATACCTCATTTGTCTCGGTCGGGATCCGGGAGGGTGGCATGGGGCCATGGCCACCCCCAAAAGGCCTAGAGTTTTCGTTTACCTTCCTTTATTTGGCAAAATTTGATTAAAATGTTTATTTATGTTCGAATTATGTAATTATTTAAACAGTAATATTGTATAGTATCATATCTACGGTACATAATAATATACAATATAATAACAATATGTTTATTATTTAACAAAAATCTACAATCCCCCAATGATCGGCTGGATCCGCCCCTGTAGCCACCGTGGTACTTTCCGGCTCCCCGACCATCGCGCGATGTGGCTCTTGAGCCTACTACGGTCATTGTGAAAACAGGAAAGAGTAGCTCGTAATCCATCGCCTGTATTGGAGGAACGGAGGCCAGTTAAATGGGCGTAGATGGCGCTCAGGCTGCGGCGAATACGCCCTTTCGTCGCGCCCCTGATCTTTGCGCTCATGAAACTTACCGGGGAAGAGGAAGGAATGAAGGATGTGATGTTAGTTGGATTGAACTTGATGTTTCCGGACACGACAACAGCTACAGTCAGTAGTCCCGTTATTGTTGTGAATGTTTATCCGTAAAGTGGCGTTGCTCCTCTTCCACTGGATGAAGTCAGGTGCTGAGCTTCATGTCTAGCTACCTGTCGGAGATTTCCCTCTCTTGTGTCTTCCTCATCGGGGCCCCGCCCCAGCCGGGACAATCTCTAAGCTCCCGACTGGACTCCCGGTATGTGTGGTTGTGTAATGCATGTAAGAGTGAGTGTACGTGCAAGGGGAGACGAGTGGAGCGGAGAAGGAAGAGGACCGAAACATCTTTAAGCGGTTTCAATTCACTACTGAGACAAAAATAGAGCTGTCGCCTGAAATAACATCGTTTTAGTTTTTGTAGCTGGTGACGAAGAAAAAGCTCAGGGCCGATGAAGTTTGCTTGATACCGTCAATGGAATACGTCATGCTCTCCGCATGCTTTACCATCCTCTTGCCCCTAAGGTATGAAAATTTAACTAGTCCCAGTTCTGGGAACGTGGAGAGCTGGCCGGCAAGTGAAACAAAAAACGATCTAAATGTCGTATACATCTATTTTAGATTCGAAGGTGACACATAGTGTGCTAGGAACGTCACAACACCCCGCCATCACATAACGCCATGTCTTACGCAGGATCTGAATCCTTAGCTCTGATATAACGCATATTTGGGCCAAAATGTACGCCATGCCGGCCAACTGGGAGTGGAAAGATGACGAGTTGGGAGATGATACATGATGGTTGGGAGAGCCCACCGTGCCTCAACGCTAACATCAACGCGCGAGGCGAAACTCGAAACCCGCGATCCTTCGAACCGAGACAACTAAGGAAAGTTCGCCTAAGGTCGTCTCATCCAGGTTTAGCGCGATTGAGAAGTGGGGAAGAACAAAACGCGTCCAAATATCCGTTGCACGCGAGGAAAGCTTTGCTGGGCCGGCTGAGGCGTTGCAGCAGACGCGGGGACTACGAGTGCCACCCCTGTAGCGAGCCGAGGATCGAAGCCCGAGCCCCTCTGGCCGCGCGTCCCCGCAGCGCTTGACACCGCCCGCGCCTCGCCCTCCCCTCTCACCCTGTGCACCCCCTCGTGGCAGCCGGCGCTCCGCGGGGCGCTCCACGCAGGTGGCGGCGGCGGCGGAGGCGGAGGCTCGCATGCGCCAGCAGCGCATTACCGCCCTTGGGCCGCGCGTGACTCGCGAACCGTGCGTAATAGCGAGGACGAAGCGCGACGCGGTCGCGCGGCGGGGGCGGGGGCGGGGGGCGGGGGCGGGGTGGGGGAGGCGGCGGGGCCGCGCGGGGCACGGGCGACGGCGCCGCGGGCTGCCAGCCGCTTAATCCGAGCCCCAGGCCCGCGCTGGTCAGCAGGCGTGCCTCCTAATGGGCAAATTGCTCTAAGTATATTATAGTGAGCGAAACTTGTAACCGCGTTATCCGAGGAGAGCGAAAGCGCCACGGAACCCGGGGGGGGGGGGAGCTGTGTGTATTGGATAGTGAACCGCGGAATGGCGCGGATAGGATAGGTGTCGCGCGTTAAAAATAGGTGTATAGAGAGCCGCCTGACGTTGACTAATGAAGTTGCAGAGACGAACGTCGGGCCCGTAATAAAAGCATTGATCGGAGACGGCGAGGCGCCGCTCTCGAGCTTGTAGTATGAGCCGGCGGCCTGCGACCCCTAGCTTTGATTTTTAGACAGAGAAAGAGGGGCGGCGTTGCAAGCGATGGCGGTATGGCGGGGGGGGTGACGCAGGGGGGTGGGCGAGGGGGTTGTGCACGGCCGCTGTGCGTACCGCGTGCCCGTCGCTGCGCCAGCGGTAATGAGGTTTCTGAGCAATTTATAATTTTCGACGACTGTTGCGAGATGTTGCACAAAAAAGGTGAAGAAAGGTACACAAAATCAATACAGCTTCACGTTATAATGAAGCTACGGGAGCGAACACGCAATAAACGAAAAAGGCCGTGCTTGCGCCTCTGTCGAGTTGCTGTTCACTGAGTGTCTCGCAGGTCTGTCACCAAAATTGCCTCGGTCGATGTATTCCTAAGGGAACTTACTTATTCGCAGATTTCACGTTCTAGTGACGATAATGACCTTAGGTATTTCGGACAGTCGCATCTAGTGCGATCTTCAAGTTGAAATCAGATTCATCAAGAATATTCAGTCTGAAGAGATCGCGACAAAATTCGAAATTTATAATGAACTGACAGACAAGCACATAATTGACTTTCAATAACTAAATAACAACGATCAAATAATTTACTAATTTTGTTTTGTTTACATAAAAAACAATTAAAAACAAGTGTGTGACGTAATAAGGCAATAAGTGCATATCGGTGCACGTTTTTCTTAAACTGTGGG
>JAHLJT010008446.1:98881822-98913562 GCA_031308135.1 Acheta domesticus | reverse complement strand
GGAATCAATCACATCCGGCAATGCATCGTCGAGAAACACGATGCCAATGCTAGGTCTCTCATCGTGGTCGCACTCTCCGCATCGGCGGACAAAATGGCGGCGGACAGTGGATAGTGAATGCTGGAGGCGTCACGGTATCTCTCAGACAACATTTATCGCTCAAGCGTTTCTATTAACATCTTAAACGCAGTATTTATTTTACTTTCAATGGAGGAGGTTATGAAACTATGAGTACAAACTAGTATGTCAACCCACGACGAAGCTAATTAAAATTCCATTACAAAATGCTGTTGCTCCGCATAATTGTGCGTTGAAACTTCTCTAGTGGCGGAAGTAATATCGCTTTTTATAAATTCAGTTTTAAATTATTACTATTGTTCAAAATTAATTAAAATTCTGAATTAAATTATGTTATCCTTTGTAGAGAGCTCATAGTGCTCAACAAACGAACGCCCGAATTACTAAAACTGCGCATACAATCGCCCTGCCTGGCACTGCGGGGAACAGCAGTCAAGAATGAGCGGTACCGATCGGTTCCGATTCTTGACTACGTATTATATTTCACAGGCAGATAAGCGCGCTCTCGCCCCGGGGGACAGTTGAAAGCAAGCCACAGAGAACGATAGATAATAGAATGCGATTTTAACGGCTCTACGATCTATTATGAAAGCCACTCATTTGATTGTTACAATTCATTTGTTACCATTGAAATATCAAAGATCATTGGTACGTTTTATAAATTCACTTTAAGGATGAGACAACAAAATAAGGACTAGCACTGTCGTAATTGCCCTCGTACAGTAACTGCATTTCCAAAGTTCATGAAGTCCGAACTCAGGTTACCACCAGAGAAAACATTGGTATTTAAAGATGCGTATAGTGTGACTACGTTGGAGTGTTTTAGCATTATCCTCCGTAAAAGGTCCCTGACTCATCGTGCATAATATTGAAATAGAGATATCGCAATATTGATTTAAGTTTCAAATTATAACAGTTATCACTCGGAACCACTTTAATTCCAAATTTCCAAAACAAAAATAGTTTTCCTAATACAGTGTACTTGTAGTAGTTCTTGTAAATTTACCCTTTTTGAGAAAGATGACTCCATACCAAACACCACATTAATAATGAGGAGTCCTTCATGCAAAACAAACATGTCCACCGGAAAAAAAAATTGAGTAAGTATTGAACTAATGACAGTCAGCTGCATCTTCTGTCCTGATGTGGAGGAGTAAAAGCAAATATATCGTTAAAAATGTATATACCACGTACGCACGTCGTATTACTTTCCATGTTGCAAAAAAGAAATAAAAAATAGGAAGAAATTCTACGCAAACTACGTTTCAGGAACGCCTAGTGTAGAGAAATACGTCGGTAGAACGGTTAACTTGCGATTATACACAACTCAGCCTCCAACCCCTGGTTGACATGTTTTAGCGTGCATTGTTATTCAAAAAACGAAATAACGGTCCAGCGCTCCCGGCAACAGCGCATTACCGATTCAGTTGTTTCTAAATACGTTTTCCTTTTGTGTGGACGTAATCACGTTGTTGGCCTGTGTCCCGTTCGGACACGTGTATTAGTCATGGAATCCGACGCCGCCATCCCTCGGATCGCAGCGCCCCTAGAGGACGCACTGCCGCGGAGCGGGGCAGGGAGGTCTGGGGCAGGGCATGGAGGGCTGGGGCGGGGCGTTGACGGATGGGCGGGGCGGGACAGGTCGAGGGGGAGAGAGGCGGCAAACACATCTCTGAACCCCGCTAGCGGCTTACCGAAACTTCGTGGACTCACCGTGGATTGGATCAGGTTGATCGAATATTCCACTTCACCATATTTATTTTGATTTAATGTATTAGTTTAATGTGAAAACATAAACTAATCATTCCTCACTGCCCTGAGGAAGCCCTGCGACATGACAGGCAAAACGTCGGCCTCTCAGCCACGACGCGGCGTCACCCGGACAGACAAGAAGTAATGTGAAAACTGTTTAAACTGTGCGTGACGCAGTGGCGTGGGCTCAATGTATGCGAGTGATGTGTTACATACCCTGGTTTTCCATTACTTAAAAATATTTTCAGTAAATTATTGTACTTTCTTCTATAAGTATCTCCCTCTGTTTCTCTATTCCCTCTCGCCATTACGTGCGCGGTCCAATAGGCGTTAGTCCCCGCGCTAGATGTGACGGGCCGAGATACATCCCTTGAACGACCTCACTTCGTAGACGAAGTCATTGAACTCACGGCCATGCTTTGTGTGCAAGCTGCGTGATTTCGACTGCCAGAGATATTTTTTTCATTTTATTCTTGCTTGGTCTGAGGCCCTCAGCAGCAGTGAACGAGTGGTACAGTAGTTGATTTTATTTTATACAACAAGTTTACAAGATATTTTCTTTTATCGTGATTATTTCACTGCCAGAGATGTGACATAGCTTCTCACATCAAAGGCTTTCCATTGGCTTTGTGTATTCCCTCCCAATAACCTTCCTATACCCCCTCCTCTGATGCAGTCATAATTCGGCAGCACGCCTGGGAATCCCAGAAGTCACGTGCCTCGATTGTGACTCGAGAGCGGGGAGCAAGGGGCAAACGGCAGTAGTCTTTCTTCACAACTCAAGCAAGTCTTCCAACTATACTGCGATTTTTGTAGGAAGAGCTCTCAAGGCCACTCAAATCCCATCTTCGCGATGGAATATGTCACGGCATTTTGTGTCATTCACAGTTGTTCCGCTAGATTTCGCACGATCGCGACCGTATGAAGCAGTGCTTGCGATCATGCGACTTCTACCGGCAAGACCGAGAAAAGACGCCAAATGCCGTGACATATTCCATCGCGAAGTTGGGATTTGAGTGGCCTTGAGAGCTCTTCCTACAAAAATCGCAGTATATTCTTAAGCACATTTCAACCTGATTCAGTACAGCTGGGTAACGCGATGTGTGTGAGCTGGCGTGACGAAACAAGATCACTCCCTTCATGTAAGAAAATGGTATGACAGAGACAATCCGTGAACTCGTGCGATGTTATTTCGTTCATGTGTGTCCTTCGTTCTATCCGCGTCAATTATGTTTCCTAATTAATGTTTTTTTAAATTTATTTATTGTCGCATCGACCGGAATGTCATTATCGACTTTTACATTTTACATTTTACTTAATGTGTGTTAAATAGACTACTTTGCATAATTAGTGATGCGTTAAAGAAAATCGTGAATTCGAAATTGTCACGCGAAAGAATAAAACTTGTGTGTGTATGTGTGTGTGTGTGTGTGTGTGTGTAAAAGGACGCGACATGGCGAGCTCATCCAGTTCATTTGTGGTAGTGGATGAGTTATTTGTGGCAGGGAACAGTGGTGAAACGTTTCATTGTGCTGTAGACAGGATTCGTGAAATTCCGTATAGTTCCTTCTCCTATTCAGAAAAACTTAGGGTAAATAGCGATGGGCAGCCAAGACAAGGCGAAAAGATCTCGAGTTCAAAAATTAGGTATGTCCTTTTTTGTAGTTATTTTTTGTTTTATTTTTTTATGTAAGTTAGTGCATGAGAAAATGATGATTTTCAAGAAAGATTCAGAAGGCATCTAATTTGCAACATAAACCTCTAAAACACTTCAGAGTAAAGTAGAATGACGCAGATTTTAAATATTTGGATTTATACGTTCAACCTGTAATATCATGATCGCATCCCCACGTCTACTAGCCAGGAGACGCCACTGGCGTGACGTAAAGAGAATGCAATTTGTGCAGATTTTCTTGAACTCTGGCACCACTGCCGTAAATTCTTATTGTTGAAATACAAATCCAGGTAGCAAGGAGTGTTTTCGGCAAGATTTTATAAAACATTTGCGTCCGTGTAATAAAAATTATTTGCAACGGCAAATGAGCTAGAGATTTGGCTATTATCCCTTGTGGTGTCGTACGTGAAAGGAGCGATTTACTTTTGCGAGAACATGGAAAATCATTATTCGAATAACTTCTATAATCCCCACTTAGCTAAACAAAATGTGCACAGAAAGTGAAATTACATGGATGTCCAGAAGCAAAACAAGGGACCATCTCAGCATTTGCTCGAAGGATCAGGAAAATTGCAGGAAAAGCCTGATCGAGTTGGGGGTCACTGACCCTGAAGCTGAGGCAAAATACGTCTGTCCCGTCTTGGGTTGATCTTGACTTTTGATTCCATGGCTGTCGGCATTGCATCCCTGACTTCTTGAATAGTCGAAAACTATACTGCGATTTTCGCAACTCTGCCCCTGACAGGAATCAGCTGTTGACATCCAATCGGCAGCATGAACGTCACAATAGTGACGTCACTGTAGCAAGATATAAGATCCCGATTGGATGGCAGCGAAACAGCTGTTTTCTGTCTGGGGCAGAGTTGCGAAAATCGCAGTCTCATGGGTTGCTGTCTCTGGGCCGGCCGTGCAGTCCTCAAGCGATCACGGGAGCGCACTCGTCAGCGGCTGCGAGCGGAGAGGCGTGGTGAGTGCGCTGCCTTGGGGCGTCGCGACGCAAGTAGAAACTGCCCCTCATTTGTAACGCGGCCGGTCTCCCTGACGCGGCGCGGGCGCGGGCGCGGGCGCGGCGGGCAGCGGGCGGCGGCGCGACGCGGCGCGGCGCGGCGAGGCACGCCTGTCTCTCGTCCCAGGAAGCCCGGGATGTTCGCAGAGCCTTGTTCGGCTTAAAGGGCTCCAGGCGGCTTGCCAAGCTGGTTGCTGTTTGAGCATGGCCCCCCTGCACCTGATAGTGATCGTAGGGCCGTCGCGCCGGGCAGAGCGCGGCTGGGAGTGGGAGGAGGGCGGGTGTGGGGCAGGGGCGGGGGCGGGGGCAGAAATGCAGACAGGCTGCGGCGCGGCGTGAGACGGGGCCCAGTCGTCGCGTCCGGCGAAACGCGTGCCTGTTTTCGCTGCAACGTCGCGCCCCGCGCTCGAAACCGCTCGCCCTCCGGTAGAGATACGACATCGGGAGCAAAACAGCGATGTTTTAAAACATCCGTGTTCAAAATTAAAACATCGATGTTAATAATACATCGCCTCAAAAACATCCATGTTTTAAAACTGGTTTAGTTACTTCCAACATCAGCCAAGTGCGGGGAATGTATCATTTGTTCGTTGCCTTCTTTATTAATTTTTAATTATAATTTAAAGGACCAAAATAAATAATAATAATAATAATAATAATAAATGAATGATAAAACTCAGTATGAAACATGAATGTTCACAGTCATTGTCAAGGGGCCAAAGCTTCGTCAATTCGCTGTTCCATGTTCTGAGAGGTCCTCTGCCTACAGCGCATGCGTTGACAGTTTTTCCGCGAGCTTGAGAATTACGAGGAAAGACACAGAAAATGCCGGAGCATTAGAGTCAATTCGGTCAAAAAATAATCTGCTCGATGAAAATCGTTCACATAAAGTTCGCTGCGTTAGAACACATGAACTGGCATCAGTTATTTCGTATTTAAATTAGCACGAAATTGTCATTAGGGACGTTTCATTTCCCAAACAAAACATCGAGAACGTAGAAATAGCCAGATCGAAACGTCAATGTGAACAAATATCGGATCGGGAGAGGTGGCTCAGGGCATCACCTGATGTCACTGCAGTGCTTCTGAGGTCCTAGGTTCGAGTCCTGACGGAGGAAGGACTTATTTCCCTTTTCAAATCACCATTTCTAATGTAGTAAACCTCGACCACCTCCAATTAGTGAGCTGTTCAGTCGTCGGGTTATGAGTGCACTAGATGAAACATTGGACCTAAGCAAAAAATGAATGGAATTTTGTGCTACGAGCGACCGTTGAACTGTCAATTTTCTGTACTTGTAGACTTCTAGATGGCTTCTAGATGAGGCGGTGGCGCGGCGCGTTGCTTAGTGCCAATTAAAATTGTTTATGACTGTTTCTACATAATTAGATACTATGCTGAGCATGAAAAAGGAAAATAATATTGGTTTTAACAATGATATTTAATATATTAGTTGCCATTTCGACTGTATAATTTCAAAAGACTAAATAATCCAGTTAGTGTTGCACCTCAGCTTCTGGGCCAATGACCTCTATTTCGATCAGGTTTCTCGCCCAATTTCCCTGATCCTTCCAGCTAATGCTGGGATCGCCCCATGTTTTGCTTCTGAGCATAAATGAAGCTTCACTATATGTGCACGTTTTATTGCGGTCTGTGGGGAATGTAGATTTGTAAATAATCGTTCTCCATTTCCTCGAGGCTGTAAGCCTATTCCTTCTCATAGAGCACTAGGAACAATAGCCAAAATCTGTACCTGGTTTGCCCTTGGGCACAGTTTTTATTAAAGGGGAACGAATAGTTTCATTCCAATCCTTACCAACAACGCTCTTTGCCACCTGTATTCATAATTCAACTTAGTATACTTGGGTTTTTATTTCTTGGCGCGTGAGGGCCTGTGTTCACGATGGAATATCTCAAGGCATTTCACGTCTTTCTCAGTTGTGCCGCTAGACGGCGCATGATCGCGACCGTATCGAGCAGTGCTGGCGATCGTGCGACATCTAGGCGCACGACTGAGAAAGACACGAAATGCCGTAAGATATTCCATAGTGAAGACAGGCCCTCACGCGCCAAAAAATAAAACCCATAAGTATATATGAATTAGGACAGACATCTGAGCTCAAGAACCGGAGCACCTTTACTGCACTTTTCCCCATAGTACGTCAGTTTTTAACCGTTTGTGACGTTAAATAAAGAAATAATACTGTTACTCCTCGCGAAAGTCTCTAATACCTTTTTTTTTTGTACGCATTTCAGAGCATTTAACAGAAATATTGTCAGCTGACTTAGAGACACAGATTTGATGATTAATGAATTGATGAGAAGATCGCCGTAATCGCGAAAAGAAAATTTTCCTTCAAGCATTTGTTAAGAATTAGTTCCATCAAAATTGGGAAACGTTCTTGTACAGTTGTTTACCACTTTTTGAATTTAGTATACCCCTCAATGTAATATTTCAATTTCAGTTATGTATAAATTATATCGGTAATTATTTTAAGTGCCTTGTGTCTTGATTTTTAACTGTAGGGCCTACTAACACTTTTGATTTGACATTTTATAGAATGTGCTTCATGTTATTAGTTATGAATTATATGTTTTCTAAAAAACTGATTGACCATTTAATTGGATCAGGAAACTTTAAATAATCTCTCGAAGTCACGTGCAATAAATATTCTGAAGAAAAATCGATAATGAATTACTCTATATAGTTGTGGTATGCATTCGAGCAAATTGCGACCCAGATCGTAATCTTCATCTTTCCAACAGCTTCGTTGGTATGTCGTTAGCCTTGTCACCATCGCGTCACCAAAACCGACGCAGTCTTCACAGCAGATATCACGATTGTTTTCACAGGAATGACATCATCGTTGCTCGTGTATCTCACCCATGAGTTGAATGCCAGCGACCGAGATCTACAGTTGCGCATGCAATGACGTCATCTGCAACAGGAGAATGCAAAAAAGAGTAAAAGCGTGTATGAATAGGAACGCTAACTACCCTCATGACCTGGAAAGTTGTTAGACTTCATACTGACTAGGGCTGAAGCTGTGAGACTCGATAAGTGGATGATAAAACTGCGTGTCACTGACAAAAATTGAACTCATTGACGTTTTAATCATCAGCATAAAATGCGAGTGTCTTCTAGCATTGGACATGTTTGCTTTTATTCTATTAATAGTAGGGGTAACATGTCAGAAATGAGGGGATGTAATTAAATTCTTGCATTGATAATGAATAAAAAGCCCAATGTTTTTATTTCTTAATAAGTACACTGTGAGTTGTATTCTTTTCATTTATGATTTCCCTTATAAATAGTTCCATAAAAGTGTTCGAAAAAACACTCTCACTTAGTGTCTAGGGACAAACGAATATAGTGTCTTGGGATAAAAGAACACTTCAATTGTTTTGTTCCCAGCCACGACATTAAGTAAGACGTCAATCGAAATAAATTTAGGGAATCCTACCAGGTAGTGACGAATTTTGGAAATTCCCCAAACCCCTAACCCATTCCAACTAACCCTCCCCTAATCCTAAACTCTCTGCAAATACCGAATTTCGGGCAGCAAAAGTAATGGAATTGAAACCCCAGATGTCGACCCAATAGCACCAAATAGAGTGGTGATGTCTCAGCAACCCGCTCGGATTCATTTTATTTTTATTTTATTTTTTATTAATTTTTTTACTTAAGTGGATTTTCTACCCGAAAATATAATTTTTGGCGACATACCCTTACACCATAATAATATGCATAACAATGCTTTTATGTGGTTCGGGTAATTGCTCAAAATTAATGAAAGAATCGCGGAGACGCAGGGCATTATGTTACAGTATCTGCATTAATCCGTTCCCCACAAGGTTAACAGTAAGACGACCTAACGTGATTTATTCCATAACCTCAATAATTCCATAACCTGATAGAAATGAGATGTTTTCCGCATACTAGACAATATCATTTTTTGACACCATCACCAGTTAACTTTCTTTTGATTATTTGTTTATCATCCACAAAATGTAACTTTTGGTCGAGGCTGACAAAATGTATTATCGGCGTAGAGCTGCAAAGACGCTGGAAGAATTTCTAGCAAAACAAAATTAATCTTTTTCAATTACTTGTCATACTTCTGCAGTTTCGCCGCTGTCAAAAGGCAGTTTATTTCAATGAAATTCATTATAAATTAATAGAGTTATGTGCACATTTCTTCGCGTTAGTAAATTTGGAAATGCTTGTACTATATTTTGATAACTTTCCCACAGCGACAAGATTTGATGTTGAAAATGCTAACTAAATAATGTAACGTTCCTTGAGGTCAACTGTAACTTGAAACAGGAGTCCCAATTGTGGACTTGCGTTACAACTCTCCGCTGTACTGATAAAACTGTGATAGAAACCTCCTCATTATTCAAATTTCTGAAACTCTTGGCATTTTGAACATTGCGTTAGTATATTTATTTATTTAGAGCCAAAAAATAATTAAAAACTGTGGGACCTACTTTTTTGGGGAGAAGTGTATACAGTGGACGTTTTCTTTAGTTCTGTAATCCCTATCCTAACTCATAAGTTGAATTACGAATTCAGATAGCAACGAACATTTCGGTAAGAACTGATAAGAAATTATTCGCTCCCGTGAAATAAATGCTATTTGTAAAGGCAATTCAAGTACAGTTTTTGCTGTTTTCCCTTATAGTGTATTTTGCGAAAGAATCTACTTACAGTCGCGAGAATATGGCGAACAATTATTTGAATAACTAGATTCCTCACTGAGCCCAAGGAATAGTGCACTGTTAGTGAAGCTACATAGTATATGTCCGGAAGCCAAACAAGAGACCATCTCAGAATTTGTTCAAAGGATTAGAGAAACTGAAGGAAAAACAGATTGAGATGGAGTTCACTGACCGAGAAGCTGAGGTACAGTGCTTGTTACCAGCATATTTAGACTTTTCGAATTATACAGTACCAATGGTAACTAAAGCATTAATCATCATTGTATTTTTTATATCGTTTAAGGTACGAGCATAACTATTCCAGAGCAATGCTACGAATTCAAAACGAAGATAATTTTGACAGTAAAATGTTATGATAAGTGACTTCAAATAATTTGGAAATTTCTAAAATTATTACAATATTTGATTAATTTTGATGTAGGAACGTCTGTTTAAACAAATGCGTTTTCCCCAGATTTTTATTTTCTAAATCCATGTTGGCAATGCGAAAACGCTTCGTATCAACTGGAGAAGGTTTCCATTCGTACGTAAAAAGTCATTAATTCATTTGCAAAAACTGACAGTAGAGAAAGCCGTTAGTTTTGAATTTCTTTTCTGTTGCCGTTTTTTAAGAGCTGCTTAAACTTCTATTTTTGAAAATATCTGGAAATATTCCGTAGGATACGGATACATTAAATACGTGAATTAACGGAGGTGTATTAGTAAGCGCGCGAGTCATTTTTAAAGAAAACTAAAGTTCGTTTAAACAGGTTGAATATTTATTTTTAATTTACCGATTATTTTGGGAGTTTCGTAAAAATAATTTTGGGAAACACACGTGTCAAAAAATTTTGTGGGAATGATATGATATTGATTTTTTGTCATTCGACCCTTACTGTGTTCACCCGCAATTCTCGAAAAATACTGAAGTAACTAGCCAATGTTGCCGGATCGTTCATTTCTCTGTCATTATATTTTAAATCAACATCGTCTACAAAGTTTCTAGTTGATCCATTTACTACTATATTCCACATTGCTTTTATTTTGTCATTTGAGTCCAAAATAGTTTCATCCTGTTTCATTATTTTATCTTGCATAATATGCAAGTTCTTAGTACGAGGAATATCTGATTGGTTCTCTGACGAAGAAAAACGTAGCGTTTTGTTTCTAGAGCCATTGCAACGTTACGGATCCGTCTGTTACGTTCTTGCAGTTGACTGCATCTTGAGGTAAGCCGACGCAGTGTTGAGAACGTCATTCGGAGAAATTTAGTCAGGGGTGTTGTCAACGCATGCAGTCTACAATATTGTCAATAATTATTATCGCATCATAACCATTGACGAGTGATTTTTTCGTGATTTTCTAGTGCCATGTAAAACAATTTAATCCCCATCCCCACACACTAGCTCATTACATTATTTACATTCCATATTTTATCTCTGATCCATACATAATGCTCACTGCTCGGCAGTGATCTTACCACTACTACCGGTACTGGCCCACCACCATCCCTTTCTATTATTATTATTTTTATTTTTATTATTATTATTATTATTATTATTATTATTATTATTATTATTATGGCGGGACGGATTTTGATGACCTAAAACATCGCCAAATATAATCAATAAAATGAACTTAAAATGCCCTAAAAGCAAACAAAATGCCCTAAAGCAATGCTGTAAAAAGTTTGATCAAAACCAGTTCAGATGAATAACTCAAGCTCTTGGATAAGTTACTGATGTAATCGAGGCTTCTTCTATTCACTCAGCTTGCAGAGATTTGGTTTGGACTGTTCTTTACCAGAAAATTTGTCTTAATCTCGAAATCGGCCGAACCGACAATGGCGCTGTCAGGCGTCACAAGAACCTTAGTTTACATCCTCACAAAAAGTGACATTACACAGTCTGTGCGAAGAAATCGAGTATGCTACTCAGAAATTCTGTGGAGAACATTTGTTGCATTTCGTAAATATTATTTAAAGCAAGTACCACTAAAATTATATTAAAATCGATGAAATCAGAGGAAAATGCATTAAAAATGAAGTGAGAAGATAAAAATAAGACTTATTAGTCGAAATATGCAAAAATATGCAAAAAAAGACATGAATTTGGGTCATTTCCTTTCGTCATAACGTAAAATTAATGTCTGTACTAAACGGCATTTATCTAAAGTAGAAAGAAAAAAATGATATTTCATTACAATCCACCCCTTAATTATTACCATCATCAACAGCAATCCAGCAACACAAATAACAACAGGTTTCCCGCCACACGCCGCGTTGCCGGGAGTGGCCATCCACAGTGCCCGTCGCTGTCCTCACAGTCACCCTCCCCTCCCCTCACCTCCCCTCCCCACCCCGCCCGCCCCGCCGCTGCCAGCGCCACGCTGCCGCGATTCCAGTGCCCACGGAGCAGTTGGCGCTTTGTTTAGCCAAGGTCACGCGGGGGGTTAACAGCCAGCTGAGCTGAGATCCGGCTCGCCCGAACTGTTGCACGCCGCGCAGCCCGTGACTGGGCGATATCCACCTCGGAATGCTCAAATTACTTCTTGCGTTCGAACACTCCGATTCTTGTGGCTGTTGTTGGCGCTGTACCGTAGCATTCGGTATTACAACGCCCTTAGAAAGGTACGTGTAGATGGTAGTACATACACACTTTCTATGAATTAAGTTGAATAAATTTTCAGCGTGATATAGTAGGTTTTCGTAATGTTTCATAATCAATTATCGAAACGATTCGGTAATCAGAAAATAATTAAATAAAGTGACCTACTGTAGATCTGTGAAATCATGTTTTACATGGATAGAAGCTACCGTTTTGCTATTGGTTTATCATTTTGATCAGGGGTGTCCAACTTGCAAGCCCTCAAGGGCCACAACTAAACCTTTGATATGGTTGAGAGCCGTATTTTCATTACTCGGGCGATCCACACCTGACTTCCCCATATTGTTGATCTTCGCTCGGCCACTCAGAAAGGGGGGTGGGGGGATGGAACTGTGCGTGATATCAGGCCGCACTACGCATAACGCAATGAAGCACACTGAGATTATTTTGAATTTCTGAATTTAATAGAAAACATCCTTAAACCTAAATTTAACCAAGTTTAACATTAAGGGGGTGTTGATCCCGGCAGGGCGCGTGCGCTAGGCGCACAATGTTCACGCTCAACGTGGATGAAAGGGACTTTCACTTTTGACTAATAACATTTCACGGACCACAATAAATGGAACGCGGGCCGTATGCGGCTCGCCGGACCCCAGTTGGACAACCCTGATTTAGACTGTTGAGTAATCTACCAAAATAGGCTACACTTTTTCTAGCTCTTATAGTACTTTCGTCCCATTGCTCCCTATTGATAATTCGGCTCTCATTCCTCATCGTAATGAGTCGGTTTCAATGTCGCGAGATCGGTGGACGAAAACGCAAGATAATTGGAGGGAAGGAGGGTATTCTATTTGGAAGTTCAAAAGAGAATGGCGTGTTTAATTAATAAAAAAAGTATTTTGGCATAAAATGCATTGGAAATTATACTTTGGACAGGCTTAAGGATTTTCATTTAATCGCGTAAGACGAAGCGCGGAGTCTCGTCATGAACTTCGACACGCGTAGCGAACTTCCAAATAGACGATGCCTTAAATGTTCGGCAAAAAAGGTGTTGAAAATGTTGCTTAGGACAAAATGCTTTATGTTTATCGCATAGGCCAGAGGCGAGAGCTACGTTATGAAATTGAAAACGACCAACGAAGCCTCAGCTCGCCTTAAGATTTTGAGGTTATAAATACGCCATTCCGCTCGCTGGCCCGTGTTGTTGATTGCCATGTTATCGTGAAAGGGAGCCGACCCTTCACGTTTGTTACGTTAAGGAAGAAAAGAAGAAAATTCTTTTATTTTTACTGATGCATTATTGCTTGTCATTTCCTTCGACACGAAGCTCGATATACTACATTGCATTACTTACCTGGATTGAGAGGATCGGGGTTATGAGGGAAATACGATAACAGTTGAATGATGCTACATGTTCTCTTATGGAGGGGATAATGAGAGAGACATATGAAAAGGTAAACCGAGTCAAGTAAATATATAATTAATTAGTAAATAAGTAAATCTGAATCATTAAAATTAGGTAAAAAAATCTTGCGTCTACCACGGGCATCAACTGGCTCTCGGGCGACGGGCCGAAGGTCTTTGAGATTTTGTCATCGCTCGATCATTAGAACACTTACTATAACGCCGTTGGTACATAAATAACTACTATGTTAGAAAATAAAACTACTTACTTTCATCTGTCTGGTATGTGTCTGCTTTCAGTTGAAACATCGCAGTTGAATTCTTATTTTATCATTTCGAGAAAGATAATATTAAGGGCACGAATTTCCGTAATTTAAAAAAAATAGTTAATTAGTGTGTTCTAAAGTTTAATCAACGTGCAGTATGTTGAGTATTCCAATTGCTTGGAATTCAAAATTAAGTACGTTTTAATGAAAAACCTTCAAAAGCATATGACTACATGGAAAATTAACCATTCCAAAAAGACTTGGAATACTTTCTAATGTAAATGTGCTGTTGAAAACTTAACATTTATCTCATTTACCCTCCCTGACCTGTTCGTTGAGAAATGTGCATCTTTCATTTGGTGCTCAGTTACGTACACAGACGGGCTTTACAGCGGCGATTACTCGCTGCTTGAGTTAATGTGTTTGGAGGTTGTGTAATTTCCAGTGTTTGTCATCTAATTATGGCGCCCCAGACAGAAGGACTGTAACGACGGAGTCTACTAATGCCTTTTTTAAAAATGAATGTCCTCGACTCAACTTACTAGTTCATATTCCGGCATTACTAACGAGGTTTCGACCGGTTCCGTCCACGTGTTACGACCAGCATTAGTTCCCTGCAACGTTTAATTACTTTAGGAAATGCTATTTTGTGTGATTTCAATTTGTAACTTGACTCTGCAGAGCAAACTCTGTATGCTCGAAACATCCTACGGAGATAGTTGTTTGTTTTTTTTAATTTGTCTTACCATATCGTTTTGAAAAGTATTCAGGTGAAAGTGGAAGTTTATATACGTCGCTTCGTTTCAAAATCATAAAATCACTTTTTTATCTATTTTTAATAAAAACAAAACAAAATTATAATCGTATGTATTCTTAATGGAATATTTCTTCCATTTTTCTTTCCCTATTGATCGACATCGAGACATCGACATCTTCAACGAGACCGTCTTATATCAAATTAAGTCAAGAATCAGCGTTGTTCAAAGGTTTTCTTTAAGGAAAAACTTTTTTTGTGATCTATTGGTTTTGAAACAAAGCCACGTAATGTTTTCCTCTGCATAATTTTGAAGCATTCTAGTAGCGGCTATTGATGAACCGGCACAGCGCTGCAAAGGGTGCGCAGGAGGCATAGTACAACCTCATCTTGTTGCTTTTGACCTGGTTTTGGTACTTGTAATCCTTTTGACCTTTCGCGCCATTACTTACCAAACTTAATATCCCTAATCACTCTCGTGAAGACCTTTCGCGCCATTACTTACCAAACTTAATATCCCTAATCACTCTCGTGAAAACCAATTACACGACCATTCAAATAATGATAATGAAAACCTCTGTAGTAACGTCATAAATTGTTTCCCAAGTATCCCTTATATTCTACATATATCTAGTAATAAAAAATTAATAGTAAACGAAGGGAAACGGTTACAAAACACTTTTTCGTTTCAAATAAACAACTGTATATTCAATTGAAAATGAACTATATGCAATTGAATAGTCTTATCTCAAATGGATCATCCATTTAAATGAATCAAACAAATAATTAAGTTTATTAAGTTATGCGTTCAGTATTCGTTCAAATGCAGTTATCCATCATTCTCCTCGTTGAGTGTATTTCGCGAATGTTTATTCCCGCTTGAGATTTCGCAAAATATTCTGACGAAACACTTTCTAGAGCTCTCAGACGTTTAGATTAATGAAAATAATTGTACGAATTCCCATCAATGTACGAATACCCATCCACTTGATTCTTATAATCGTCTCTCTATTAAGCTAGGAATTCTACTACTTATTCCTTGCCCCGTCATTTACGAATCAATCGTTTTGATCAAAATAACTTATTGAACATGTTTTCAACTAATACAGATGTCTACAACTATAACACTCGACGTAGTAATCGTATTCATCGATGTCAGTAAGACAGCTGACGAGAAAAAAATTCACATACAATACATATACTTTAACTTACATTACATTTCCAAATGATATGGAACGACTAAAATCGATACACACGTTTAAGTTCCAAGTAAAATATTTTCTCCTGCATAATTGTTTTTATTGAGGATTAAGGTTCAATGTTCATATTAATTTAGATTCTCAAGAGAACAACATAGTTATAAGAGTAATGAATATCAATAATTTCGCACTAAATAACAGTTGTGTTGATTAGCGACTTTACATTGTTTTTCCTGTAAGTCAGTCATTAGCTGTATCGAAAGGTATTTTACGTTAAATAAAATAAGCTGTAATTGCATTTGTTGATTTAGATCTACTCTGACATGGTAGCAGAGCGTGGTTACCTTTAAATGAATATAATTGTGACGATTAATAGAAGAAAATAATAGAAGATATAAAAGACGAGAATAATATTTATTTAAAGATAATTTTGAATAGACGAAGCATAAATATGACAGAAGAAAAGATGCAATGAAAAGAAAGTTCTGTTGCTACTGCAATGATGACAGAATTGAAAATGAAGAATCCACAATTTAATAATAAGAAGAATCAATGTAATAACTTACAGAAGTTTATTAAAACGGGAAGAAATGGTGATAGAAGATGCTTTTCTTGTGGTAAGTTAGGACATTTTTCAAAAGACTGTAGAATTGGCTTGGTGTGTTTTAAATGTAAAAATAAGGGTCATTGTGCCAATGAATGTAAAAGTGAAGATACAGATATGGGATGTGCGTTGTTATCTGTTGAAAACATTGATATAAATAAATTAAATTGTGATGAATGGTTTATAGATAGTGGTGCTATTCATCATATTACAAATAGACGTGATTGGTTTTCTTCTTATAAACCATTTCAGAACTTGAGAAAAATGGACAGTGCTCGTCCAGGTGTGCAAATTGAAGCACTTGGTTCTGGTCGCATAGATGTGAAAACATTTGACGGAGAAAAATGGAACAATCATTATTTTGAAGATGTTTGGTATTCACCTGATGTAACTTGTAATTCATTTTCAGTAAAAAAGGCTGGACAAAAAGGAATAGACCAAGTTATTAAAAATGAAGGCAAATTATGGATGTTTTATAAAGAAAGAATTATTATTGCAATGGCTTTATCAGATGACCATAATGACCTTTATAAACTCTTAGTTAAAGTAAACCAAGAAAAATCATACATTTCTAATAATAATGATGTTTTATTTGAAGAAGAAGAAGAAGAAGAAGAAGAAGAAGAAGAAAGGGAAGATAAAATGCAGAATTTTGTTAATCTTGATAAAAATGAAATGAACAAAACATTGAAATCATTGAAGGTGATGAAGATTTTGTTGATTATGAAGATGTGAGTAATAATAGCAGTAAAGAAGAAGAAAGATTCAGTAGCAGTAAAGAGGAATATAAAAAAGATTGTGAGAAAAAACCAAAAGTACTGGTATTAAAAGAAGGTCCGAAAAATTATGTTGATATATTAAGATCAGAAGATATTCAAAAGTGGAAAACTGCTATGAATGAAGAAATAAAATCGTTACAAGATAATAAAACATGGAAAGTAGTTGATTTACCACCAAAAGCGAAAGTTGTTGAAAGTAGATGGATTTTTGCTTTAAAGGTAAATAATGATAATGAAATACTTAGATATAAAGCAAGATTAGTAGCAAAAGGATTCACTCAGAGACCAGGAATAGATTATACAGAAACTTTTAGTCCTGTTGTACGATTTGAAACAACAAGAGTACATTCAGTAATTGAAGATCTACAACAAGAAGAGAATTTTCTTCTTCATAAGTATATTCGTGCTCTTCAAGACGTAACACTCGTGCGTCTTATACGACAAGTGTCTCAAGTTACCAGACAATTGAATTCCAGAGATTGTTGGAACTGGCAAAGTTTACTAGTCCATTTCATTTAGAGCGTTTGTTTGTTGATTGTGTTCGACATAATGATATGCAGATTCGCATTGATCATGGTAAACGTGTCCATTTTTGTATGGATTTGTCAGAATCACTGCGTGAAGATATTCCAGAAGGACCTACACTGCAAAGTATGCCGAGTGAACAAGAGCGGAACCAGTTAGTGAATATGGCTACTGTTCTACACAGAGCATTGAATGTTATTAATCCTTACAAAAAGAAGATTGAAGTTGAATATAATTCGACGAACGATCAAACAGCAGATATTTTTACAAAAGGTTTATCTTCAAATAAATTTAAAATAATGAAATTATTGATTGGAATGATAATTAAATAAAATAATATTTCTTAAAAAGAATAAATATAATATGAAGATTGAGGGAGAGTATTGAGGATTAAGGTTCAATGTTCATATTAATTTAGATTCTCAAGAGAACAACATAGTTATAAGAGTAATGAATATCAATAATTTCGCACTAAGTAACAGTTGTGTTGATTAGCGACTTTACATTGTTTTTCCTGTAAGTCAGTCATTAGCTGTATCGAAAGGTATTTTACGTTAAATAAAATAAGTTGTAATTGCATTTGATGATTTCGATCTACTCTGACAGTTTTTATGCAATCCGAGGCTATAGAAAGCATCAAAAAGTAAAGTAATTTTGATTTTAACAATGATATTTAATGTATTAATTTCCATTTGGACTGTATAAAAAATCAACAAGACTAAATATGCCTGCAACAGGTATTGAAACTCAGCTCAATTACGCATCACGATCAGGCTTTTCCTCCAGTTTTCCTGATGCTTTGAGCGAATGCTAAGATGTCTTTTCGTTTTGCTTCTGGACATAATGTAACTTAACTACTATCTGTGTACGTTCTCTAGGGTTCAGTGAGGAATATAATTATTCAAATTAACGTTCTCCATAATTTCGCGGCAGTACGTCGATTGCTTCACAGAAGCACGTTGAGGGACAATAGCTAATATCTGTAACAGATTTCTTTGCAAATAGTTTTTATTATACGGAAGCTAATATTTTCTAATCAATTCGTGCCAAAACCGCTCATTTCCATCCGTATGTAGAATTCAACTTGTGTATGGGTTAGGGTAGGGAAGGTTGGGGTGGAGAATCTCAGAATTTAAGAAAACGTGCACAAGGTACACTTCTCCCCGTAGGAAGTTCCAAAACTTTTAACTGTTTTTGACAATAATTAATTAATTATTACACATTCTATCTCTTATTCTCACTCTAAAACAACATGGAACACAACTAATAAAAAATATTAATTTATAGTGTTTTTTTGCTTTCTTTCTACAGATCAATTCATTCACAAAAATAAATATGTCTTTCCTTATTACAAAGAAAACAATACCTTCTCATTGTTAAAACTTTCTAAATTGATAAATATTCATTGCACTTTTATTTGCTCATTAGAAGAAGAATACTTTAAAGCATTCTGAATTAATTCCTTCTCATTGAAATGCCCAGACCAAAAATGGACATTCCGTGTTTCCTAACCTTAATTTCTAAAGGGAAAAAACTAGAAAAATTATTCCACCACATAGTACAAATACATAACATACGTACACGTAAGTTAGTTAACTGAAACTTGCATCGTGCGAGGTGAAAAACTGAAATTAATAGGCTACTCGTTATTTAGGAGGAACAGATATATACTGAAAAACTCCGCAGAAACTTCCATTGCAATATATAACAAACTCTAACATTCTCAAATCAACTCAATTGCTAACACTGATGATTGAAACCATACTTATAGTCATAAATAACACAGGCCGACGTCAGTTTAGTTACAAAAAGGAAAACCACTAATTCCGATTAATTTCAGGATGCTGCATTCGAAATTGACAGCCGTTTTTCTAGATTAGCTCGTATTTTTGTGTAACGCGTAGTTGCCTGTTTCTACCATTTTGGCTTCAGTTGTCATCAAAGTAACCATTTCCATAATGTTCCTAGAGAGAGAAATAAATAGTATTTCACTCAGTTGGCGAAATTCAGGAGATTCTTGTTGTATGTGTGTGCGTGTGTGTGTGTGTGTGTGTGTCTGTGTGTGTATACATATATAACAATGAAACGGAGGGAGAGAAATTCGCGATGATTGAAAACCTTGACACTTGTGTTCCTTCCCCTTCTATTGTTTGTTTTCAAGTGTTACGAAGTGAACGAAGTTATACTCAGTAACTTCAGTTATTGTCCCGTATTTTCGGAAATGTTTTACTGTTATCATACAGTGCTTTCATGGTTTTTCTGTGGTTCTAAGTTTTGCTTTCCTGCGCAAAATGTCAAGTTCTTCCCGCAGAGGTTGTAAAAACTCACCGGGCTGATTTTGTTACATCTAAGGCGTGTTATGGTTAAGCCTCAGATTAGATCGATGAATGATGTCGTCAGGGAATTATATAAAATTGAGGATCAGGATAAAAGCTGGGCTGAAGACCTGGCTTACAGGATCCAAGAAAAGGATGCCTTTTGCTGTTCCGATGATATGGAGAGAACCCCGGAATCACTATGGAATTTTGTTCCTGTATGACGAATACAGCAGGCAGTAACAAGAAGAAACAGTGTGCCATCGAATATTCAATCTTGCAATCCGCGATCAGACCAGTGCCTCATGGAGAAAATTTACCTACACCTACTCCTCCGAACGATTGGGAAACTATCGATATTGCAGCACCTACAGGAACCGATGAGGACACTAACTCAATATCTGCAGATGAAGATCTGAGAGATAGTCCCTTCCACTTAAAAGATGAGACTTATTTCATCCTTCAACATGAATTGAACGATTTAGCAACAGACTTACAAGTTTCGAAAGAGAAAGTTTAATTCTTGGGTGCTAGACTCAAAGAATGGAATTTACTGGCTCCCAGAACTACTTAACACTCAGCACAGGAAAAGGAACCAGCCTTTTTCAGATTATTACAGAATGGAAGATTCCCTTTGCGTATGTACGGACATCAATGTCCTGATGAATGAGTTAGAAATCCAACGTAATCCATCTGATTGGTGTCTTTTCATAGATTCATCTAAGTACAGTCTGAAAGCAGTTTTGCTTCATAATGGAAATAAGCTGCCTGTGGCACACTCGGTTCCAATGAATGATACTTTTGAGGATATCGCACTCATTTTAAATCAATATCAAATACAAAGATATGGTTGGCAAATTTGTGGACATGTAAAAGTATTTGCAATATTATAATGTCCAATGTCTGGACCAGACCAATGTCTGGAAGGTGGATTTACAAAGCACTTTTGTTTTTTGTGTCTTTGGGGCTCAAGAGCTACAGGAAAAATTTCTCATAAAAGGAGTGGCCCCCAGAGAGTCATTTAAGCCCGGTACCAACAATGTCAAGTATAAGCATCTGATCGATCCACGCAAGGTACTGCTTCCAACTCTGCACATTAAGTTGAACTTCATGAATTTCTTACAGGAATAGACAAAGAAGCTGAAGGATTTAAGTATCTTAGACAGTGTTTTACGAAACTAAGTGGTCTGTACACATCTGTGAACATTATACCTTATAAACTATTCTGAGTATGTAAATGGTAAAGTATAGTGCTAGTAAACTAACTGGATATATAGTTTTTTAATTGTTTAGATTTAATAAATTAATTTATGTAATTTTAAAAATTGATTGTCTTTGACACAAGTGCCAAACGAAATTGATTCCCTTTTTGCAATAAAAAAAAACACACTCTCCGATACTTTCAAGATAGCTCATTATGCCTATTATGGTAAATTTGACAACTACGCTTTACACAAAAATACGAGCTAATCCAGTAAAACGGCTATCATATTCGTATTCAGCGATCCAAAATTGGTCAGAATCGATGAGTTTTGTTTCTGTAACTTTTCAAAAGTTTAAAAACGTCGGCCAGTGTAATATACTTCAGTAACCTAGTTGCAGCATATAGACCCATAAACCAAAAATTACCAAACCAAACCAAACCTATTATTTTCCACAAACCGTCGAACTGTATTAATTAATAGTCTAAATAGACAAAAACTTGCCTGGGGATGTAACAACAAATTTCACGGCAAAAAAAGTTTTTATCGTTTCACCAATAATATACACATTCCCCAAGTACCAGTACATTTATTCGAGTATCAACATAAATAGCCCAGTCAAATTAGACAAATCGAGTGAAAAAATTCAGGAGTTCTGAAACTTGGCATAATTGTTGGTTGGTACCTTCTGTATAACAAGCTAAAAACCTTGATATGTGGGTGATGAGCCGGGGCTGTTTGAAGGTGCTTTTTCGACGATTTTTGCATATATCTCCATAACTAACAAAATCATAGAAAATAATGTTCCAAACAAAATTTAAGTAAATAAAATTTCCTACAAAAATGTTCCTGTAGCCAAAGGCCCTGGGGCATTTTGAGCCCGAGATTGCTAGAACCAGTGAACGCCCGTAGTACATTATTTTAATTTTTACCCAATTTTATTGATTTCGATTACTTATTTACTAATTAACTAGATATTAACTTGACTAGGTTTGTCTTTTTATATTTTCCTCCCATAATTCTCGTTCATAATAACCTACATAAGAGCATGTAGCATCATTCAGCTGTTTTCATATGTCCCTCCCGAGTCCTCTCGATCCAGGAAAGTTACACAGTGTATATCGAGCGCTCTAGCGAAGGCAATTACTAGCTTTAACGTATCAGAAAAAAGTTTCCAATTACAAAATTCATTAATTCTTGCCACCTCGGATTCTATACTCCTGGGATTTCGTCATTTATATCTGTATTATTTACACTCCAATTTAAATGTACGTAGTGCTCCTTTAAGGTCACGAGCTAGAAGGAGAGGAGGGACTTGTCATCCAATCGGGAGCTTCAATGCCAAAAATGTAAGTTGTAACGAAGCTCTCGACTGGATGTCAGTGACTCCATCTCCTTCCAGGTCATGATCTTGGGGGACAATTTTTGTCAAAACAAAATAAGTTATCAGAAGCGAATATGTTAGAAATCCGACATCCGACAAAAACTGTTTAATAAGCAGTTAAAACTAATATCGTCTCCTATATTATTTCAGTAGTATACCTTCCCCTTGTGGCTCCCATACGCAACCAATCTTTATAAATAAGGTCTCAAAAGAAACAGAATTTCACGGAGACGTGACGCATTGCACTTTGACTTTAAAAATATGAAGGATTTGTTTAAAAAAACGCATATAAATATTCAGATAAGATGCAACCCGCAACGCACGTCAGAATTGTTTTAATCTATATTGTTAAATAACTCTTAAACGAAGCGTTCTAGGATCTTAAAAACTAAAATTTAGAGGCCAGAGGCCTCACAGGCCTCAGACCTCAGGCCTTCGTCACACGGCAATCCACAATGAGACCATTGTATTACAGTTTTGCTGGTTTGATGCTTCTCGATTTTACCCCACCTGTTCAGAGCCTGTAGAATCTGCGACTGTATGTGAAATTACTAATTACTTGATATTCTACGCGATTAAATTACACGGGGTTACCTCTTTGCTCGATAGTAGAGTTAAAGTTAAGTTTTCAATTGCTATGAAATTTTAGGTTCATGTGTACCCTGCCCGAAGATAACATAAAAATATCACACATTTTCACATTGTTCGCAAACATCCAGCGGCAACATATTCGTAAAATATTTCATGGTCTGCGGTAACTCTTTTGGAGAATATTGTATTCGTTCACAGCTATTAAACAGTGGAATTTAATTTTTAAAATATTTGTTTAAAGGACACCCATGGAGCCTTACACGAAAAGGTGATATAAAAAAATATATCACATGTTGAGGGTGGAATTTCCAGAGCTCAGGTATTAAGCAGTAACAATAACAGCAGCAGAAGCAGTAACAACAACAACGGTTTCCTAAACATTTTTGATCTAATTCTAGACGTAACAGGGCTCGAGGCAAGAGATAAGCTTCTTCTGGTGTGATCTATGCCCACTCAGCCTATTGTCCGGGCGCCCTACAATCTATCGTTGCCAGGTAACGTAGCATAATGCAGAACATTGTTTCGGAAATGAGCGCAGTGCATACAGTCAAATGCAAATGGTTGGAACCGGTTTGTTTATTGACAGATTCACGGGATCCTGTGGAAAATCTGGGAACAGATTGTATGATAATGAAGAACCGTCACAAATACACGTGCGTCAGGGCTTGTCCGGACCTAAAATACAGGTAGTGAAAATTGTGTTCAGAGTTTTAAACGGTACTTAAGTCGAAACGTACTGTTAAAAGCATACAATAGTGGCAGTCCACAACTCTTCCGCCGAAGAGGATCGCAGTCAGTTATTTTCACGAGAGCCTTAGGAATTTAATGCAGCGTGATTATTTTACATCGTCCGCGCGACGCTCCAGTAAATGATAAATGGTCGATGGGAAAATAAAGGAAGCAAATGTGCAGTACTCAGCGTCCCCTGCTTTAATTTAAATCCCATTTCTTATCAAGTCTCTTCACGCTAAAAGGTCGTTAGTTTTCGCGATTATTGTTTTAGAGAATTTTCGCAATTATCGCTTGTAGAAATATTCAATTCGTGATATTCTTATGAATGTGTGTAGTTTTACGTATTCCAGGGTCCCATGCAATAAATATCAGCATGGCATGAAAATATGTTCCTGTCATTAAGTAAGTCAATTTTGACAATAACTTCGGATTTTGTAATACCACTAAATAGACCAGGCAATGGTAAAATTCCAAATCCAATGAAGAGATGCTTGCAGGAATCACGTGAATGGCATATGCTTAGTATTTGTAGAATGTTTTCTGCAATTTAAAATCTTAGTACTATAGCATTAGAGTCTCTAGAATGTTATTCCGTATCTCAATCGGGAATGCACATTTGCAGAATACAGGAAAAGAGCTACATAAATACTGACTGAATTTGAAACAATTCTGAATGTGTAACGTAATGAGTAGACATCAGATGTTTCGGCACTAAAACTCGTCCTTTAGAGACCTAAAAAGGCACTGTAAATGTCAAGAATAAGAAGAAAAAGGCATTATCATAAGTTACATACACAATCAAATGAAAAGTCAATATTATTTTGGAAACTTAAATGCAAGAAACATGTACGTACATTTTAAAATAAAACAGGATTATATATCTATAGCTCTTACATTTTATTCTTACTATTGTGTGCGTTGCAATATATTACCAGAACATTTTCAAGGATAACTTTTTCAGATTTGTGACGATTGGAAGACAAAACCAGTTTGAATGCGAAGAAGGATCTCTCAGCATTAATTGATGTGACTGGCATTTACGTATTTTGGAAGTTAAACATTAGCAACACTGAAATCTTCTGGGAATTTACATTTATTTCCTCTTAAAGTCGATGCACTTAGTGTAATGTCAATCGATCATTTTCTCAGAACAAATAGGAAAATTGTGAAAAATCAGTTCGTATACTTATGAAAGTTATTTCGTATTAAAAAAAAGACGTGAATTGAAGGTTTCGTAAGGCCGATTTTTTGATATCATAGCATTGTATATGAAAATAATACATAAAAGGCAAAAATCCAATAATTCTAAATGAGACATCGATGCTAAAAAAAGGAAAAATAAGCATTATAAAACTTCGTCTTATATCATTTGTCATGATTCGTGCACATATATCAGCCTTTAAATAAATCCGCTTGAATAAAATGGGGATTTCCCCAAATGCCTAATAATGAACTTACGTGTTGAATTCTTTTATATGGATAATTTATTTCAGGTTTTACTAAATTGAGAGATCCCGAAATTGCATTTTCCCCAGTTCTTATATTAAATGCCGTAAACCATGGACACAAATTTTGAAAGTAAATTATTTCCTAACATTTATGATAATATAATTTAAAAAATAGAAACCTAATTAAATTATTTTAGTTTAATCAATACATCTTATTTTTATTTTATTTTTATTTTATCGCTACCGCTTACGCAGTAGAGAGAAAGTTATGTAATGCTGCGCGAGAATTTTCGGCAAAAAACTCTTATTACAGAGCCTGGGTAATGAAAAAGTGGATAAATCCAAATGTTAAATTAGAAAAAAATCCTCTAACACGTGGTGTAGGCAGAATCCATGTTTTGTGAGTCTTTGATATCTAAAAATCGAATGACCGTCAGTCTGTGAACAAGGCTAACGTCTAAACCATTCAGCCGATTTTCATCTTTCCGCAATCCATCTCCCTGATGTCGCGGCGACTTGGTTTTGAAACCGATATTTTAATTTTGTGGATATTTTACTGGAAGCCCCGTGGACATTTTACAAATTTTCAACAAAAAAATGGCTCCATCATTTTGGATTAAATTGTGTTGTTGAATTAGTGTGAAGGACATTTAAGAGAAATGTGCAGATGTAATTTACGTTGAAAACTCTGATTTTTCGACAATTGCAAAAATTCATTTTTTTTTTCGGCGCCTTACTGCAATTACGAAAATAATGATTTATTTCCTTTAATGGAATAAGTTTCTTAAAGATAGATTTTGAAATAAGGTCATGTACAATTTTTTGAAAATTTGAGTACTTTTCGCATAATTGTGCGGGAAACTACAGGGAAAAAAGTACGTGCAGTTTAGCACCTCTACTTTTATTTTAAATTCCCTCCCTCCCTTTCGCCAATTCTTCATTGCTTGTCCACGGAGCCTAACGATTTCCATTTCAAAATTCAACTGCTTGCTGGTCGGGATTGTCAACGGAACTTGGATCGGTTTTTGTTTCCACTTACTAGTTTCAGATGGGTGAAGGAATATGAGAATATTCGTTCATTGTAACGTTTGTTTCTTGTTCTTTGTAATTTTTTTTAAACCTGTAATGTATACTTATTCTAGGCGACTTTTTTACATTCATTTTGTGCTAAATGTTAGTGTTGTTAAATTTCATAGTTTTGGTTTTAACTACTATAGTGTTATATAAAGCCTTGTAATTTTTCTTATTATAATAAGGTTATCTGAGGATGGGAATGCATCAAGACCCGAAACATGTTTTATAAAAAAATAATTATAATAATCATTTAAGATTTAATTCAGAAATGAGCATCTTCGTTTGTCCCTCATTGAAACAAATTGATTATCATTAATTCTCACGGTGACACTCTCTCTGTGTCTGTCTTTCTCTCTCTCTCTCTCTCTCTCTCATAGAACGTACGCCATGTACCTGTGTGTCCCCACTGAGGCGCATGGTGCATGGCCCGCCTTGCTGCCTCCAAGTTTTCACCCCGCTCGCCTCCTCCGGCGTCCTGTCTCCCTGGACGGCTGACGCGGCGCGGAACTCAGCGGGCTGTCGAGGCCCAGCCTCCGAGCGCCCCGCATGCATTGTTGATGGCGGCGACGGCTCGCCTTCAGGCCCCTCTCGAGCGACGCGCCCGACTCGGGAGACGCCGCCGGCCCGACGACGACGGACTCTCCCATTACGCCAGGGCGGCCGCCCATCGCCCTTCAAATACCCGACGGTCGAAGTGGAAATTGGGGACGCAAAAAGCTTCGCGACAGGTTTCCTCTGGGTTCTCTCGTTTCCATTCCCTCTCATTCACTATTGCTCCATATTGAGTAAAGCCATTTCTAAGCATTATTATTGTTCTTCTTCTTTAGGGTCATCTTGGGACCAAGAGACAATTCCTTTTAAGTTTCTCTGTCTTCTTTCTCCATTACAACTTCATATTCTTATTACGTTTCATTTTCCTCTCTTCGGACAATTTTCCACCAGTTTCCTCTCCTATCTTCATTGGTACCTTACCATTTGCAATTTATTTTAAAAATATCTCAATCCATTGTTTCTTCTTCTCTTATATTGTTCCATCCCATATCTTTCTTACTTCTTGAACCAGGTTATGGTAGATTTCTTATCCAAAGATACATGGAAATTGGTTTGTTAGCTTATTATCATCCATTCTAAATACAAGTATGTCTCCAAAAAGAGCAATCTTCTCTTCCGAATTGTGATTGTTATTTTTGTTTCAATATTTTTCATCATTACTTCTTAATTTCCAGAATTCTGTTTTTTAGCGGACCAAGTATTTTAAGTAGGATTCTTCTTTCTAATACTTCTAATTTATCTAATTTGTGATACAATGCTAGACATTCACTTGCATAGAAGGCATCCCGATTTGATTACTGTATTATAGTGCTGTATTTTGAGTTTCTTGATGTATATTTCTTGTTGTAGATGTTCCATTTACTCTCTCTATCTTATGTATTCTTTCTTCTAGAGCAAATTTCTCTAAACCATTTTCTTGAATGATTCTCCCAATTTTTGTTATATTCCCCCAATCTTATATTATTAGTAATATTAGTATTAAACCCAAAAATCCCATATTATGGAATTTTGGGTTTCGGAAAGGCCTCCTGCGACTAAGGTATGCGATTAAATAATTCATAAGAAATCGCAATTATTTTCTTAAAATAATTTCAAAAAGATTATCATCTGTAATTTCTTGAGCTATTTTGTATTTTCTAAGTTGATTAGTCATCCACATGGTATTCATACATTCATTATTCTAGGAAACTGCGTCTTGGAAGTGCTGTCTGGACTGACAGGACGTGTGCGTCTCGTTTATCTCTGGTGAGAGATCCAGAAACGCAGACGCCGCGCCAGTTGGTTTGCGCCAGCGCGGAGCTAGCCAACAGCATCTGCGCTGTTACTAGGGTTCCGAACCGTCCCCCATTTGGGAGGACAGTCCTCCATTGATGTCAATTGTCCTCTCATCCTCCTTTATATTTTAAATATCCTCCTTTTAGTAAACTTTTAACATTTGTTGTCATTTATTTTATCTCATGACCAGGGAACGGATTTTCATTGAAATACATATTTTCACGTGAACAAGATATCTGCATTCAATAATATATTTTTGTGTTTACAGAACACTTTGGGTGAATTAGAACTATTTTTTAAATATATTGTTATAATTAAAATTTTTATGTACTATTTTATCTATTACTACATATTTTGTTACATTTTCATATATTTATATGTCGAATCTGAACATTTCAGATGCGAGCTCGCAATATAAGTTACTGGAATAATCTTTCTTACAAAGCAATACAGTGTGATTCTATGACCATGGACCTTCTTCATGAATTGTCAAACTTACTCCTCGTCTGTTTCTTAAAAACCGCTTACTCGGTATTAAAGATGAACGGATTTGTGTGAAGCAGAAGTAATTTCAACCATGTGCTTGTGTTTCATAGACCCCATGCGTAAGTCTATCAAATATTAACAAATATTTATACATCATTGTCTTATGTTATTGGAGTAGTCTGGGGGGGTTGTTCCCCTCCACCCACTTCCAAGTCCGTCATTGACACTATGGTACTACTATTCACTTGAGCACAAGCTCCTCGTAAACATTGTGTATACTACGAATGTATTTTATATTTCGAAAGAAACTTCTTTACAATTTCTTCTGTAGAGGTAGAACATTCTTTCAGTCTCCCCACATGTAACTTAACATTCGATCGGCGGCATTCTGTGCTCGTAAAATGCTTGTACAGAGGAATTTTAAACTCTATAATAATTTGTATTTTTGCGTATTTTCTATTTTTCTTACATATTTTGGGAAAAAATACGTGTATATGTGCATATTTTACCTTTTTTATTACAATTAATTCCGTTCCTACTCTTGATTAACATCTGCTACGTTGTATCGTTATTGTTTAATTTAGAATCCTCCTTTTTCTGAAACGCGTACCCACGCACTTGCCACAAGCATGCATGATAGTGTCTCTGTGTAGCGACTAAATAAAATAGAGACGCTGAGACCATCTTCATCCGCATTTTATGAACGAATCTTTTCACTTAAATCGCAAATGGAAAGAAGAATTGGTGTGTGTGTGTGTGGGTGGGGGGGTCGAGTCCTTTTGGGCAGCGCATGCCGCCGCAAGCGCTCCTACACTCCAGTTCGCCCCGGCCAGAGACACGACCTCCGCCACTCTCGCCTTCAACAATCCACCGGCTAAGATAGCTCAGGCAGGGGCGGATGCAGAGACGAATTTTGGTAGGGGAAATTTTTGTATTCAAAATGTTTTGGTCGAATGTATCATATTACAGTTTATGTAGAATGACTCAGGCTAAATTCAGCTCATGTTGCAATACAATTTTATTGGTTTTAATGCTTATACGAAAATATTTTTGCTTGAACGTTTCGTGACAAGTTAAAATGAATAGTTCCTGAAAAAATTTGGGAGGGGAAATTTCCCTCATTTCCCTCCCCGTGGATCCGCGCCTGGCGCAGTGCATTATGGCAATATACTGCGATTTTTCTAACTTTACCCCTCAAGTCCCACCTTCGCGATGGAATATGTCGCCTATTTCGCATCTTCCTCAGTCGTTCCGCTAGATTTCGCATGATCGCGACCGTATCAAGCAGTGCTTGCGATCATGCGACTTGTACGGGCAACACCGAGAAAGACGCGAATGCCGTGACATCTTCCATCGCGAAGATGGAATTTGAGTGGTCTTTAGGGGCCAAGTTAGAGAAATCGCAGTATAATTGATGTCATTGGGGTGCCTCTGAGTTTTGTGTTCTAGGGTCCGAGACCCGACGTTGGCAGGATTTTCGACACCTTCTAGAGAGTTAGGTCGAATTCAGCCGCTGTCTGGAGGAGAATTTAGTGTCCGGCTGCTCTGATTAGAAATTGTCCGTGGTTTTCTCCGATCAGCACCACGTGAATCCTGGAGCAGTGTCGTAACAAACGGGCCACGGACCGCGCGCTATCTTTCCTTCGGAAAGGCTAATGTAAGATATCGCAAAAAAGTACTTCAATAATTGTAAAAATAATAATAATAACAATAATACAATCATCAGACGGTCCCGATAGCCGAGATCGATAAGCCAGTAGTGCCGTAGCGATCTCGGACGGAAAGATCGCGGGTTCGAGTCCCGCCTCGGGCTGGGTGTATTTGTATATGTCTGAATGTGTGTGTCATCCTTTCCCCCCTCATTATCATATCAATTCATCAACCCTGGTGGATAAAAATCGGATCGAGCTAAATGCTGATCCCTTGATAATATTACATGCACCTGCTACCGAGATAATGATATTGAGCCCCAGTTAATGCAGGTGCATGCACGCGTGGTCCAAGTCTGCCTATTCGCGGGCAAAAACGTGTCTTTGCACCTCATCTTACTACATCGTCAATGATTTGCCTACAAAGAGAGCTTCAAATGTACAGTACAATCATCGCACAAATTTACAATAATGTAGTCTTGGCAGGTGTTTGTATCATTTATCAGGATAGCAAATCAGAGGAGGACGAAGATATTGTGCAGCGAGACATAGACAGATTACACTTCTGGGAGGAAACAAGCGGCATAAAAATAAGCAGTTCAAAGAGCAGAGCATCACGTTCGGTAGGGGTCGCCCTTGTAGTGAAACATCGTACAAATTGAACAACAATATTACACCTTGAGTCACGACGTGCAAATATTTAGAAATACAACTAGACAGTAAATTGAGCTGGGTAAATCAAGTAAATTTCGTTGTGAGGAAAGCCCGACGTCTTTACATTTTGTTCTGCGGATCCTGAAGAAGAATACCGTTAGAGCTAAAGAATTAACACGTACTATGTCATTAGTGCGACCCGTGTTCGAATATGGCGCCATATGTTGAGTCCCTTACAGAGTTTCCCAGAAAGGTTCTTTAGAAAAGATCATCACAGAGCATCACATTTACTTCAAATGGACCTAACAGAGGATGCGCGTGACCTCAGGCGCTCAGAACCGCATTGAAAATACAAATATAAATCTCCCATCCCCCAAACAGAGGTATGAGTCATTCTCATACCAAACTCGGCCCATTTGGCCAATTCAAGAGCATGAGGAAACCTTCCACAGAGAGGTTTGGACTCCTAAACCTGTAATTTGACTGATTACCTGACTGACGTGATATGTGTATTATGCATTGTTGCTGCGATTCAAGGGAGTATAGTCTTTGTCACATGATACATATTAATAACATTCTTCTTCGTCTTTTTCTTCTTCGTCTTTTTCTTCTTCTTCTTCTTCTTCTTCTTCTTATTATTATTATTATTATTTGCAGTGTTGTTTTTGTTGTGAAATGATGTAAAAACGTATGTGTAAAAAGACATTAAAGTTCAATGAAGGTCAGTGAGGTGAGGTGAGATGGAGTGAAGGCTTGCGCAGTGAAATTAAAATTATTTTGTGAAGTATTGTCTTGTTGGTCAATGTATGCTACTAAATGTAAAGTAAAGGAATCCTGCCACCAAGTTCTCACTCTTTACTGCAGAATTAATAATAAATCTTATTCATTTGCATTACAATAAACTCTTTGGTTACATTCATTTTTAAATTATTTCGAAGTATTTGCAAGCTTAAATTCATAGGTTTTACTTTAATAGACATGGTAGGCAACAGTGCCTACGCTCTGGGATAGAAATCTAACTAAAATAAAGA
>JAHLJT010008446.1:98826714-98880822 GCA_031308135.1 Acheta domesticus | reverse complement strand
TCGCTCCACCGGGTGACGCGCGGCTGCGGTGCTCTAGTTTGTCCTTGGAGTGAGCACTCGCCGGCGCGGGTGCCGGAGAGCAATGGGCCATGATCGTGCGCGTGTGCGATGGGCTCGAGGGCGAGCCGCCCGCCAGGCGCCATGTGGGACCCGGAGCACGCACGGCCCCGTGGGTGGGGAGGGCAAGGCTGAAGGTTGCCCCGCTGCCTCTGCAGAAGCGTTGATCGGGAAATCCTATACTTGGGTTTTTATAACGTGGCGCGTCAATGCCTGTTTTCACTAGGAAGATATTACAGCATTTGCGTCTTTCTCGATCCTGCCGCTAGATGTCGCATGATCGCGACCGTATCAGGCACTGCTTGCTATCATGCCACATCTACCGGCCCAACTCAGAAAGGCGCGAAATGCCGTGACATATTCCATCGTGAAGACAGGCCTTGACGCGTCATGATATAAAAACCGAAGTATAGCAGGAGCGCCCGGAGAAAACCAGGGACCTCGGGCCTTTGATCCATGGGGGTTCCTAATTTCAAAACAAAAATTCCCTCCTCCGCCAATTCATTAGCAGAATTCATTTCTTCATGCATCGTAAAAACTTACGGAGTTAAATTTGGATTCGTGATGAAAACATGTATTAGCTCTTTTGAATGAACACAAATTCGGGACCCCAATTAAATCGGAGCCTGGGACAAGTTTCGGTCGCCCCTTGGTGCTAGCATTCGTGTCCGACAGTGGCGGACTTTCAACTCTAGCTATATTGCCGGATCGGATTCAATCATTGTCTGGAGGAGAATTCTAGCTTCCGGCTACGCAATATTATTATAATTCTAGTTGATCACGCAAACGTATTTCCAACCCGCAAAATATTCGTCCGGGCTGGAATTCGAATCCGCGTACTTAAGCTCCACAAGCAACGAATTTTCCACTAAACCAGCTGACTGACTTGGTAGGAGTATATCAACACTCCCGACGCATCAAAAATGAAAGTTCAACTTCAGCAATCTTCTTCAGTTAAAATGTTTTACAGAAGTTTGACGCATGCCGTTTCAATACAACCAACCATTTTCTTTATTCGAATAAAACATTTAAAGAAAAAATTTGAAGTTATAAAAAAATTGAAAATGTCTTATGGATAATGTAAATGGTCTACCCCTAAAAATTAAAGACCAGTTTCAAACTTGATCCTGCCCCATTTTAGGCTGTTAAAACTTTAGTCCGCCAGCCATCAGAAATGCAATACATTCGCAATTCGCAAATAACGCTAACGACTTCCCAAGTCTGCCACAGCGCTTCGAGTCTTGGAAATGCACACAACGTTTCGGTGATATAATCTGCGACGAAATCGAAACATTACGACAAAAATCTGCAGAAGCACGCTTCCGGGGCCAGAAAGGTAAAATAATTATTTGTTTCTAATATTATTAGTAGGGGCGGATTTTGGTGACGTAAAACATCGCAAAATGATCAATAAAATCCTCTTAAAAATGTTTTTTAAAAGGTTCTGAAAACAAAAATACTGTAAAAAAATGTTATCAAAACCAGTTCTGATGAACAACTCGAACTTTTTGGATATATTACTGATGTAATCGAGGCTTCTTCCAATCGTAAACCTAGCTTGAAAACGTTGGTATTTACCAGGAAATCTCTCTCTTTAGTTATCCTGAATCGGCCGAACCGATGGCGCTGATAGACATCACAGGAACCTTAGATTACATAATCACGACTGACATTACAATTTCTGATCGAAGAAATCGAATACGCTTCTCACAAATGTGGAGAACATTTGTTGCATCTCGTAAACATTATTTGAAGCAAGTACCATTAAATGATATTAACATCGATGAAATCAGCTAAAAGTGAATTAAAAATTACTGAAAAAGGTAAAAAAATATTAGTCGAAATCGACGAACAATACAAAAAAATGACATAAAAATGGGTCACTTCCTTTTGATGTACATAAAACTAATTTCTTTACTGTGTGGCATTGTTCTAAAGCCAAAAGAAAAAATGACATTTCATTAAAATCCGCCCCTTAATTACAAGGAACACGCCAGAGTGTTTTGTTTACCTGAAATGAGTCGCCTGTGTACGAGGAAGGAGGATGTTGCAGGGGAACGTGCTGAAAGTGCGGCGGGGTGGCACAACAGGAAGAAGGGCGAGGCCAAGAGCTCTAGGTGAGGGTATGGACAGAAAGTGAGGGGGAGGGTAGAGCTAGAACGCGTGAATCCTTTAAAAGAATAGATTCCAGAATCGATCCCAGAATCGAAAATTTGAAATCGATTCTAGAATTGAATCGAAAGAAAATAATCGATTCTCCATGGAATGGATTCACATTACACCCAACGAAAGTATCGATAGCGGAATCGAGCATTTCTGCATCCGGATTTTTCTCTATTCAACGGTAAGGATGATCAAAATCGAAGTGCTTGTATTTAAATTATTTTATTTTTTACTGATACGTTATTTCTTGTTCTTGACTTCGATTCGGACCTCGATATTCACTGCACCTGGATCGAGAGGATCGTGAAGACGAGGGAAATGTGAAAACAGTTGAATGTTGCTACATGTTCTCCTAGAGAGGGAATTATGAAGGGGAATTATGGAAAGGAAACATGAAATGACAGACCGTGTCAAGTTAACAGCGTGTTAATTAGTAAATAAGTAAATATGAATACTTAAATTTAGGTAAAAAATAAAATCATGTAAAAAATAAAATCACGGGAATAATTGGTTCTAATGATCTCGAAATAAAGCCTCCGGGCCAAAGGCCCTTTAGCATTAGAACCCTTATAACGCCCTTGGTGGATAAATAACTATTGATAGCAGATTATGTAACCTTTATGAAAAATTGCCTGTCCCTAAGCAAATTGAACCGATTGGTTTGATTTGAGCGAAGCAATCGGTGGAAGAATGGTGGGAGGTAAAATTCAAGCTCGACAGGGACTTTTATAAAATTATTAATATATGTAACTGTTATAAAAATTATAAAAGCAAACGTCAAAAACCTTGAAAATGCAGTAAAAGCGCAGACGCTAGTATAATTTTAAAAATCGAAGGTATTCATGTGATCGATTCCCGGCCTTTTAGAATCGATTCTAGCAAAATCGGAAGCAAAGGAATCGAATACCGATTCCATAGGAAGCGAAAGAAAAGAATCAATTCCGAAATCGACTCGGTAGAATTGGAGCGTCCCTCGATAGAGCAGAGCCCAGCGCCCTGGCGCCTCCGCACTCGCGCCCACCGCCGCGCCGCTCCAGCGCCGGAGCTTGTCATCCCCTCACGCACCGTGATCGATATTCGTTGGCACGACGTGATAAAAATCCGAAAACATATCAAATAAGGCAATTTCTGCCACGTTCATCCGCCGCCTCCCGCCGGAGAAAGCCGGCTGGCCCTCGGATTGGCGAAGAAAGGAAAACTTATTTCCTTCGCAAATGTATTCTGACTCTCGTTCTTGGAAGCGCTTTTCATTCACCGTTTATAAACACTCAAATGGCTTGTCTCAACTTTCTCAGTGGCTCTCTTGACATCGTTCTTTCTCTTGCGTGTCTTTCATCTTAAAAATAAAGACGCCATTTTCGAGATTTCTTTCCATAGAAATTGCCTTACAGAATCGCAGCGCGATTCCATTCATTACGTACGGTGTACTAACTCGCCGCTTGCGAACGCTCCGCGGACGGTGTCGGCCGTGCAGTTCTGCGCGGAACGGAGGCCGATGGATTGGAATAGGCGTTGTGTTTGGATGTTTTCTTGTGATTTTGATGTGGAAGACAATGCCAAACAACCAAATATTGCACAAAACTGTTCCAGATCACTCGTTAACTCATATTTGCGTTGTGGATTGCGGCCTAAACACAGCCGAAATGTTGAATAGAAAAAATAAAATTCAAGTATCGTCGTCGCAATTATATTTCATTTGTGGTCGTAGATTCATGTGCAGTTCCTCATTATAAGAGACAATGGGAACAAAAAATGTGTTTCTCATAGACAGGAACTCGTAGAAGTGAACATACTAATTCAGTTCATAAATCTTCATCTCAGAATGTCTTACAAGTTACTGTTCTCAATTCGAAATGAATGTTGGGTATTTCCGCTGTTGGTATTAATGTCCTTCCTAGGCTATCGCATTGGAGTTCTCAAAAAATGTCTAGACGGAGACGTCGTCATCCACACAAGCGGTGCACTGTTAGTGCGACAATGAATACCAATATCACCATGCGATTGTGAACAGCTAAATATAACATAGACTTGCAGTGCAATTATCCTTGCCTGAAGACTATCAACACAGCATAGATAAGCACTCGACAGAGTCCGTACACCACACAGCACCTTCCTCCCCCAATAAAACAATTCACTGGGGAACTGGGAGCAGATTTTCACCCTTTCACTAATGATCTCGTTTATTTTTGGAAAGGTAGTTTGGATGGAAATCGATTCTTATGCACTCATTGTGAAACGTGCTTGAGAGTGACCCGGCTCAGTACATCGGAAAATTTGTCGTTTCAACTTCTTAATATAGAGGAAAAATTCATCTGGAACCAATATATTTATCATAGGGGAAAACTCTTACGAGCACTTGTCTTTCATGCGAGAAGAAAATGTCCATAACGTATACATTGGAACTAGGGACAGCTCACATTAGCCTTTAGAAGCGTAATTCTTTTTTAAGATGGTCCCTTTGTTTTTTAGTTTAATGTATATTATCACGTATAATTACTCAATTTTTTATCATTTTTATACGTAACAGGGAAAGAAACATTCAGATGACTTCTCTTTGTAAAGTTTATGAGAAAGTGGGATGACGAGTGTATACTTTGTACTTTACAGAGTCCCTTTTCTTAAGAAAAAGAAGATAGAATTTGATAAATTTAAAACGCGCGGCCATGACTTTGCAATGCAATCCCCAAATAATTTGCTTTCTGACACATTCATCGACTCTGACTCGGAAGCAGTGCTTCACAAGCACTTGAAACATGATTTTGGAAGGCAAAGGAGACCTTTCTCCAAAGCAATAAAGAGCTTCCTGAGCCTTTATTTATACGTGCGTAAATGATGTGAAAATTTGAAGGATGTTTGTAATGGCGTCCAGGAGGGGTTTGTGGCTAGCACGTGCTCCCCAACTGCCGCTGGGACTCTAGCACATTCCCCAATCAATTCATTGTGCAATTTGTGGTCACGGCAAGTTTTCTGGGCGTTCTAGCAGCCGGATGATCTGATCGGTAGTTATCCATGTTTTTCCGATCAACACCTAGCTGGTTTCCGGAGCAGTACCCTAACAAAACGGGCCACGGACCAAGTGCCATTTTTCCTTCCACTTCGTTTGTCCTATCCTCACCCCTCACTTATACTTACATTTACAGACACTACACCACCACATTTGTCGGTAGCTTAGAGCTTGTCTCGGCTGGAGCGGTGCCCCGTGGCGGGAGTTACCTGGCTGGGGAAACCCCGCTAACCGACGTGTAGCTCGGCGCCGGATCTCACCATCCAGCGCCGGGCAGTAAAACTTGATAACAATATAGCTTTTATATCAGTTGTAAATAAATAGTTGCCACTAGTTAAAGTTACAACCCTTGCACGCACATGCACTACAATACACCACATCTCGGTAGGCCATTCAGGGGCTGGATGCTCGTCCCGCCAAGGGCGTTGCCCCGCTGGGAGATATGATCGTATACTTCGAGGTGTAAATTCCTACACTTCGACATGTAGGTCACGCCAGATCTCATGTTTCAGCATTGAACATGAACATTATGTGCGCACAGAGACATGAAAGGATACATTCAAAAAGACCAGTGAGCGATGAGATTCAGATCGTCAGTGGGTCTTGCAGTCGAAGTGCCCCGGGTTTCCCCCATCAGCACAGAGACTGTTGGAGAGAGTAGTGTCTTTCATTCAAAATTGCACAGTCGACGCCGGCAAGGAACCTGCACTGCAGTTATAGCACGAGGCGATAATCAGCGGTCTAGAAAAGATTAATAAGAGGCAAATGAAATTTAATACATTAAATATGTACTTGCTTATTTAAATTTGCGAGAAGAGTAGACACTGGCAAAGGAAACACGCAAGTTATGAATATTATGAATAGATTTACTTATAACTAATATTACCGTATCCTTTCAGGATTTTCCCCTTTTGTTTGGTTCGTTTCCTTTTATCTTTTTCGTGAATATGTTAGACTTGATACAGCATTAAACCAGTTACTATTACGGCCTAACCAATTTGAATTTGAAATTCTCAACTGTGGGAGGAATTTGGACGAGAAGAGACATGGCAAGAGTTGGGGCGGATGGATGTAATCCACGAGGGTGAGTTAATGGTTTCTCAGCCAGCTCATCACATCTGGACTTCCGCAGGGTATCCGAGAATTTATCGAAAGCCAAAGTAAGACCTACCCGTTGCCACTAAAATAGCGCTGGTATCGCGAATGAACAGGTTCGGTTTAGAGAGGACGTCAAGGCCACGAGCGGTGTCAAAGACCTCCCTAAAGTTAGTAAGTAAAGTTCTCGAAAGTTCTGGATAATTATCGAAAAAAATTGCCGGTTTTTGTCGCTAATTGTTTTCGAAAATAGAAAATTGGTTAATGTAATACCAGAAGTGCAAAATTTTGCTAACTTTATAGAAAGGTAGGGCGAACATTTTAGGGAAACAAGATATTATGTAATGAATTACTGTTTTGCAAGGATTGTTTTTTAGAGAAGAAGCGAATATTTTATTCTGAAACTGTAAAAACAATACGCTCTTGAAATATCCAGCGTATTGTGATAACATTTAGGATTATTCAGGTGATCAAACAATCGTCTCTCGCTAGGTAGTGGTGATTCAATTGTTGCTCATCCATTGTGGTGTGAGTAGTTGCAATACGAATTGCAAATTCTCTCGAAATCACGAGAGGTAGTATTAGTCAGCTTTACCCCTTCTCAAAACAAACTTTGTAATCTTTTAGGAATAAATAATTAATTAGGAATAGTTAAATTTCTGGTAATTATTATATATATATATATAAATTATGGTGGTGGTGTAAACTATATATAATATATTGTAGGAATGGCGTCCTCATCTGTGCAGACTGCGCTCTGCCCACTTCTTATGTGAGGAAGATGGGAAGATGTTTACCGGCCGGCTCCCCCTACTACGGGCAGTTTGCAAGAACGACTATCTCCCGCAGTGCACGGTTGGAGAATCTCCAGAGGTGAGCTAAACGTGTCTTGTGTGTGTTGGAATGTGTCACCAAAATGTTATTAGATTTTTCATATTTAACCAGGGTCCCGTCCCATTAACCCCGTCCCATTCTCACACCATTAATAATTTTTATATTGAATCTCACCGGATTGTTTCATTTGCTAATGAAGCAATTTGTAGGAAGGAAAGGAGAAAGAAGTGGGTTTTGTTCTTCAATGTCTAATAATCTGCGTTGCATATATTGTCAATTGGCTCTGTGTCACGTGTCCTTATTAACAGGTTGTTCAGTATAATCGTTGGACAACCGTGTCAATAGAGCCGGGATGATCACTGGTAGCGTAGCACAGAAAGTTCCCCAAAATGACTAGAACCGTATTAAATTTACGTCAAGCCCTTCAGTCTCCCTTTCACAATTTCACCGCTGCAGCACCCTGAAGCGTTTAAAATGAATACAATTATTATTATTATTATTATTATTATTATTATTATTATTATTATTATTATTATTATTATTATTATTATTATAGCTACAAAAATTTGAAGTATTTGAACCCACTTAATTAAAGGAGTTCATCTATGTTGAAGTCACATTAAACTTGGTTGCCCCATTTGTAATTGGTTTAGTGTAATGGTACTCCCACGATTGCTGAGTGGCAGTCCACATACTAGTCAAAACGAGTTCGTATTTTAACGGATTTGATTAAAAAATTGTGTTGAAGTCACATTAACCTTGATTGCCCCTTTTCGGGTTTAGTGTAATACACGATTTTTAGGTGACCTTCCACGAACCAGGAGACAAGAGTTCGGACAGTGTCGTTGAGAATAGAATTCGGACTAGAAAGAGGCAGACGTGAACTGCGTCGGGCCTCTAAAAGGGCGTGTCGGGACGGAGTTGGTACGTAGCAACGCGGCGTCAACTGCGTGTATGCTGCGGAAGTCCTAGAGTTAAATGGGGCTGTTGTATGTCCCGGAATGGAATGGGCCAGGTTTCGCCACCCTCGGCTTCTATTATGCGGTCAAGCACCGAACTCCACACAACTGCTTCGAGTAGACCTACCGGCCGAGTTAAGCTCACAGTCAGCACTGACGTCTCTGCAGCAACTCTGACCGAAAGGTCATAGGGTGCGAGACCTGAGGGTGGCGGAGTTTCGCTATCTGGAGGAGAATTCTATCGGCCAATTTGCTCTCATCCACATTTTTCTGAGGTTTCTGCGTTCAATACCAGGCGAATGCCGGAGAAGGACCCTAACATTCGCTTCTGTTCTTCCTCTTTCTGGATCTGTCGTCTCCCTCGCTCACAAATTTATATACACTACACTACCACGCATGACGGGAGGCTAGTTGGGAGTATCGAGCTTATCCCTGCTCCGGAATGGGGCGGTGTTCCGATAGGGGGATACCTGGAGGATGCGTCCCCAGCAATCCGACGTGTAGGACGGCGTGAGATCTCACCATCTAAAGAGACAGGAACACCACTACCTTCCGGAATTAAAATAATTCAGTACACTAACAGGACTAATCCCCATAACAGTTGACGTGCATTAATGAATCTAGTATTGCCCAGGCTCGGAAGATATACGTTTAGCGCTCTCAATTCGGGTTCCAAAAAGGCAAGTTGTTGTGTTCCTTGTAAGAAGTCGCCTTCGGTATGAATACTGGTGATACGCTCATTTACTACTAGCATTTTATTCCCCTTCAAAATCACATATTTGTTATGCTTGTGGCAGAAGAAAATGAATATTCACAGAATTCGGACGAATTAGTGTAGAACCCTCAACTACTAATAATATTTCCAATGTCATTTAAAGTATGTTTAATAGTTACTTTAAAGTGTTTAAAGTAACTATTATTTCTAAGCGTTTTTGTTATAATCATTTATAAAATATGATTGCTGATTCATTTGATGACATCCGTTTAATTTGAGTGATTTCTCGTTAAAACGTATTCCCGATTTACAGTCGGCGATGTTCTGTCACTTTCGGTCCGTGGAACATCTCTATCATCTCGCACGCAGTATGTCTGTGGCCTCTATCACCTGCCTGAGGCAGTCCTGTTGCCACACCCTCCACTATTGACTTCATCTCCCGCAGCATTGGTGTTTCATTTCCCTTTACTTTGTGTTCTCGACCTCTTCTCCGCCCTCCTTCACCTTCCGTGCATTCCTGCATTCTTTGTGAAGTTTCCAGACCGTACGCGCCAGTTTCCATCTCCCGCAGTCTTGGGGCTTCTTTGTCCCGTACCTCATCTTCTCCTGTTATCCGCCCCTCCTGTCCGTAGTCTTCGTCTTTACCATCTCTGCATTCCTGCTTTCTTTGTGGAGACGTTGTCTCGCCCTCCTCGACCGCCTCCATCCCTAGCAGCTCCGCTACCTCTTCTCCGTCCTCTGTTGCCTTCCCTGCATTCCGCCTTGGTGGCCGCCTCTCAACCCCCGCGACGCCCGCCTGCCTCCTCCGCGGCCGTTGTACGAGTGGCTCGCCGCCCGAGGAATTCAAGGAGATAGGGCGATACGACGACGGCGGCGGCTGCTGCGGCGGCGGCGGCGGCGGCGGTGACGGCGGTGATGGCAGTGATGGCAGTGATGGCTGAGGCAGCGGTGGTGATCGCAGTGATGGCGGCGGCGGAGGGAGCTGCAGCTGCGATGGTGGCAGTGGTGGCGGCGGAGGTGGTGGCGGCGACGGTGGCGGCGACGGTGGCGGCGACGGTGGCGGCGACGGTGGCGGCGACGGTGGCGGCGACGGTAGCGGCGGCGACGGCAGTGGCGGTGGCGGCGGCGACGGCAGTGGCGGTGGCGGCGGCGGTGACGGCGGCGGTGGCGGCGGCGGCGGCGGCGGCGGGCAGCGACGGCGGCGGCGGTGGCGGTGGCGACGGCGGCGGCGGCAGCCTCCCGCCCTGCTCGGCGACTGGTCTCCCGCGTGATCGAAAGGGGGAAGCAACTCACCAGGCCTGTTATCTTAGTGCGCCGCTGTCGGCCCACCGCCGGAATTACTCGCTCAGAAACATTTTATTAATTCTTTAATTACGTAATTGATGGGCAAATGGTTTGTTGGTAAATGGAATTGCTGCGGTGTTTTATCGTCAAGTTCTGAGAACTGAAAATTAAGAAGCGGAAAAAAAGCTTCTCTGACGAGTCAACTTTCTCTCTATTTTGTAACTTTTTTACACTGCTTCCTCCCTTCTTGTAGTGAGCCGTAACGGTTTTTTTTCTCCGAACCCGAAAACGAGATACAGCGCATTTCGTGCAATAAAGTACAAGCTTCTTCCGAGTGTATTGTGAAAATCTGGAAAAGCGTACATAAACTGATTTTCATGAGTGAAGCACGGAACGTACTGTTTGTTTTAATTTCAGAATGTGCATTATTCTGGCTTACTCGCATCAGGTCTCCGTCACACTGCGCGCTATTTCATTCTCGTTGTGCACGAAACTGCAAGTGCATTGTGGCCAGGGGGATTCACAGGACAATGTTTTTGTTAGTTCTGAATATGAAGCCTAGAATATGAAACCTTGTTAAAATGATGCAATATGATACTGTTTATATTCTCATACAATTTTTTTAATACTATTTATTTACCTAACCAAACTTTTTTTGCCGTTCAGTATTTTCTTCAGTTACGGAGTTATTAGATGTCCGTAATTATTCATGTACTATCATATATTACCAGAGCTGGATTTGTAAAGTTTTAGGTCCCGGAATGCGCACCAAATTAATTATTAATTTCATGGAAATACTTATGTATCTATAATATAATTTAAAATTATTTCCGAGGTATTGGAACGGCGTTCCGTCGCGCTCCGCCAGAAATATTGCTCTGACTGCAGCCACAAATATGTACTCGTATGTTAGAAATTAATAACCATACGTTAGCTATAGATACAAATTGCTTTGTTATAATATTGTAGAAAATTTGATTAATTAGATATTATTAGAAATTAGGAATTAATACCGTGATACACCTGTTACTGAAGTTATTAAAAATTTTATTCCAATATTTAAAAAGTTTTTAATAATATTTTACACTTTTAGAAGTTTTTTTGAGGCTTAGTATTTCAAATTTAAGAGAATTATATTTCTTATACCATTTAAAAGTACATGTTTATCATGCGGCTTTAAATAGGAAGACTTTATATTTTCCTCCTCAAATGTCCTCGTATTCTGTTTCTGACAAACTTGAAAATAAATGTAATTGCAATGTGACAAAAAGTTCAATTAAAATATTTTTTGAAGTCGATTTTTCTTAATCTAGACATTTGCCTTAGAAACAAGGAACTAGAAAATTAAATGTTCTTTGAACTCTTTTCTGTGACGAACGAATGTATCTGCATCTGTAATAACTAGGTAGCGGAATATTAATGAAATGTCATTTGTTTTCTTTGCACTTCAGAATGATGCCTTTTAGTATAAAAATTCATTTTATTTTATGACAAAAGGAAATAACCCATTTTTTATTTCTTTTCTTGCATTTTTCTTTGATTTCGACTAATAAGTAATTTTTTACCTTTTTTCAACATTTTTAAAGCATTTGTCGCGGATTTCATCGATTCTAAATATCATTTTAGTGATCGTTTCTTCAAATAATATTTACGAGATGCAACAAATGTTCTTCACAGAATTCCTGAGTAGCCTATTCAATTTCTTCGCTGAGAAATTGTAATGTCAGCAGTTGTGAAGATGTAATCTAAGATTCTTGTGACTCCTTCAGCTCATTGTCGGTTCGGCGGATTTCACGATAACTTAAGACAAAGGTTTCCTGGTCCAGTCCAAATCAAACATTTGCTAGCTGAGTTCACTTGAAAGGAAGAAGCCTCAATTACATCAGTAACATATCCAACAGCTTGAATGGTTCATTTGAACTGTTGTCATCTAATTTTTACGTCATTTTTCTTTGCCTTAGGCATTTTAAACAAATTTTAAGAGCATTTTATTGACCATTTTGGCGATGTTGAAGGTCATCAAAATCCGCCCCTTGTAATAACCTTCCATCAAAATTAAAGTCAATCAGATAAAAAAAAAACAAAAATTATGCATCTCTGCAACTTGTATATTACTAATATTTCATTCACATTGTAAAAGTATCATCATACTCGTGAAACACAGCACCTACGTGCATTTACTAAAATCATGTAAGAACAACTTAAGGAAATTGACGTTTTGCTGCATACAGTAGCAAATAAATTGTTTCAGCCTTCAATTTATACATTTCAATGTTCTACAGCATTTGTTGCTGTGGTAATCTTGCTGCAAAGATTGTGTTGGTTTAAATTATTCAGCTCCCACACATACGAACAAATATTTACCTCAAAATTCACAAACTATATAGAAAATAATGTCGAACACAATATTTACACATTTCAGTTAATACAATTGTTTACTTTCTGTCGCTGTAATATTAAAGCTCTAGATACTGTGTTTGATTAAAACAAAGGTCTACATTTTTTCAGGTTTACCTAATTCTTCGGGGCCCTTAATTATTTAATCGAAATGAAAGAATCGGAATATCGATAGTGAAAAGTACTCTCTTCGTATGCAGATGGAGCCATTTTGGAGAAAATGTTGTTTGGCCGCTTCTAGGAATATATTTTCTTTTTCGCAAAGGCCCTACGAAGAATTTTTTAAAGATGTTGTGAAACTCATTAGCGATGAAAGCGTTGTGTCAAAGAACAAATTAAATTGTGGAATACGTCTGTAAAGTGAATATTAAGGTCTTACAAGATGGTGAAAAAGATATGATCATTTATTGAAATTTTGGAAAGGTTAATAAAAATAGCGAAGTCTTTGTTTTTTGTAATGTTTATCCGAACTATTCTCTATTTGGAGCCTAATATTGCGAAAAATGTATTACATTACATCATTACAAATGCTAGTATTGAAGAATTGTTTATATTAATCCACTATATTTATATTTTTATTTGTCTATTATATAAACGATTATACTGTAAGAACAATTTCTGCCTGAATGGATGTGTAGGGACGGTTTGGAAGAAGTTGAACGTTTGCAATTTTCAAAATTCTGGTCGGTAGTTTTCCGTGGTTTCTTTGATCAACACCAGTCGAATGCCGGAGCAGTACCCTAACAAACGGGCCACGGACCGCGTGCGATCTTTCCTTCCTCTTCCTTGTCCTATCCTCACCTCTTACACACACACACACTAACATGAATTACACTACCATGCATCCCGGGAGACCAGTCGGGAGCTTAGAGCTTGTCCCGGCTGGGGCGATGCCCCTCTGGTGGGGATACCTGGTGAGGGGGAAAATCCCCGTTAGTCGACGGTAGGTCGGCACCGGATCTCGCCATCCAGCGGGGACATATCACCGCCACCTCCCAAGGAAAACACGGCCCTACACTTACGGGATTAATAACCTAAGTAGCTGACGCGCCCGGATTCATGAACAATCAATCAAAAATTCTGAAGTCCCATGAGCTGAAGGATCTCTTGGGTGCACCACTGATCGTCCCATCTTTTCGAATACCAGTTTACTCAGCCACTTAGCGAACCTGATGCCTACTTCCATCAAATCCCTCTCATGGCTGCAAACAGTGGTAGGCCCCCATGCGGAACGACAAAGGCCCAGGCACGATGCTGCGACTCCGACTAGCAAGTGTAGAAAGCGGCCAACGCATGCTTCCAGTCGCTCCCCTGCACTGGCTTCATGCTCTGCTTCGGGCAAGTTGTGGCTTTTCCTTTTTGCCTGAGTCACGATGCACGGTGCACGAGCGGGGAAGCTGGATGAAGAGCTTAGCGGGGGGCGGGAGACAATGAGGGACGTGATGAGAGGGGCTCTATGCAAAGCGCGCGGAGATTAATTGGGCCACGAGTCATTGACCGGCGGGAGAGCGCCAATGGAAACGGAGCTAGAGCAGGCCCGGGACGAGAGCGCTCAGGAGCTGAAGAAGCATCTTAATGTTGCCCAATTAGCGTGGAAAAAAGCGAAATTCTGGGGAAATGTAAATGTATGAAACATTTTCGTATGTTGAATAAAAGAAGATGTTAGTCTCACGGTAATAAGTATTTGTTTCAGCAAAAAGCATTTTGGGGTCAGGTATCCAGTTACCTGGCCTCCAGCCATCACATATTTACATTCATGATAATTATTAGAGCCCTGTAGTTGTTTTTTTATTTTTACTATTTTATGACTTATGACAATAGGAAGCACTTAATTGTACTTCTGGAGTTGTATTAATAAATTTTCGTTTTGCTTTTTATCGCTTATTTCGGCCTGTTTTAGCTTATGACGCCTATTTTTTGTATTTTACTTTATTTTTTGCTTTTTCTTCCTTTTTCGTCAGTGTTTTCCTTTGTTTTCTCCTGGCACTGATCTCGATCAAGCTGGAAAACATACCAGCAAGCCTGGGTGAACGTACGTTGGTGTTTTGTCTTTCTGTGAAAGAGGAGGCTCCAGGGTTAGGAAGTGTTAAAAATCTTAATGAGAAAGAAAGATGATACCATTCAAGAATTTGTATTTTTTACATTGATGCCGTCTGGCTTTGTTCAATCACGAGGAATCCTTTCGTACATTTGTGTATGGCCTCCCATCTCTTTTGACGTCAGAGCTCTATGTATATTACGCTATGTATATTCTAGGTGCTAGAGATTACACAAGTATGAAGAAAAGAAAACTGTAATACTAATGCACTGATGACATTTCAAGTTTTCAAACGGGAGTACACAATAGCATTTCGTAGAGACAGCGTCGCGTGTAAAAAAAAAACCTGGTCATCATAACGGGTGGTGCAATCAAGATTACAAAGAAATGATCGTTTCGTTTCACGAATGTTCTAACGTAAAGTTTAGAGTTAGAATAAAATTTTGAATCATAGAAATTATTATTTTTTGACAATTACTTCTTTTAAATAGCGATTTTCATTATTTAAATTCCTTTTTGCAACCCTACTTTAGCCAGAATAAATTATTTTTTGCCTACATATTTTATGAGAAAAAAATGCATTTTGCCTGCCTATTTTAGGTAAAATAAATGCTTGAACTTACGGGCTCTAATCACTACAATGCAGCCCAGAAAATGTTTAGCTGAAATAAATACAAATTACGATGACACTGCGCCTTCTTCGATTTGTGAGCCAAATTAATCTATGTTGTGCATTTAAACGCTCTGTGTTTTCTCGCATTGTACAGGGTCAAATATTGACTCACGTAATATTTATAATTAAATGTTTTATTTTACTTTCATCAGCAATTTATTTTATTAAGGAGAAAACAACAAGCCTGAGAGTAACATTTCTCTTTCGCTATTTGAGTATTGCGTTTAGTACTATTTGTTTTCCGAATATAACACTAAATAACATTTCAGATTACTAACGGCAGTTCAACAATAGCTTGACGTTCACAGCAATTTATGACTATTTACTGTTAAACCGCAATTAGCCTCCGCTGAGAGTATTTATTATTAAAATATCAGTTTTGAACTATGCCAGAGAATGATTGTATATATTCACCTGCATTCATAGACAAAATATAGTTGGACCCAGGAGGACGGTTTCAAATTGAGTGAAATTTGGATTGAAAGAAGATGATGTCACTTAATATAATCGATACCAATTTCAACTAGCAGTGCACGAGATTTATTGCACAGTGCTTTGGCAATATCCCGTTCAGCTCCTCCTCCCCTTCGCCTCCTCTCGTCAGGCGCCACGACGTAAGCCGTGTTATATGACTTCCTTGGATAATCCATCCCAGGCAGCTTGAATTGACATACAGTTCTCCCATATGATGAGTGTGTGCTTTAGGACAGGTCTGGTGATGTAACGGGCCATAACATGGTGTTTGTGGCTTGCATGTAGTCTCTTGAGATGGCAGTCGTGTGCGTTCGAGCGTTTTCTTGCTGGAACACGGAAGTCTGGAGAGCGAGTTCAATGACGGTAGAGCAATCCGTTGCAAGGCTTCATCGACAGAGTAGCGTGCTCTTGTAATGGATATCAGGGGTGACTTTGCGTTGTATGTAAAAGCACCCCCATATCTTGGCACCAGGTGGTTTGAAAGGGGTTAGCGCTCCAACACATTGAACATTGGTGTCATTGTCATTGACCTCTACACATGCATTCGTAGGATATTTCGTCCCAGACAAGAGGAATTCACCGCCGAACACCACTCTTAATGAATCTGCGTCATACCTAATACGACATCATTTCAACTTGTGCTGACGCTTGTGGGTTGTAGGTAATAGGATTTGTAAAGACCGGCATGAGTGTACTCTCTTGCCACACAGTCGTTTCGAAAGAGTCTGGCTGGACACGGAGTGGATCATCGCTGGTGCTGCTCTTCGCTGGAAATTGCAAATCGGGTACTAAGGCTCAATCATGAGCTTTCGAACAATCGTCATATTTTCTCTCGGCGTGGTCTATCTGGGTCTCATGACCTTGGACTTCCCGTTACTGGTGCGCACCTCATTGCATCCATAGATTCCAATATCGTGCAATAGTGACATTTGTTCGACCCATATGTTACTTGGTGCGTCGAAGCGACAAGTTATAATGGCTCAATAGCAGCATTACCGTGGTCTCTACAACATAGCTGACCTGGAGGTCCTTCGGGTTCGAGTCTCGACAGTGGCGTATTTTCGACATTAGATACATAGCGTGATCGGATTCAACCACTCTCTGAAGGAACATTCTCGCAGCCAGCGTTTCTGGTGGGTATTTTAACGCGTTTTCTCCGATCAACGCCAGAGGAATGCCAGAGTAGTACAGTAACAATCGGACCGTCGATAGCGCGGGATTTTTCTTCTCTCATGCTTGTCCCCTTCTCTCCCCTTACGTCCACTTCCACTTCCATGCACCAACTACCACACCTATTGGGAGACCAATCAGGAGCGTAGAGCTTCTCCTGACTGCCTCACCGGGAGAGAATGATCAGTGCATTAACCCGATGTCACTGCAGTCCCTCTGACCGGGAGGAGGTCCTAGGTTCGAGTCCGACAGCGGCAGGATTTTCGACATTAGCTTTTCAGCTAGATCGAATTCAGTCGCTGTCTGGAGGAGAATTCTAGCGGCCGGCTGCCCTGATCGGTAGTTTTCCGTAGTTTCTCCGATCAACACCAGGCGAATGCCGGAGCAGTGCCTAACAAACGGGCCACGGACCGCGGTGCGATCATTCCTTCCTCTTCCTTGTCCTATCCTCTCCCCTTACACACACACACTTACACTAACATGCACTACTACCACACATGACGGGAGACCGGTCGGGAGCTTACAGCTTGTCCCGGCTGGGGTGGTGCCCCGCTGGTGGGAGAACACCTGGTTGAGGGGAAAACCCCACTAGTCGACGGTAGGTCGGTGCCAGCTCTCGCCATCCAGCGGGGAAAAGATCACCACCACCCTCCCGAGAAAAACACGTACTACACTTACGGGACTAATGACCACAGTAGTTGACGCGCCCGGAAACATGAATCAATCAATCAATCCTGACTGCTTCGCTTGGGGAGATACCTGAGGGGGAGATCCTCTCAAGCCGACATGTAGGTCGGCTAGAGGGGCAAGCTGATGCAGGGAATAGTGGATTGTAGGTGGTATATTTGCTTGCCGCACTACTTACCTTGACAACTCAGGATTGATGTTTACATTCGAAGGACCATCACCCGCTTTGTGATAAGCTGAGGTGAGCGCCTTTGGATAATCTGAAAATGGTTCTGACATCCTAATGGAAGCTGTCGTGGAGAGATATTTATTGACTATGAAACTTATTTAAACAAATTATAATTAGAATCAAATGAATTATTACAATGGCCACAACATTACATTAATTTGCAAATAAGGCTGGCAATTGTTCTTAATAATCAAGAATGCTGAATAGTTAATTCAGCTGAATTTGAAGTGCAGTGATTAATGTAACTATTTGATAAAAATTAGTCTGCAGTTAACACAAGTTGAATCATATATGATTCTGTGTATATACCGCTAAATGCATGATTGGATTTAATCAACGTAACAATTACACCATTACTGTACATCCATGGCACGGGACGAGCACCAGCACCACAGTGATGCATCAGTTGATGTGTCGCAGCACGCGACACATGTGATATTCGCAGGACACAGGGGCAGCACTCAGAACACCAACTTCAAGATAATTATGTGAATAGCACATCCAGCAGCAAGCAAACACGGACATTTCTCGTACAACAGATATCAAGATTATCATGTCATAATTAACACGAATGAGCCGACGGCGGACATAGTTGCGTTCAGTGCAAGAGCGAGCACCCAAATGACTCAGTTCCGTTAGAACTATACAAATAATGTGATATTTACAGTGTAAAATGTTTTCAGGCGCATATATCAAAGTTATCATGTCACAATTAACACTAATGAGCCGACAGAAGACATAGATGCGTCCTCTTCAAGAGCAAGGGCCAGACAATCAGTTCCTTTGGAACGATTGTTGGGGCAGAGATAGTTGGCGATTGCCAAAGCTCTGAGCCAATAGTCGTTCTGGTTTTAGCCGTTGGAATTAACAGTTATTGTAAATCAAGCTTCTTTGTGATCAAGAAGGGTGTGAGAGTCATTATTCTGTTTAGAAATGTTGACAAGATATTGAGGTTATAATATTATCAAATAAATAAGTTGTATGATATTTTACAAATGTGAGGCAATTGTTGCGGATTCTGAGAAGCGGCATCGTCAGATCGCACCACGCCACTAGCATAAACGATTAAATAGGTAAATATACAAATTAAAATAAATTATTAGTACAGGCCCTGGCATGGACTTTGTGACAAGAGCGTGCATTGCAGATTAAATGGTTTAAAGTAAGAACTTCTACCGACATAAGCATTGGATCGCACGTTCCAGCAGAGAGTAATACTGTCAGCGCTTGGTATACAACATGCACTACACTTACGGGGCTAATTGCCAGAGTAGTTGATGCGCTCGGAAACCCTCAAGAATCATTCAATCAAAGCGTCGATGCGATGCACCAGCTTCACGCAGGGTCACGATGCGGACCCTCTAAATCGCGCCAATCTGCTCGTATTCTTAACGAATCTTCTTCGAGGCATACCGCACTTCTCAAGATGTTGCCACAGAAGCTGAACCGCCGACGGTATCACATCAACGCCTCAGGACACCCAGGCAACACTGTGTGACGCACACGCTCTGTTGTAGCTCACGATGGGCGGCCAAGCAGGGTGACAGATTCACTGGCATGTCTCCCCCACCGAAGTTTGAAACAATTCGATCGATGCCTTCAGTGTGCAACCATTTTCTTTTGTCTAAGAGTGTATGTGGGGAACAGCTTAGAGTACTAAAACTCCCAAACAACTTCCTGTTCCTACTGCTTCTTCCCCTAAAATGGTTGTTTCCCCTCCCGTTGGGCGTTCTCTGAATACATTGAGGGTTTCATGTGTAGGGGATCAGTTCAGTTGCTTGATGTGGGAATAAATGGTGAGAAAGGAATGGCCGCGCATAGGATATGGAAGGTTTTATAGGCAGCCTAACTTTCAAAATGAGGCGGAAGACTTTCAAAAATCCACAGTAACCTCCTGTTTGATAAGAATATATCTTTAATGCTAGGCCTACGTATAGCTATACCAGATTTATGACAAATATCATCCATGAAGATAAACTCTTGATACTGTGTTTTCATACATTGTTATCTTGCATAGACAATTGACGTAAAATATTGCGAATAGCATGTTCTCTTATATCCAGACATAAAAGCAAGACTTGTGTGAACTATTTAAATTTCTTAAAGAGAATTATTAGCAACTACTGATTCGATTACAGGATTTACAAGTTATTTAAACCTAGTCATAAAAAAATCATTTCGTCTTTCGAATGTTAGTGAATGCGTGGATATCGCTGTCTTTAAAGTTCTTTTTCTTTGAAATATATACTTTCACTTACTGTTTACCCACTGTCGTAATATAGATACTGAATGTTCTTTAGATTCTTCAATAACATCCAGAAGTTTGTGTGTAGTAAGTCAAAGTTCTAAAGATCCTTCTGTGTATTGTCGAAAAAATCTACTTTTTTCGAATACAAACAAAATATGCAGATGATATATGGATTTGGAGTACAAAATACGATAGCTCTTATCGCGCACGACCCTGCCATCGCGTTCGATTATTGGCCGTGGAAACCTTATCCCGCCAGAGGGTCGTCGGGATTGCAATGCACTCGCTGTTCACAAATGACGTTGATGATCTCTCCAGTGTACAATCTCACTTCTAGCCTTGACAGTGTCAATGATACTGTTGGTGCCGAAATCAAAACGTACAAAAAAACTTTCTACTGGAATCTAAGCTTTTGAGAACAGAACGTTTCAATATTCATATATTGCTAAAATAATGGTAACGCACTGGTGTGCTTTTCCTTGCCTGAAATGACTCATTGTATTACTATTCAAATGTATTACTACGATTTCCTACGATGTATCCATAAACGCTTGGCAGGTGTATATAAAATAACTTGACAAATCGATACGGGAGACGAATGCAAAATTACGTTAGTAGATTTTCGTTGGGGAAACTTCAGGTTCTTGGAGCAAAATATACCGGGGGAGATGCCTGCAGGTAAAGTTTGTGTCAGTTGCTCCTTGTCTTTTCCTTCAAACAGTGGAAGGTTGTCAATTCACTTGGCTCCCACGAGATTGCACTTCTCCCCATGGTATCATCACCATCCATCCCCATGGTACAAAGTTTTTATTCATTTTTTGACGTTAAATAAGTATATTGAACAAAATCATTGACTCACCATCGTCTTCAGTCCCACATATACGTAATATATTTTCTTAAACAATTCATGAGCCCCATAAATTCCACGTTCCTGAACACGAAATGAACGGATCGAAATGCTCTGATTATTTACTTAAAATTGTATTCGTGTATAACTATAAATTCCCCTTAAAGGAAAAAAAACTTGTGGCGATAATTCACGGAGCATAATATGCAGTGCTCCGTGAGATTCAGAACAGTTTATGCGGATAAATAGTCTTGCGCGAAACAATCAACTAACGAAGCCCAATGAAATACCATGCAGGAGAACTTTTACCTAAAATAGAAGTGATGTGCTCAAGGCTATAAAAGAAAAAAGCCCAAAAATTAAATTAACATGCAAAACACAATATTTTTCTTATTTCTCACAATTCAAGGAGAAAGAAGGTATCCGAGGTAAAAAATTCATTCTGTCATATTTTCAAAGTTGCTAATGAGATATTGCCATTCGTCACACACGACGATATGTTTCTCTACCCCGAAAACATGTTCCCAGAAGGCCACGGACGCCGGAATGGCAGATAAGAAGGGAGTGGCGTTGGGTGTGGTGGCGAAGCAGCGGAGGTGTTGGGCTCGCGCATTGAGAGGCGGCCGGCGGGCGCACTCCGCCCTAAGTGGGCTCCAAATGGCCCAGCGGCGGGAGGGCAGCGGCGGGAGAGGCGGAGGAGCGGGCTGGAAAGCGACGGGAAGTGCGACGAGGGCAAGGGCGAGACGAGGGCAAAACGAGGGCGACGGCCACTGGCGCAAAGGGACCGGTGAGAGGGTGAAGGGAAGGGTGCAGGGCTGGCCGAAGGCGAGGACGAACGGAAGGGCAAGGGAAGCAGTGACGGTGAAGGCGAGCACGAGGTTGAAGACAAGGGCGGGGGAGGTCTGTGGAAAGGGCTTGAACGAGAGCAAAGACGAGGACAAGAATGACGGGGAGGGGGAGGCCGAGGTCATTCTCAAAGAGTGGTGTGAAGGCAAAGGCCATAAGGAAGGGTAGGGAGATAGCCACAAAGAAGGTTAGGGTGAAAGTGAGGGCGTGGGGGCAGCGATGGTAAAGGTGAAAGTGAAGGTGAGGGCGAGGGCATGAGCGAGTGCGAGTGGGAGAGCTGACAAGGATGAGGACAAGTACTAGGGGACGATGAGAGAGAGGATGAACACAGGGTAGGTAGCGATGGCGATGGTGAAGTCCGGGCGATGTCGAAGGCTGTGACGCGAGCAAAAGGCGACATAGGGGGTGAGGGCGATGGCAAGGAGTGGCGAGAGTCGGACTTGGCGAGAGCGGAAGCGCAGGCGATGACATGGATTTAGAGCGATGGCGACGTTTCTAGAGGGTGAGAGCATGGCACGAGCGATGGCGACGGCGAACATGGGCACGAGTCCGGGAGCTGTAGGGCAGGGAATGGTTGACATTCGGTCCGAGAACGAGGTCGAGAGCCGGGTGAATGCGGAAGCGAGGGCTGGGGCGAGGGTGGGGGCGGAGGCGAAGGCCATGCCGTGGGTGAGGGCGAGGGCGAGCGCGGTTGCGAAGGCGAGGGCGGGTGCGATGGTGAGAGGGGAGGAAGGTGAGGGCGGGTGCGAAGGTGAGGGCGGGTGCGAAGGTGAGGGCGGGTGCGAAGGTGAGGGCGGGTGCGAAGGTGAGGGCGGGTGCGAAGGTGAGGGCCAGGTGCCACGGTGAGGGCGGGTGCAAAGGGGTGGGCGGACGAAGGCGATGGCGGCGGCGAAGGCGATGGGGGTGCAAAAGCGAAGGTAGGTGTGATGGCAAGGCCGGGGCGAGAGTGAGGGCGGGAGTGGGATGAGGGCGGGGACGAGGACGAGGACGAAGACGAGGGCGAGAGCGGTTACGAAGGCCAGGACGGGTGCGAAGGCGAAGGCTGGTGCGAAGTCAAAAGCGTGGCGGAAGGAAGGGCGGGGGCGAGGGCGGGGGCGAGGGCGGGGGCGAGGGCGGGGGCGAGGGCGGGGGCGAGGGCGGGGGCGAGGGCGGGGGCGAGGGCGGGGGCGAGGGCGGGGGCGAGGGCGGGGGCGAGGGCGGGGGCGAGGGCGGGGGCGAGGGCGGGGGCGAGGGCGGGGGCGAGGGCGGGGGCGAGGGCGGGGGCGAGGGCGAGGGCGGGGGCGAGGGCGGGGGCGAGGGCGGGGGCGAGGGCGAGGGCGGGGGCGAGGGCGGGGGGCGAGGGGCGGGGGCGAGGGCGGGGGCGAGGGCGGGGGCGAGGGCGGGGGCGAGGGCGGGGGCGAGGGCGAGGGCGAGGGCGGGGGCGAGGGCGAGGGCGAGGGCGGGGGCGAGGGCGGGGGCGGGGGCGAGGGCGAGGGCGAGGGCGAGGGCGGGGGCGAGGGCGGGGGCGAGGGCGGGGGCGAGGGCGGGGGCGAGGGCGGGCGAGGGCGGGCGGCCCGGGTGGCGGGGCGGCGCGGCGCGTGGCCTCGCCTTTGCCGCTGCTCGCTCGTTCGTTCGCGCGGGTGCGCGCGCGCCCGCGTGCGGAATCGCACACAGCGGAGGCGCGATACACGTTGCGCCGAATCGATACGCCGCCCGCTATCTGGGGCGGGGAGATCGCGCGATTACGCAACGTAATTTCCTTACCCGCGCTCGCAACTTTAATACGCAACGTCGCGCCCAACGCCCTCGCCCTCGCCCTCGCCCCGTCGCCGTTGCTGCCACCCGCGCTGTCCCGCCTCGCCGCCTTCTTTCACGCTACCCCGTCCTTCTCCTTTGCTCTTTGGGAATATTCGCCCTTTCCTTTCCCCGTTCTCCGCTCCCACTTCCGTCTCCGAAGCCCTTCCTACCCATTAGAACGAGGTTCGCTTGTAGCAGTCGCCCCAGTACCGTAATGTTCACTCCCGTGCTCGTTCTTTTCCCAATCCCCCAAACTCGTCTTGCCTGTAGATATTCCTGTTCTCCCACCCACTCCCGTCCCATCGCTCTCCTACTCCATCGCATTCGTAGTCTCTCCCGCTGCTCGTGCGCTTTTAGATTGTTTCCCACAGGTTCCTCTGTTCCTCAACAATGTCCCTTGCCTCGTCTTTTCCCTGTTTCTGCCCCGATGCTTCTGCCCCCCGCCATGTCCCTACCCGCGCGTTCCTGCACCATATGTCCCTGTTTCCTCGTCCATAGCCTCACTCCGTCCCTGTCCCCCACGTCCTTGCGCCCCTGTCTATGCTCCTTGGGTCCCAGCGCCCCCGTCCCTGCCCACTCCGTTCCAGCCAACACTTATCTGTTGCCCGGTCCCTGTGCCCCTCTCCCTGCCATCCCTGCGCCCCATCCCTGCGCCCCCCAATCCCTGCGCCCCCATCCCTGCGCCCCCATCCCTGCGCCCCATCCCTGCGCCCCATCCCTGCGCCCCATCCCTGCGGCCCGTCCCAGCGCCCCCGTCCCAGCTGCCGTCCCGCCCTCTGCCCCGCCCCTGTTGTGCCATGGCGCCTTCCTGCATGCGCTGCCCGCTTCATAACGCGGCCTCGTTAGAGAAGTTTTGCCAAGTGCTACGACGTCTTCCATTCCCGCGCGGGGCGTGCGCGCTCCGCCCTCAGAGATGCGCCGTGGCGCCGACCCTCGGAAAGTATTTTAGGTGGGTCAGCCAGATTTAATATGGCGCTTTAATATCATTACGCGCGCGCTACAGAGAAGGAAGCCGATTTTCCACAGCATAACGAAGTTTTTGTTACGTAGTTTTAACTCTCGAAAGATGTTCCGTCGATGTAACAGTCGCTCATCAATACCATTCCTAGCGTGTCACTGAATTTAACCGTCATTAAATGTGCAAATGACCTTTTTAATAATTTAAAATCGCGGCCCAAAGTCTTGTGTTATATGCAATGAAGTTTAATATATTTTATATCGTTTGTAATAAATATTTTTATTTCATAAATAAAATATTTCTTAAAATTGTATTCACAAAATATAGGATCTATATTAAACGTTTCAGAAAGCGTTACAATCAATTACTAAACATTGCAATTAATTATTTAGAATGAATAATTATTATTAAGATAGGTTTTTTGCGATGATGCCTGCCTTTAACTATCCGGTGATAGTACTTGATGCCATAAAGCTATCTCTCAATAGTATCCACACTATCAGCCCCTAAAACAGCACTCTGGAACCGTAAACTGGGTGTTAGTCATTACTCTGTTCTCATGATGATACTATTCAAGTACTACCACTAGACCGCCACTCCGCACCCTAAGCTTCGACATTTAGGAGCATTTTGCCACAGTGACTTGTTAATTATCCCAATAAAGTCTGTCGAGTGCTATTAACTAAACTAGATGTAAGGATACATAAGTGCTACTAACACGAGAGATAGTTTTTAGTCCTTGTTCCATTTCGTCTCATTGTCATTTTATTGTTACTGCGAAGCGTTAGGTTGTTTAGCACGACGGTGACAATTCGAGCTTCTGGAAAATTGGAGGAAACACTCGTCGGCATGGCCCTACTTCACTTTATGTCATTGTAATAATGTTACAAAATTCAATTACGACTGATTATGCCTCATACCTTTTCAACGGACCCGGCGTTGTCTACAAATCTTACAAGTGGTGATTCTGTACGGTAGACAAACTTTTTACAACGTACGTTACAAAAGTAATAACATAAAATATCATTCCAACATGGGGGAAATGAACATTCACAGCTCTTCAACATCATGTCGTTTTTTAAACCCCTGGCTTCAGACATAGATTTTTTAAAAAAAAATTGAAAGCTGCATTTGTTGAAACATAATTCAGTAATTTTAGGTTTTTCTCCTTAAGGGTTTCCTCCTGTAGGTTTCTCCCCCAGTGGCGGCAGCGCCGTAGTTACGACAAGCTATGAGCCCAGGACTGGTCTCCTGACGTGTGATAGTTTGTGTAGTTTATATGAGGGTATGTGTACCCATAAATAAAATCAAATGTAATTATAGATTTATGAAAACATATTCGCAAAGCAAGCGTTCAGGATCTATTTTCCCATCAACAACTACAGAGTCTACAACTGTGTTGAAGACACATTTTTTAAAGAATGATATAAAAAATTGGAATAGTGTAAGAAAAATAATAAGCAATAAGCAATTAAAAGTGAGTGAAAATAAAATAAAGTACTTGGCTAAATAAAATAAAGTACCAGGTGGCTTGGGTCACTCTTAAAAACACTTTATATGTTGATCATAAAGGGTAAAAAGAGCAAAAACAAGCCGTTCGAAACTGTAATGTTGTGAGATACGACTAAGGGGACAGAAGGAGGGGATATTGTAGAAGGAAACTAGTCAGTAAAAAGATTTAAATGGGACTACTTTATATATGAGAATACTCATTAACTTCTGTAAAAGTAAGATGTTTGAAAAGCCTTAAAAATTTCAACGTTTTGTAAATTAATATTTCTAGTCTTTACATCCTTAGTGGATAATTTTGAAATTTTCATTCGAGTCAAGAGTGGTCATTTTCAATCGAATGGGTGGCAAGTGTAGAATTGTCTATATTTAATTATACAGTAGTAAAATAACATGTAGTCTTTACAAGTATACGAGAAAGTAAGTGCTGTTTTACCACCAATAGTTTTATTATCCAGTTGGGCATTATCCTATAATCCATAACGAAAATCAGTTTTAAAATATAAAAGATTAATAGTGAAATAGAATTCTACGTAGAAATTTCTCGATCAATGCCTGTCACTCAATCCGAAAACAATTACAAAAACAAAAATCATTTGAATTACAATAGTAAGTTACGTAACAATTGGGTGAAAGAGGTATTACGCACTCGAGTCGAGTTTATCGCCTGGGCGGGTTTCTATGCCAGGGCGACAAAAGACGAGCGCTCACATACGTTTTGCGCATACTATTTTTAACACGCCGTTTGCGAAAGACGTTTCGCACACACTTTGCGATGTTTCGGCCACACCTCCTAATGTTTGCATACTATTAGTTAAAAAACAAACCTTTTTAACACGCCGTGAGCGAATCAAGGCTTTTACTAACAAACTCTATAGCGATTTATGAAAATGTAGTTCAATATCACCTTCATTTTTGTTGCCAGATCTCTCATCTTCCTTCACAAAACAACAAAAAAATCTTCAAATTATATATTTTATGAGTTTGTGGACACTGAGTTTATTCAAACGAAATCATGAATTAAAAATAATATGCTGTTAAGAATTTTTTTTTCATGGAAAAATTTAATGTAAAAGATATAAGCTTAAAACTTTCAATACAGTTCATGTGCGGTTTACATTTACTTCTTTTGCTCGCACAACACTAAAACTGTTACGAAGTTGTTTTAGAGGTGAAATAAAAATTTACCAAATAGCAAAACAAAGACGACGTAAATGGTTCCTTATATTATTGTTCTCCATTAATTTTTTTAATCATTTCAAATGTGCATTTTCTTGGGGAGAATGTCTAATGGACAAAATATTTTCTTCGTTTCTGACAAGCAAGGAAACGGGGATCAGAATCAGGGTCAAAATGTATTTCAAGTCAATGATAACATTTCATTCTTTATCATTTCACCTAAAACCCTTCAAGGAGAATGCCACCCATCCTCCTGGGAGAAATGACTCCCACCTAGAAACTCACTACGCTACACATTCAAATTCCATTTACGATTCGCAATATTCCATTAAAGTTCTATATTTTTCCTGTAATTTGTGTTTAATTGTTACGTTTTTTATAGATTTGCCGTATATCTTTCCTAACGAAATAGTAAGTTCATTTTAAGAAATATTCTCAGAAGCAAAGTACTTCGTTCGTTGGACATTATTCATCAAATATTCGCATGTAAAAGCAATTGTCATATCGTTGTTTCAGTTGTCACTTATATCCATCCATTTCTAAAATGCTTTATGGAAACGCGATTGTATTATTTGTGCCATTCATTCTCACAAACGAAGCACAATATCCCAACATTACAGTGAAAAGTGCAATTGAAATAAGCGTTTCAAAACGAGATTAAAAGTTTTATTTCTCTGATATAGGATCGTTGGCAGTGGCATGAGCTGTGTAAACCATAGAAATATATATTCAACTGTTTATTTCTTTCAATAAATTGTCGATTTAAATGATAGTTAGAAGGATGTTTAAAGTAAACAAATTTTGGAAACGGCAGTCATAGCATCATTGTCGGTCAAAGTTAAGCTAGCCCAACTCACCAACGCAAAGTACATAAAATATAATCTCACTTAGAGAATATTTGTGCACCGATCGATATTGAGTGAAAAATCACTTTTTAATACTGCACAGTTATTAGTACGAAAATAATTATAATAAAAAGCAGAAATGTGGGATACTTGACACAATATAGGCTGTACGTATTTTCATGATTGTATTTTTCTACCTTATGTAGGCAATTAATTTTGTATTAACTGATATTACAGTGTTTTTCAGAAAATATTATAGTTATGAATTTGATATATTAATATTCGATGTTGTAAATGATCAATAATTTTAAACCCTAATGGGTTAAGCATCTGTTTATGTTCGAATAAATGTATTAGGGATAGATAACCTAACATAAATTAATTACAAAAGTAACTGAAAACGAGAATCTATATTACACTTAAAGACTTTATTAAATATTTTCACTTTATCTTCAAAACAAAACAGCTGTCATGTTCCTACGTTTTTCCAGGATCATTCTTTTTCTTTTTACCGAAAAAGGGTGATGCATATTTACGCATTTTAAAAAGATTTTTAAGTTGATTTTCTTCCTGTTAGCAATCTACCTTCAACTTCCTTTTGGGGGGGGGGGCTGCCGGTCGAAATCGTATTTCTATTCTTGCAGTCTCAACATGTCATTTTTCTTTATTTCTGTTCTGATGTACGATAGGAAATATTCAACGTTCGCAGAGAATGCTCCGTAAGTAGGGTTTTTGTCCTGTGTGAACGGATTTGGAGAAGAGAAAGATGGCTTAGAGATTAATAGGTGGATTTGAAATCTTGTCATTACTGTTCTAAGTCATTGATAGGTTGAATTCCTGCAGTCACTGACTGTGTTCCGTATTGGATATGCTTGTTAAAAACTGTTTCCAATTAATGCAACAACGTTATCGGCTGTGGGCGTACATCATATGGGGTGAAGTATTTCTACTTCGTCAAGGACAAGAATCCTAATTAGATATTAGTATGTAGTGGCATAAGACATATCGATAGTAAAAAATGCATGATTTGCATAAAATGCACGTTGTGGATGTAAAAATTACTTTGTATGCACAGTATCGAAACGAAGAGAGGATCTGAAATGGCTGCAAAATTAATAAACCGTTGATAGGAACAGTGCCGCAACCAGGATTTTTTCCATGGAAGTGGGGACACTTCCGACACTTATAAAGAAGTTTTATTAGTGCTGAATTTAAATGATTTTTTAATTTAATTTTTTAATTTGTTAATTAATAGTTCATTTTATCACATTCAATTGAGATATTGAATGATATTTGTTACTACACAAAATTAGTAAAATCCTTATATGTGAATACACGTCATCGACAGTTGGGGGAGTTGAATCATCATGACACCCCTCCACACGCGGCCACACACACACACACACACACACACACACACACACACACACACACACACACACACACACTTGGGCGCGTCACTGATCAAGTATTATTGAGTCTAATATCCTAAATTGCTCTAATATCACTTCTGATTCTATATATAAGTGTGGAATAAATCTGTTTCTCACTTTTGAGAAATGAATCAATTAATGGCTCGCTGAAGGTAGAGGGAGAAGTAATAACACGTAATAACTGACAAGCGAACTCCTTACCAGTTCTTCGACTCGAATTCCTTGATCACTGCATTCAACATTGTCCACGAAGAGAACTCGGGAACGGTGGGCATTCCACGAAATACAACTCCATCGCTAGCAAGACGACCTTTGGCAGGGTCTGGCAATTCCAAATGTCACATTTAAAGAGCGATGCTATTCTCCTGTCGACAGTCCAAACACACGTGCTGGAGTACTCGCAGACGTATAACAATGAGAAAATGAAGGTGGAATAGATTTGACATACAGAATTTAACAGGAATTTCTCACCCAATTGTGAAGTGAGTTCCATGAAATAAAATTATTTTCAGTCTTAAAGAAATGTTGCTGGCAACAAAAACTACAGAAATATGATTGAAAATGACGCCACATTAGAAAGTTTTTTGTTTAAATATATACGTTTCAGAAATACTGCCAATTGTACGTAAAATAATAGGTAAAAAATAAATATATCGAAATCCAAATCGACTGTTTTCCCTAATATTCGCGTCGAATCTGTTTTATTATCTTCAAAGAAAAAATATTGAAACGGTGTATAAACGACTTGAACGTTTCAGAAAGTTATTGTATTTATTTTACCATGCGATATTTTCTCTACATAACACGAACTCATTGTTTGGAAACAGTGACACGTCATTATTGTGATAAATTGTTCCAAATAGTGAACTGAATGACTAATAAAATTATTAACATTACTATATTTGAGATCGAAATTATTTTCTTTAAGCACTTCAAAAACACGTTATGTCTGAAATGCTTTTTATCTATTAACGATGTGTTGTGTTTTTTTTTTATTTGAGAGGGTGTTAATCGCCAAAGAATCAGTAGGGCTATGTGATTTTTTTCGAATGTGATTTTCCAGCAATTTATTGAAAAAAATAATGGTTTCGTTTTAACCATTGACACATCTTTTAACTGTTTCGTTTTTGTTTTGATGTGTTCCTATAAAGCAACATACATATACAGGGTGTCCGGGGAGGAAACGTCGAAACTTGGAAAATAAGCTCTTAAGACAATTCTAAGCATATTTTGTCTAATAAACTACGTGGATATTCCGAATGGTTAAGCCGCAATAAGCACTCAAGGGTTGGTTTGAAAAAATGCTTTCTAGGCAAAATTTGCATTATGGAAGCATTGAAACACTCCAAAAACATGTAAATTGTTTGTCATTTACATGTTTTGCACGCCGAGAGACACATTAATATATATTTTCCTTAAGAAAGGTAACGTGACTTTTGTGTGTCACACGAAAAAGAGGTATTTGTTGATATTTGTATCATAGATTAGATATCGTGTAATGTCTTAAATGTTAACCTATGGTATTGTATTGTTGAAAAAAATATATATTTACGTTTTAAACGTAACAGTAAACCTGAATGAATTTCTTGATAACTCATCCACTTGAGCGGAGTAAAGCGGACGGTCTTCCCCTATCCGCACGTCGCCCTGCGCGCGTGGGGAAAGGGGAGCGTGGTGCGCCGAGACGTGCGCTGGCTGAGGCGAGTGCGGCGCGGCCTTGCGGGGCGCGGGGTGGGCAGCGCCTCTACGCGGCGGCGGGCGAGCCGATCGCCCAGGGGAGGCGAGACGGAGCGTAATAAGAGCGCGCGCGGAGGCCGCTGGCGACGGGGGGCGGCGCGGGTGGCAAACGTGGCGATGAGGTAGGGGGCGGTGGCAGCGGCGGCGGCTGGGGGGGGAGGGCGAGGGTGAGGGCTGAGGCGGCGCGTTTCGCGCTCGCAAAAAGTCCGGTCGCGGCTCGATTCCCGCCTCGCCTCGCCGTTCCTTGGCGCGGAGTTATCGATTTTCCCAGAGCGCCCGCTCCACTGCCGCCTGCGCCTCCGCGGCCGCCGCCGCCGCCGCTGCCGCCGCCGCCCGCGCTGCCGCCGCCGTCGCTGCCCGCGCTGCCGCCGCCGTCGCTGCCACCGCTGCTGCGGGTAACCCGCAGTGCACTCGAGTGCACAGGCGAAGGAAGGCGGTGGCGGGGGCGGGGCCGGGGGCGGGGGCGGGGCGTTTGCGGCGCAATGGAGCGCCGCGGGGCGCCCCGCAGGCCAAAGCGCTCGGCCGTGGCGCTGGGAGCGAGGCCGGCGCCGGGAGGACGAGGGCGCGGGCGCGGGCGCCGTGGGGCGTTCGCCCAGGCGCTGCTGGGGCGCTTTGGAGGCGACGGGCGGTTGGGGCGCAGAGTGTGGGGCGGGGAGTACGGGTCAGAGAGTATGAGGCAGGGAATATGGAGCGGGGAATATGGGGGCAGGGAGTATCGGGGCGGGAAGTATGGGGGCGGGGAGTATGGGGGCAGGGAGTATGGGGGCAGGGAGTATGGGGGCAGGGAGTATGGGGGCAGGGAGTATGGGGGCAGGGAGTATGGGGGCGGGGAGTATGGGGGAGGGGAGTATGGGGCGAGGAGTATGGGGCGGGGAGTTCGGTGCGCGGAGTATGGGGTGGGTCGTGTGTGGCGGGAGGCGGCCAGAGCTGCACGGGCTAACCTGACCATCGACTCGGAAATGAACTGTTAACAGAAAACGAACCGGTGATGGAACAACGCAACACATGCTCGACCATATGCTCCGCAAGAAGTTGCCCAACTTTTCATAGTTTTTACTGTTGTTTTTTCTCAGTATGTATTGCTGTGTTTCCTGGTGATAGAAGTAGCAGGAAGAGAATGACTCGTATACAATGCGTCGCTATTTGAATCCCACAAATGCTGGCAAACGTTTTGTTCAACCTATCGTACCTAAGTATCGTAGTACTCAATTAAGAATTCGGATACATTTCAATAGACTATATTATTTTATACAAAATACGTAACATTATGTTACGTATTTTGTGGTTGATGGCCCCCATCTCGATTGATTTTGGGGTTGATGGCCCCCCATCTCGATGAGGTTTTTCGTCCAGTTTCCCTGATCCTTGAGCAAATGTTGAGATGGTCCCTTGTTTTGCTTCTGGACATTAATGTAGCTTCATTATTTGTGCACGTCTTCTGAATTTCAGTGGGAAATATAGTTATTCAAATTATCGTTTTTCATATTATCGCGGCAAAAAGTATTAGTCTTTCATGAAGAACATGAGGGTTCAGGGCAGGAATTTATAGCTAATTTACCTTTGAAAATATATTTTATTATATAGGAGCGAATATTTTGAAACAAAACTCGAAAAAAACTTCTCTTTCCTGTATTCAAAATTCGACTAGAATATGGTTTAGGATAGAGACCACAGAATTATGAAAACGTGCACAAAATTCACTTCTCCCTATAGCTCGTCACACGCAGTTTTTAACTGTTTTTTGACGTAAATAAATAAGTCCACTGCAGTTATTCAATGAAAGTGCACAATGAAAAGTACAATTTAATTGTATTAGGTTTAAGTGATCCAAAACATATGTAATATGATGAGAAACAAGATGACGGGGAAATGTTAAATGGTTGGATTTATGAAAAATTGATGAAATTATTTTTTTTTTATTTTGACATACACTCTTTACTGGGTCAAACTAAAAAGTTGTAATTGTTGCTTTTCCAAGCCCGGTTTAACGATGAAATAGAATTTAACAAATAATATTCCTTCTTGGAGTTACTTAACAGAGTAACTATTTTCGGAAACAATGTTCGATTTTCAAGACAATACGAATATTCTTGGGAGAAAATATTGCATAATAGTAATTAATGCATGTTTATTAATATTCATTATTACGTACATTTTGAGCTGTCGCATGTTCCTTTCCAAACATGTTAGATTCGCAGAGTTCCATAGTAAGGCAAGGCGTAAGGAAAACGTACTCTGACAAAGTTTAAAAGGATACGGCATACAAAACGATCCCAGAAGAAAAAGAAAAAATAACTAGTGGTACTACAGAATGCCACAGACTTTCCCGTATTAGTTTTCAATTTCCTTGGGTCTGGGATAGCTATTTGGAATTGCCACTTACTCTTGCCAGCTCCCATCTATCGTCGCCCAAGTATATTTTTTTGACATTGTCTTAGTTTTTCGATTTTCTAATGGTTAGAACGGAAATATTAATTTTAGAATATTAAAGAACAGTCAAACCTCGTCCTAAATGGCAATTTTATTTAAAAAATTTTGAGCTGTTTTTAAGAAAATGGCGTTTAAGTGCTACTAAAAATGCGAAATTTGAAACTCTTTTCACAGAAAATTTTCGAGTTTTCAAAAACCTTCATTGGAAGTCATTTGAAGCACATTAACTGACAAATACAATAATGTTTACAAATTGCTGGTAATGTGCATATCAAGGTGTGAGAGATCTTTCACAAAAATTACATTTGTGTAATTTTTGAAAACACAAATAAATACCTCATAATGAACTTCACGTCGTATTAAAGAGTGCAATTTGCATTATCCGTTCAAAAAGTTAGAAGAAAAAATTTGGAGCCATTTACGAGAAAATGGCGTTTGAGCGTTTCTGAAAATGCGGAATTTTGAGTTACTTTTCACAGAAAACGGTTGAGTTGAGAAAATGGCGTTTGAGTGGCTTTCTATGACATTATTTAAAGCATATGTACTTATAAATGTAATAATGTAAACAAATCGCCGCTAATGTAAATATTAACGAAGTGAGAGACAAGTCAAAAAAATTGTTTTTTGTATTTTTTAAAAAAGAATACAGCAATTTGGTGTTTATATATCATCTCATAGAGTACATTTGGCAGTATCCTTAAAAAGTTTAATGAAAATATTTGGAGCCGATTTTGAGAAAATCTTGTTTTTGTATTTTTTTAATTTTGCACATAATGCACGCAATATTACGCGAAAACTAAAACTTTCAAAACAATGTACATGACCTTAATGAAAGAAAGCGACTATGGAAAACAAATTGTATTTGAAGGAAAAATCTCTATCTTCAATTTTGTAGTTGTAGGAAGAAGCCGAAAAAATTCAAATTTTTCCAATTTTCGAAAATTCAGAGTTAACCGTGAAAATCCGACCTAATATCCGACTTAATAAGTGCATTTTACTTTATTCCTACAAGAAGTTTTAAGAAAAAAATTGGAGCCGTTTTTGAGAAAAGTTTGATAATGTTCGGGGGGCTTTATATAAAGTACCCCCAAATTTTGAAGAATATTTTTCAAAATCGCGGCGCCTCGAGTGGAACCAGATTGGCCGGGGAATATTCATTTTGGAACAAATCGTACTTATGGTTTCGGCGCTACGGTTGTTCACAGACTGACAGACGGACGGACGGACGGACAGACGTTTTAAAAATAACCATTTTTCGGTATCATGGGACTCCAAAACGTGTATTTCCGTTAAAATTTGGAAATCGATTTTCCCAGCATAACTTTCCCTATACTACGTATATACTCTGTATACACGTATACGTACGTATATACTTTGTATATATACTTTGTATATACGTACGTATACAGCCTATCACAAATAAAATCTGAATCTCATGACAGTTTGAATTCCGTGTAGCCTACCCATGTCTAGGCGATGTGAATAATTGTGATTCACTGCTGGAGCAGTACCCTAAGAAACAGGCCACGGATCGCGCGCGATCTTTTCTTCCTGTTCCTTCTTCTATTCTTACCCCTTACAAACTCATATTAATATGCACTGCACTACCACACATGCTGGAAGGGTTGTCGTAGGCTTAGAGCTTGGCCCGGCTGGGGCGGTGCCCCGCTGGTGGGAGATACCTGGTTGAGGAAAACCCCGCTAGTCGACGGTAGGTCGGCAACGGATCACGCCATACAGTGGGGGAAGATCATCGCCACATCTCTATGAAAAATCGCACTACACTTACGGGACTAAAAGACCTCAGTTGATGAGTCCGGAATCACTAACAATCAATCAATTGTGATTCGCATGAAGAAGCGTCCTACACGGAGATATTTTTAGTTGTGTAAATTTTTCGTAGTTCTCCACTGATGATGTGATGATTGATGTCATAAAAGTACGATAGAAAAGTTTGTACCTAGCGGAAATCACTTCCTCACTTAATCCAGTCACTAGTACACTATATCTCCAGAGTAGTTTTTAGTCCTTTGTGCAGAATACCAATTGTTTGTGGTACAAGCGGAATTTCAAGAGAGGCAAGGGAGAACTGGGTTCCCGTGTTTCACTATATCAACATTTCAATGAAAACTTTGTTACTGACCTATAGTCACTTTTCTAATAAGGTTTGTCTTTCTTTAAAGAGATAGTATAGTGTGCAGCACGTGAAACACGTGTATCGCCTTCTGTTTCCACGAAAATTGTAAGGACTTTGAAATTTTCCGAGAGGGTCCTTCTTTTCGAGCTTCTGTATCCGCACTCAGTCGCGTGGTTTTCTGACAGCTGACGTCGCAGTCTGTGAACTCAGTACCCATGAATAGGAAGGCATTCGGAGGCCGTTTAATTCGCGGCCTCAGAATACAGTGCGTGGTATATTCGCTCGCACCGCTAGTCAGTAACTTGTATCCAAATTGTACAAGTCAGTGTAACAGTGAAGTGAACTACAAATCAGTGTGTATACAGGGTACCATAAATCAACAGACGCATTAACAGTTATAATTAACTGTGAGCCCCTCTCAGCCAGCTGTGACTAAGGTCACAGCTTTGTTGGGGCTCGTCTATCGCAATCGTTATAGTGCTTGGACACTACCGTCAGCAACCCAGGAAATCGGCCACAATTTCAGCTTAACCCTTCTCCGGGCAAGGTACTTTTGTAACGTATCCGGGCAAGCAGTGTCCATCAGACACTGTTGTGCAATCAATGTTTTCCACAATTCTTTTCTTCAACTTTTCCACACCTATTCTTTTAATTGTTTTAGAATATCAGTATAATGACGGAAAATGAATAATTAATGAAAATAATTCCTTTATTATCCCAAAAACTTACAAGAAGTGATGATGGAGTGGAAGTTTTTTTCGTATATTGAGAATATAACGCACTTTGAGCAAGTTTACATTTTTTTCTATATAAATTCAGATAGTTGGATTAAAGTAGTTCATTATTTACAATTCTTGCAAAGATGGGTTACATCACTCTGGTCGTTGCAGACTGACTGGTGACATTTGCTGCAACATTGAGTGCGATATCGCGCGTAGCCACGCAAGTGACATCTTTTTTCTTCCCTGATGAGCACGGTGCACTATACAAGTCTGGTTTAGTTGGTATGTACCGTTTGAATGGGCATCTGTCCTTTATTAGAATTAGCATTTCGTTGACAATAATGTCTGTTCCAGGATGGTATTGCTTTCTCAAATATTCATTGAATGTTTCCCACATGTCCTTCAAAGCGGCACATTTCTCATTCCGACGTCTTGTGGACCGCGTGGTTTTGTCATCAAATCGTAGAAAAATAATCACTTGAAACGTTTGAGCCCCATTGTTGCTCCCTATACAGGTGGACCATAAAAAACAGTTCCACAATACTGTTCGCACATACTCCTACCATGCCTCCAGTATCAAAGATGAGTCTCCTTCCCAGAGACCTCGCGTGTTGTGACTAAATAGAAATCGCTAAAGGTTCCTGCTTACCGAAATAATATATTTGTCGCATATCAATACAAAGTGTACAGTTTATGAAAACCGACAGACTTAATAAACAAAAGAATAACGTTAATTCGACTGTCGTGTCAAAATGTAAATCAGAAACCGTTGCCTCTTACCGAAAGAACACAGTGTCTTTTGGACCCTGCTTGCCCGATTACGTTACTTTAAAACAAAATTATTATTTTCACTTCTGTTGATTGACCAAAATTTATGAAAATTCATACAAAGAGGCTCCAATAGATCAGAAACAAAGTCATGAAAGCATGATAACAGAAACATTTTAGTTTACATATTATGAAAGTAAATATAACCCACAGTGTCCAATAGACACTGGTTGCCCGGATAAGGGTTTATTCGGCAACCAGATGAGCAGCCAAAATCCATAGCTCATATCTACAAACATTTAGAAGGAGCATTGTCGAAATATCCAACAAGATGCAGAAAAGGTCTTGTATGAATTCGCCGAGACCTCCAATTACCATTGCCATGTGTACCTCAAACACCAAACCACGCGACCAAAACTCCCTATAAGACCTATAAGATAAGTAAAGCCGATACGCTCAGCGGCACGACTCACGTACAGACCAAGACCATGCAGTTAGTGAATGAGTCATGAGGCCAGTAACAGTGAAAACGAGGTCATAGCATTTTGGTGGTCCCTCCGACAATCCAGAAAAAAACCCAACGGGGCACACGATGTATTCGGAGTGCCGGTTGGTAACATATTCACCACTCTGAAGATAGCAGGGATCAAGTGAGGAGATACAACTGTACGACATACGATATCTCAAGAAGACGCGATTGTAAATTCCTTTCATTTATATGAAAGACATTTCAAACACTTTACTATTCAACGAGTTTAATATGTATCTAACAGACAATTCACTTCACAAATTACTAATAAAAAATAAAAATAAAGTTCAACGATTGCGGTCTTCAGAAAAAACAATGAAGTTCCTATTTACAACAAAACGTAAATTTCACGCGTACTGAGACCCCGCGAACAAGAAATTTTTCGGTGATGTTTAAAACCTTTATCCTTCAATATCCCAAAAAGAAGTATGTGAAAATGTAACTGATCATTGTAAGACTGTAAAGACATTATACTCGTATCTATTCCGATAATAAGAAGTTTGATGACCCACAACGTGAGCAAGAAATGTTAAAAACCAAATAAATGTGTAATATGTGCATAAAAACAAAAACTACGAAAGGCAAAATGGTCAGTTAAACGCACGAGATGCTTGAATTTTGGTCATACAAGAAATAGTTGTAATTATGAAATTCCATGTTCTCTGTGCGATGAAGGTTATTACACTGTAAATTTTCCACAAAAAATCAAAGGCCATTTTGTAACAACTGTCAAGGCTCACATAGAGCGGACATTCGATCCAGAGAATATACATTCTACAAAAAATAACGGAAACATCTAGCAATCCAAAATCAAACTCCAGCAGAACAGAATCAAACAGCTCTAACCCTCTTCATCCTCACTATAACCAATTTTCAAACTTACCGTCCAACACAATATACCAAACTTTATTTGCCATGAGATACCAATTAATCCATCAACAAAACAAAACGCACTCGTAAACTACAACATGAAACGTAAATATCAACCGTACCAACCCAATATTGCACACCATTGTCAACTCCATCACAAACTATATAATAAACGTCAATGACCAAGGCAGACAGTAGTATCATACCAACCATAACAAATAATATTCAAACTCAATCACAGCTAACTTTAAGAACAACGTGGGAGCACTACAGAAAATAATCATACTAAATTTGATCGCCAAAAGTATTTTAAAAAATCAATTAAACTTCTTAAAAGATGAAGGAATACAAATTGCATATATTCCTGACACCTCAAAGTAAATATCGCATTGAACATGCACAACATGCTAAGGGAAGGCAACAGACCAAAACGGGGGTGAGGACTTTTGTTCGTTGACAAATCAACCTCATATTTACAAGTCGTGATATCTTACATCCCAGATCTAGAAACAATAGCAGTAAAAATCCCCATAAACATAGATTAACAACCATAATAATAGCCTATAACCACTCCGTATTAAAATGCAAAATACCAACATAATTTCTCAATAACATAATTTTTCAACAGAACAAACCGTTAATACTACTAGGGGATCTAAATGCAAATCATGTCAATTGGCGCTGTAAAGTCTCAAACAATAGAGGCCATGAACTACGCAAAACAATAAGACTTAAAGTTAAATATAGTAACAACGTGCGACCCAACCCACTATCCACACGACAGCAGTCAATACCCATACATTTTATGTATAACAATAACGAATACTAACACACTAATTCTGCCATAGTATTTGAGATGGAATAAAATAATTTCCCATAGGAATCCCTTCATATACCTCAACCCACGGCCAAATAGACGAAACCTGAATTTAGCAATAATTTGGAAAATAGTAAAAAATGGAACACCACAATTCAACATATTAAACACACAATCAAACATAGAATAATCCATCGTGTACTTGAATAAAACAATAAGTATAATAAAACACCTACAGGGTAGCAGACCCCAAATTGAAATTAAAAACAAATCTAAATAAAGAAATGTTTAATGTAATCAATACAAGAAACAAAAGCAGGAGGCTGTGGTACAAAAATAGGACCCACAATTCAAAGAAACATTATGTCTGCTCAATTTAATAACAAAGTACATTGAGGAAAACAATTATCAAACATACAGTTCTTTATACTGCAAACAAATCATTATGGAAATTGACTAAAAACCTACTAAAAAAAACAACTTCCACCCCTCAATGGTGTAAAATACGCCACGCAAAAAAAGGCCGAAGCCCCAGCAGAGCACGTTGACCAAACATTCAAACAAAACAACACACCTATACACAAAGAAGACACCAACGCGGCACCAAATTACAATACCCTTCACAGAATGAAATTCATTTCACCATCAGAAGTCAAGGATCTAATAAAAAACTACCCAAAAGAAAATCTCCAGGACATGATCAAATTATAAACAGGATACTAAAAACTTGCCCACACCCGCAAACCCATACATAAATTTTTCCTCACTATACTTCCTCACTCATGTATATCCCTACAAGGGGAGACAACCATAATTCCGGTTTCAGAGCCAAATAAAACCAAAGGAGCAGTCTGACCAAGCAAAAATAACTTCATATCATTAACTGAGCTTCAATTTTTAAGGATCACCCAGCAAATACACACAGATTTTTAAAACTAGTGATGCTATAAAAGCACATCCTTTTCTCGCATCATTTCTAACTGCTCCACTATATTTTATTACTCTATAAATTTGCAAAACTGTTTTCAACTAGCAACAATTTGTTTCCCCTCCGAGACTCGAACTCAGATCCTCAGTGTTAACTGGTCGACACAGATACCACTACCACGCCACAGAAGCCCAGAATGGCAAGAACCTTTGTAAGAGCGAGAAGTAATAATATTCTGTAAAGTTAAGGATACAACGGTAAAAGAATAACTAAGTTGGTCCCATGGGTAGTGTTCATAATGTATTAAAATGTCATGTTGATAGATTCATTACTTTACTTAAATCGGTTCATAAATTACTTAAATTAATTAAATCGATACAAAGAAAGACAATTTATTTGACAAGGCGTAGAACATAGACGTAGACGTTTTATAAACCGAATAAGAGAGTTGAAAAAAATGCTTAAAAGTTGCAAGTAGGAGAAGCACATACAGACACGTCCCGTTTATTTATCTGCACTTGATTGTATTTGTGAGTGGAAATGCTTCAAATAATTTTCAATAAAGTCTCTTAGTCTTCTGCAACAACATATTCATCAAATTAAAACCGCCGTGCGAGAATCGAACGGCGACCCTTTTCGACGCAAGTACTGAATCCGTACACGCCATTTAACAACTTCGGCCATCCGGACAAGGACTCTACACTTTCATAATAGCCTTAAAGACAGATTGTTTCAGTTCTAGGATTAGGGAGCCGAAAAATTGAGAAAATGTGAAAGAATATTCTTTGGGCGACAAAACAACACAGCGGGGAAAATAATAAGGCCTAACCGAAAAGCTAGTCCAGAGTAATGGTATTAGAAAACTAACTAGTGCGAGAAAGTCTGTGCCATTCTATAGCACCATTAGTTTATTTATTTACCATACGTTGTTACATACGAGGATAAACTTTAATGAAGAAATTTCGCGCGGGGTTTTGAAAATTTTTTTCTAGAAATTGCATAAATTTCAGACATTAATTAAGCGAAATCAGTTCGTTTTTTCGAAAATTGTATGACTTTTTTGAAAGACCTCAGTTTTTACAACAGAGTTTGTTTAAATTAAAAATCGCTATCGTCAATTTTGTGGTTTTCAATGTTTCACTTTTTGACATTTTCGAAAAAACCGAACAATACCCGAAAATTGGGACTAGCACCGTATTTTTTACTGTCCCTTATTACTAGATACAGCATTTCTGTGTAATTACATTTTTTTTTTCAGGGCGCGTCAGCGACAAAGATCATCTTCACCATTAGGTGTGTAAAGTATCATTGGCGCCGGGTTTCGTGATCTTTAATCTTAATTTCCGAGAAACGTTTGGCGATTTTCGGCGTGCAACACTTCGGTTCGTTTCACGCTTCAGTGATAGTTCGCTGATCGTAGATATTGCCAATTTGTACGAGGGCTTCTATTGCGTCTAGTCTGACTGGTAAACTACCGTCCTGACTAGTAATAGATGAAGCTTTTATTACTGACCGAATGGTGCAAAATGAGTATCAACGTGTGCTCGGCAAATGATGTTTAAAACATTTGTATAATTTTTAAATGTGTTTAGAAAATGTTCAATAAAAGTGGCTTCGAATTAGGTAAATGTATTTTATAATTACTGTATTTTAATATTACATATTATATCCGATTTTACATATTTATTACGTATTCTGGCTGTTTTAATTACATATTTATGTACATATTTTGACGTGTGATACTATATATTTTTCCATTCTCTACTTATTACATATGAGGAGAAAATTTAAAGCAAACATTTGGAGCGGTTTTTGAGAAAAACATGCATATATTTCAAGCAAAATTAGACGGAAATTACTCGTATTTTCGAAAAATTGAACATGAGCTTATTTAAAGATCCGTCATTAAGGAACAGACTTCAGTAAGTTCTTCTCTCTCTTCAATATTATAGTTCTTGGAGACGCCCAAAAAATGCACTTTTTCAATTTTCAAAAAATATGTGATTTCATCGAATATGAGACAATCACCAGTCTCTTAAGCGTTCTTTACGCTATCCGAAGACTAAGTTTGATTAAAAAATTTGGTGCAGTTTTTGTAAAAATTTTGAAAATGTTTTTGAGTTTTCATGTGAAGTACCCTCACAAATCAAAATATACCATTGAAACTCCCAAAGCCACGGGATCATTCAGATCTATTGGGGAATGTCAGTTTTGATGAAAATCAACTGAACGGTTTAGGGGCGCTAGTGTTGACAACAGACGGACAGGCGTTTTGCCTGTCGTCTGTGCCTGCCGTTAATCGATTTTTTGGTATCAAGGACCACATAATATGGATTTTGGCCACGCTACAGAGGATTTCCCCTCTTTTAGCAACTAGAGATATCCACTTTTTCGCCACGAGGGGCCGGCAATAAGAGTTTTTTCTGCCGAAAATTCGTAGTTTTCGTGCGCACAAGTACGTACATTTCTCTTCTTATGAAATTCATTCGTAAGGCGAGAAACTAAAACTGCAATACCAATATTTTTGGATGCATCTCTAGATTTTGATAGAGATTAGCGCTTGGGATTAATCTACATATTGAAAGCTATATGAAAACCTAAATGCGAGTATTTACAAAAAATCGTCCCCCAATTTTTAACAGATATATCCTTCATAGAAACATAAGATAACCCTAGTTCCAACTCCCGCAAAACAGAAGCATGGTTACCACAAGGCTCACCGTTATCTCCAACACTATTTAATATTTACACAGAAAACATCTCCAACAGTGGTGTGCGATGGGTTGTGGATTGGGAGGGGATATGTGTGTACGAAAAACCACTTACATTTTGTCCCTTTAACATATTTCATGAACGAGGCGAAACTCTATCGTGTAGTAATGTACGATCGATTTGCAAGCACTGGTAGTTCAGTCTTTGTGTAAAACAATTTTTATGTTGGTAGCGGAAGAATAGCTACTCTCATGAAAACAAGATTAATAATGTTTGCAGCAAAGGAAATGAGCAATTTATGAAATCCTATGAAAGGGTCAGTATTCTTTGTTATCTTAATAGGTGTTTTACATTGAATATGATGATACATTTTCACATGTACATTTAAATATATTTAATTTCTTCTTGAATTAAATTAAATTTAATATATCTCTGTGAGTTATGATTGTCTTGAATAATATTGGGAAACATTCCCTCATAAGAGCAATGTAATAATACACTTAAATGTCCTCCGGATCTTGGTCGTTCATTGTCAAACAAACCCGCTTCTCCGAATTCGCGGGTTCGGAATCAACAACGAGCGGATCTTTGCAAAACAGATAATAGTAACCAAGTGTAAGTTTATGTTTCGTTGAGTCTAGACGTAAATCAATGGCAAAATGTCAAACATTTCTTACATTCCATTGCCTTTTTGCAGTTTCTCAACCCGCTCGTGTTACGTACACCCCTCTGTCAGAGATGCGGAATACGTAACCCAATTTCAAAATGCCGTCCGTTCGTGCTGATTAGGAATACTTGTTTGAAATGTGATGTTGCCAATACGTGGTATTTATTTCCAAGAAATCATGTTCAATTACAAATAATATTGGATTAGGGAGGGACATCGTACACTCGACCATCCCAGATAAGTCACTAGCTACACGGATCGACTTTTCACGTGCGTACCAGCTCCTCGTTAATACTGTCACATACGTATTTTAAATTGATATACAACTTGTATTGTGCGGCAGAGACTAGAGTTAAAGGAGCCTTCTGCAGATCCACGTTCTTCGAACCGCAATGGATCCATTTTTATTGCACGACCCATTATTTGAGGCCTGATCGGCGAAGTTTTGTGTTAGAAAATTTGAAAATGAATTTTAAACCATCTTGATTTTTTTATTTTTCTTGTTTCTATGTTGTGTATATGTATTACAAATATTGCTTTCTGTATTACAATAAATTCCATCCCTCATTTATTGCCTGTAGCGCAGCTGATACTTCGTTACGCGTATCTCCAAGTTGGTGAGAAGGTTCCGGCCGTCGGCCTCCGCGATTAACATAAAACAACCTTAACATAAGCCAAACACCAACAGTTTGCGCAACGTATAATTTCTACACGTGTCAAATTCTCCTACTTATGCCAAAATACTTGTTTCTGAACAGTTTGTTGGAACAGAAAGGAGAAGCGGAATACGAATTCACAGAATATAATTCAAAAACTGAATTACTACCTAGTTATTGAGAAAAGGTAAATTGAGCAATTGCTTGTAAGTAATGTTCTGTACATTTTATGTAAACATTTAGTTTTTGCTTATGAATGTGTAGGCTTCTGTGGCCGGAGTGGGTATCTACTTGGCATTCCAGGTAATCGCCGCGTCCTAGGCAATGATACCAACTTTTCGGCCGTCATTATGCGACCTTCCTCGGTGTCCCTCACAGCATTTCACTGTGAGAAAGCTCCCAGCATGACGGCCGAAACGTTGGCATCTGCGCCTACAACGCGGCGTCCCCCGGACAGCTAAGTAGATGCTAGTTTTGCGTAATTTTGAGGGAAATTGTGACAGTTTTGAAAAATGTTGTACGTTAACAAGATCTTCTCAAAAACAGCTACATTTTTTCTATTTTCTTTTTACTTGAGTACATAATATTGACAGATTCTATTTTCATTAAAACTCAGCATTGCTGTTCATTGCAAAAATTTAACTTTCTTTTTGATATGCCACACGGTACGACTGATCACTTGCGTATCGGCATCTCGCAAACAGAATTGTAAGTACTACATACGTATTTTATATTTCGTTTTAATATCGAATTATGTGAAGAATATACAGTTATTTCTTTTGATGTAGAACATATTTTCAGCCGCTCCGGATCCTTTGTAAGTCCTCCACGACTTTTGTGATCGGAAATTTGAAAATGCTTGTATAGAGCAATTTAAATACAATGGATTTTTATGTTATGTATTTTTCTTATTTTGGAAAAAACAAATACACATATATACATATTTTTCTTTTTCATTGTAATAAATTCCTTACCCTGATAATATTATATAATCGTTACATACAATACGAGAAAGTATGTTCTAACGTAACACCACGTAGTTGTTGTTATTATTATTATTATTATTATTATTATTATTAATATTAATATTTTAAAATATTTTCTACTAGTTACAATATTTTACTGTGATATAGTTTATTCAGAAATTAATCGAGAGTTCTATCGTGAACGAGAAAATCAAATACAAAAATAACATGGTTTATTATGTAAATGTCATGGAGACAAAATTTACGCGAAAAATGCGATGTATTTGAAATTCACATTTGGAATCAATAGTGCATCTATCAGTGTCATTGGTTATTTATTGACGGTTAATTCTTAATAATTTTAATGTGGAATTACATTTCCGTATCAACTCACACGAAGGGACATAGTTCACAGTAAGAGACTTACAATAACGGAGAAAGCGAAAGAAGTGACAAGGAGACGCACGAAAATTAAAATATCTCAAACTCCATTTAGATGCCAAATGGGAAAATTGGCCTAAGGAGTACACAGCAGTAATAATGAAGAAAAAACCTTATCAGGGAATACTCGTACTGAGGAAATAAAAGCAATTAAAATTGCATCCTTGAACGTGATAATATTAGTATGGGAGATAAGGAAAGAGGAATTACGAGGAGCTTATACCACATGAAATTCGACGTTTTAGGTTTATCGAAGGTCACAAAGGCATATAACTATACAAGTGAAGTACCGAGTGGCAATTCGTTTTGTTACAGAGGTGAAATAGTAGGATGGAGAAGACTGTAATCTAGAGCAAAATATTCAGGAAATCAATTTCGTAAAGCTGACAGGTACCATCAGTCCAGCTAACAGTCCAACCAAAAATACCGGCTGAGCTAGTTGAGAGCCAGCACTGCCGTTGTGTCTGCACTCTGATCTGGAGGTCTTAGGGTTCGAATCTCGACACGCTGACGGATTTTCGACTGCGATTAGCTATGTTCAGGTCTAGCTATGCTAGGCCTGCCTATGCTAGGTTGAAATCAGACGCTGCCTGATTTCAAATGACCGGCTGCACTGATTCTGCACTGATTTTTCAAGGTGTATCTGATCAATACCAGATGAATGCCGGATAAGTACCCTAAGCAACCGGCTACGGACCGCATGCGATTTTTATTCCTCTTTTTGACCTATCATCTCACCGTACTTACACACACATACACTACACTACCACACATTTCGGGAAATTGGTCGAGAGCTTAGAGCCCTAATCAGGCGGAGCCTCGCTGGAGGATTTACTTGAATGGGTAAATCCTCCGCAAGCCGAAGTTTCGATCGGCTCCGGATCTCGCCATCCAACGGAGGAAAAACATTACCACTTCTCAGGATAAAACTCACTACACTAACGGAACTAATAACCATAGCAGTTGACGTGCCCGGAAACGTCAATCAATCAATCCAACAAAAAAGTTACTCCTAAAAAGAAATTCGTCTTCTAGAAAGAACTAGAAAATCATTATGTTTCTTATTGGCGATTTCAATTCCAAGGTAGGTAGGTGAATGAGCAGTGGGAGGTTATGGTCATAATCAAGGTCAAAGGAATGAGAAGAGGCTGAAGCATCGTTCACGTCGCTCTCAGTCAACAACTGAAGTTGTGATTTTCAAAAAAACACAAAAAAGACAAGTGGACTTGGTCAAAGGCAATTGGTCTATGCTGTATAGTGAAGAACGAACGCGACCACATTCTTACAGACAACCTGTGTATCAAACATAGAAGTCATTAGCTGTCAACTTCAGTATCGAATGAATCAGACCGAGTGTTTCAAGTATCAGAATAGAGGAGAAAACAAAAAGAAGAATATACTCCATAATAAATCTCCATTCCATTAAGGAAAATTCTGATTTACGCTTTAAAAGCATCTCCCAGGCTTAAATACCGGGTCTGACACACAAAGCGCCTCGTACTTACAATACCGAGCGCAATTGAAAAGATATATAACACAGGCTCTCATCAATGATAAGAACAAAAATGAAACCAGATTTTTTGCAGCCTCCTTGTGCCTTCAACCTGAGGTCAGCAATACAACGTAAAAGACGAGGGAATGCGAGAGAAGATAACAATATAAATAGACAAGATATGAAGAGATTTAGAAAAAACAAAGGAAATCAAATTCATGAAATAGTGAACTCATCAGAATAGTTGAAAAATATTAAACCTTTTAACGTTTAATAATATGAGAGGAATCAAGCGTTAGGGGCATGATTCTGAATTTTTGTGCCAGGAGAAGGATCAGAAACCAGTTTTCCAATAGCATAAAATCACAATTATCTGTCTTCTGTTCTTTCATGAATGTGAACATTTAATTTCACTGGCGAACAATGTTGAAACAAATTATCAAAAGTTTTCATTTTTTATAAAGGCCATAAATTGTGACACTTTCACATATGGGACTACCTTAAATATGGAACATTTTTAGCCGCTCCGTGAAAATCTTCATTGGTACAAAAATATATTGTGGTAGCAGTAATTTTCAAAATGTATATTTAATATAGGTGGCAATTTCGGCAGACAATATTTGATGGGAATGGTACAGAAAATAATTATATTTTAAAGAAGACAAAAATTATACATTTTATTACCAGTACATCGGTTAAGTGGAAGGGAAGCTGAAATTCCATGGATTGTATGAGTTGAGTTAAGGTAGTCAAACTGCATAAGGTAGCAGTTGTCTGAAAATATGGCCAGCACACCGCAAAGTTCCCCAAAGAGTCTGGAAGTGGGAGTATATTAAGACGGAAGACATTAAAGAGTTACTGTAGTAAACCTGTACCTGTAAACTGGCCAATTTCAAGAGAGCTACGAACGGAAACATTTTCATTTCATTAGGAGATTAGAATTACTTTTGTAAAGGACAAGACGTAACACTTCTTTAATGAAATAAAAATGTTTGAGTAGCGTTTTTGTCCTAAAATATAAATATTTCTCTGAAATGGTTATTCTTTAATATCAAACTTGCGATGCACCACTTACGATAATATAATATACCTATTTATTTATTTTTGAGTTTATAGTTAAATTCAATTAAGTTGTATAAGTTTATTCGTCATTGAGTAATTCTAAGTACAATATATTTCCCTTGAGGTTCTTTCTTAAACTAAAGTTAATTTTTATGATTGGTTCGAAAAAGATATCACTATGGTAAAATAGTAGTTTATGCAATTAGTTTGTTAAGCTTTATTTAATGAGTACACGTTTTGTAAACGAGCAACGTTAGGAGCGAGTTTCCAAATTTGTACGCATGCAATAAAGGAACATTATAAACGAGTCGCAGATGCTATTCTTTTGTATAATAGCATTATAAATTTATAAGAGAATCAAACTTAATTTTCGAAACAACTTACTTGCGACGTCTCAGGTATTTCAAATCTGTGCGAGAAAACGATGGTCATCTGTAGCGTTTACCCTTTTCTCCAAAACATGTATTTCCATTGAAATCTCGTAATCGATTTTCCGCAGCATTACATAACTTTCCCTATACTATGTATATTACTTCGTATATACATACGTATACAGGAAAGTTAAAAAGGTGCTTTGTAATGCTGGTATACAAAATATACAATTATCCACATCGAAGAAAATTCCATGGTTCTGTCGAAAGTTCAGGAACAACAGTGACTGAGATAATCTCCTACTCTATTAATTTTTGATTAATTTCCAATGTTGCACTTCATTCAGATGAGTTTTATTTGGATCCACGCGTGAATCCATAATAACATCGGCATACTGTTGCGTGTTGGGCCTGTACGAGTTGGACGAATTAATACATAATGTGATCAAAAGTGCCCGTGCACCTACCTGAAACCGTAGTCTGACATTTCCAACGACACCCTCCCCAGAAGCCCACATTAATATGGATAGGCCCGCCCCTCTCTCTGCTGCATCACAGTTCTCACTCTGCCGAGCACAAGTTGCACCATCCCTCTGAGTGTCCGCGCCCCGCGGGAATTGGCTGCCGGCTATTTCTCAAGAGCTAGTCAGAGCAGATCGTGATGAGCAACGCCGAGATGTGGAGGGAGATTTGTGTGGATGCGGCCTCGGTAGCAAGGGTACGGGTTACAAGTTCGTGTAATGTCCGGTGTTCTGGCGCTCTTTAATCCGTATTTTAGGTTATCTCCAAGCTATGTTAATACGATACAAGACAAGCAGCTTTTGACAGCTTACCATCATCTTCAGCCTTTTTATTTCCGTTTATATTCCGATGTTAACCTCCTAACACGAAAAGATCAATATCACCAATACAATCTCATGAAATCATTAAAGCCAACAGTTTAACAAGCATAATAATGGACTAATAACTACTATTTTATTTTCTTATAACTACGATATTGTTTTGCGCATGTATTTTCTTAAAGAGACTAACGAACAGAACAAGTTGAATGCATGTGATCACTTGTGCAACTAGTGTTTCTTGTAGGTAATTCTTTGTTTTGCCCATATATTTTCTTAAAATTACTATATTGTTTCTTATAGATATTATTTTGTTTGTTCACATATTTGTTGTCATATCGTTTGTTTTACTACAGTTTCGAATAGCTACTATTTGTTTCGCTTTGTAATGATCTATTACTTAGATGATCGTGATGATTTACTTGAGTGATTTTACAATACCAACCAATGTAACTCTGCTAAAGTAGGAGGCATTTGCCCTTTATGGGATGTTAATAGGATGATAATAATAATAATAATAATGGATGAGGTGTTTGACAAAAGATCATTCCGTGTGTTGTTTTGTACTTGCTATGGAAAAAGTTAATTAATCTTACTATTCTCCGAGTAAAATTTTGTGACCATTGCTGAGTTGGGAAACGGAGCATTGTTATACAGTCAGGAGTTTCCTTTAAAAAAACTGAAGCTCCCGGTTGGGTAACAGTGCCCCCTCTCCTAACCCACCAAGTCTCAAGAAATTCTAATCAGAGAATAATTCCATGAAGGTAGTAACTTTATAATCTGATTCCTTCGCAGACTATAAATATTCAATAATACACAAATGCATTTAAGCATACAGTGAGCGGTGGTAGGGGAAATCTTGTGAAAATTCACATTAACTTGAATATGAAGTGATAAACAAGCCACCAAAAAATGTGTACGTTTAATAAAATATTAAGGTCATGCAAAAACCAAAGCAGGTGTTCGAGATAATTTATCCCATCACCCGTGAATTAAAACAATAATAATAATAATAATAATAATAATAATAATAATAATATGAAAAAATTCTACCCAAGTAAAGTGGAAAATATTAATCAACTTAAAACTGATGAAACCGAATAACGTGTAAAGGGTTATTTTAGCGCCATCAAAAGATTCATTATCTTGTTGAATAATCTACATGTTCCAAACAACATTTTTTTGTCTTTACACCTTTTTAAGAAACATTCTCGTTACAAAAATACAGGCAATTATTTCTTGATACCATACTCCATATGATTTTAACAGATTTTTCTCCGGTCTTTATTCTCAAATTAGTTAAACAACTTGGAATAACTCACTGCAGCGTAATGAGGCGCTTTTGCGAGACCGCCGGCAGTAGCAATCACTTCAAATACTTTTCCAAAGGTACTAAGGAATGAAACTTTCATGAATGTTTACGCTCTGCAGTCTAGCAGGTTGTCGTATTGACAGGTTTGGGCAAACTACTTTAAATTTGGTACTTAAATCCTTCGCTAAAATACTGTGTAAATATGTATTTAATTACAAACTCAAAATACATTAGGTTTTGATTTGCAATTTACATTAGGTATTTAAAATACTTGAAATACTCGAAATATAATAAATGAAATTATATCAATTTTATTGCAACACTATATTGTAATTGTCAATTATTGTCAATTGACAGTCGAACAAATTTCTGGAAAAATGTCTAACTAAAATAAACAGAATTTCTTTTCAAAAAGTCTAATTTATAAAAAAAATCATCACACATAAAACCTTAGTTGGTGGATGTATAAAACCCACAGAGGAAAACAGTCATTCACCTGGCATGCATGAACATAAACTAGTGTTGCAACAAATAAACTATTTTTTTATTGACGGATAATTGTCCAGCATTTTTAACGATTTAGATTTATCATTTAAAAATCAAGAGAATACAAATTCAGGGCTGAAATGATCTTCTCTTTTTGATTCATTAAGGTGCATTCACTAGCAGAATCACAATGAAACTAACCTCGTTATCTTCTTGTTCATCTATATTTTAAAGTGTTTTAAGTATTTCTTTTTAAAATACACCTTTTTATGTATTAAATAGATCTTGAAAAATTAAAAAATACAGTTTTCAAATACAAAATGCATTTCAAATACAAGTATATAAATACTTTCCAACCCTACATATTGATGTAAATGCAGAAGCTTTGCCGATGTAGCAAATTAGGAAGAGATGCGAGGCAGTGAGTTCTTACCATGATCCCCAAGCAACTAGGTCATGAATCTCGAGGAAAACAAAAGACATCACAAAGTATTTTCCAAATTGTTTGGGAACCCCGTTAAACTGACCTGCGAGGACTTCTGATTTAACACACTTCGAGTTTTTTGTCTGGTGCTACTTAAAACATTCTTAAAAATTCTACAGAATATCGATCTATATTGTAGAAAACGTTATTGAATGTGAGCACGCTGCTGAGAAAAGGTTTAATGAGGTTGTAGGAGAGACCGGGGCTAGTTGTGACAATTTTAATTTATTTAATTTTTGAAGGTTTATGGACCATAATATAAAACGTATAATAAATGGAACAAATAGAATGGCTCTTTGTATTCATTTCCATATAATTGTATTTAAAATACATAATGTTTTAATGATTTATAAACAATTTTACGCAGCAGTGCACTTTGTCACAACCTGCCCCTCTACGGGGCAAATTGTGACTGGACTGGGGCACGTTGTGATACAAGTAAAAGAAATGTTACTCGTATATTCAAATCTAACAAGCGTTTCTTCAATACTAATTCATTTATATGCTAACTTTTGTTTAATCTTAATTGTTTTTAACATCCGAATGACATTGAATGGAAACATAATGCACTGCCTTCTTCGTATTGTTTACAGGAGCCATTTTCTTATAAGTTATACAATGCACCCAGTTCTTTCCAACCTTTCTCATCTCCGGTATTTCCGATATATCTTTTGTCTTTCTTCACCTTATTCGATGTGGATATTTTCTTAGAAACATTGCTTTTTGACAACAAGCTTCTTTTTTAATTTAGATCTTTTCTCTAATCTTCTTTGCTCCTGTAATCGAAGTGATTCCTTAAAAGGAGTGCTAGATAAATGTCAGATTTAAAAGTCTTTGTTCTCTTACGGTTATTCCTCGAGGTCCTGCTTTAGAAATAGGTCTAATTTCCAAAGGACTAAATGCTGATGTGGGTAACCCATCTTCTACAACAGAAACATCAATATTGCCTTCTCTGTCATTAGCAGCTTGACCTATTGCTTTTGTACTTTTCCTACCCCAGTTTCATGTATGTTCCATATGTTATTTGCAATGAAATCATATTTTTGGAAATCGGGGCTAAATGGTTGAAAAAAACGTCAACATTGTGTTCATTGAAACTTGTGTTCTATTCAAATTAGTAGCTTTAGGAACACGAAGAGAAATTTTAGTGTCGCTGCATATAATTTGTCATTCAATCAACTATTGCAGACTTCTTTGTTATCCAATTTTCTGGCACTTGAGTTTTGCTTTCTACGGCAAAATCATATACTAGCTTCGTAATTCCTCACTACATTTCCAGGAATTAAAAGTATTTCTCTCAAACAATATTGGAGCTAGTAGTGATACTGTGACAACGTGCCCCTTAGAACCTGTCACAACTAGCCCCGAGTGACACTAATATGAATTTTCGTTTTTATTTCATATTATTTTGCCATTCATAGAAATAAGAAACACATCAAATTATAGCATAAAAGTAAGCTTTTCAATGATACTAAGTAGTTGAATATATCTCCGATTTAGTGTTCCTAAGGTTGACTGGAAACAATGCGATAGATTTTTACTTCACTACGTGTAAAACACAAACGTTCCTAAATAAGCAAATTAAGCAACTTTTCCCGCAGCAACTCGAAGAGCAGACTTAGGCAAAGGTTTGAAACGTGCATAAAACTATCACGAGCTGAGCTCTATTGGATCGGTCAGTAAACACAATGTCACAACTAGCCCCGGTCTCCCCTACTAGTTCAGACTTGGTATGTTTGTTTTAGAAAAAGATGTCTAGTATTAATATTTTATTTATTAAAATTTAAAAAAGAAATATTGTTACTAGACCACAATTTTTCTCAAATTATTACGAAGTATCAACCTCACCAGCAATATTATTAACTGCATTTGGGTGTTGAAATCCTTAGTGTTCCTTTTTGCAAATTTATCAGCTGTTTCGTTTCCGCCAATTCCAGTGTGAATGGCTTTACTGAAAATGTATTTGTTTTTCATTTTAAAATTCAAATCATGATTTTTCCACATTAAAGTGTTCGTAAATTAATGCTATGAAATGAAACTGTGGATGATTAGGCCGTTTATGTGTCATATTAAATAAAAGAAGATAGAAATAAAATGTACAGTTAACGCAGTAACACAAAAATTCATTGATTACTTATTGATCCTCATTATTCACAGTGTTCATTTGAATTTATTCCCACATCCTCTAGTAATTCTATCATGTTCCCCTCTATAGAATACGATGTTATTTTCGATGACATTTTGTTCCGTTTTAATTCTGTTC
>JAHLJT010008446.1:98816714-98821714 GCA_031308135.1 Acheta domesticus | reverse complement strand
CAATTTCTGTAAATTGTCTGCAAAATTGACTATGAGTACTTCGATTGAATTGCATGGTATTTCAGGTAATATTACAGTTATTGTATGAGCTAATATTAGATTTGTGCTGTACGCAATTTTACAATTCGCGAGTTTCAATTTTGCCGTAGCCGACTCAACTAAGTTCATTTGTCATGTAGATCTACATCATGTTTTCTGCTGGGTGCTACAGAATCTGTAGAACCTTCCAATTTGAAATAATAGATTTTAGAATCTACGTCAGTGGCTGTTGGCGTCGAACTTTCTGTTCTCATTGTTGTAGCAACAGAAAGCGCCCCCAAAGAATCTCTTCAAGTTGTCTCGAATGACTTGTGTTGCTGGAACACTTTGAAGTCGTTAAGCTCATTGCGCGAATGGGCTGTCCTCAGCTCACCAGCGGTGAGCAGACGGCAATGCTGAAGATTATGGGATACTAGCGAATGACGCCCCCCAAACGTGATTAATTCTTTTTTTTTTCATTTATTTTCTTCCCGTTCGACTTTCGTCTTTCGGGGATTTTAACTGGTACATTGCTACATACATGAGTTTATGGGGCCATCCTGAGGCAAATGCGGGTCTCGGTGCAACCCCTTCACTATTTTTAAAATTTCTTATTTGAAATACTTGACTAACGGAGTTTGCATTATTCTGTGGAAGTGGAGGGAGGTGTTTATGGGAATGGGTGCAATGATTTTATGATTCAGGGTGGGCGAAAGAGATCTTTGGGGAATCTGGATTCTAATGCTGTGAAGGATAATGTGAGTTTTGGCCGAGATTGAATATGGAGTGTTAGGACATGCGTGGAGGAGAGAATAATATTTTTGAGATGTTTGCGAAAATGAATTCCGAGAGGAGAGGTACTTGTAAGTTCTCGATGGATTTGGGAATTAGAAATAACCATGGTGCCATTCAAGGTTTGTCTTAAATATTTATTCTGAATTTTCTGCAAGATGGATAGGTTGGTAGGTGCTATGTTGCGCCATATTGGACAAGCATATGTCATTGTGGGTCTTATGATCGTTTTGTCGATGAGCAGCCAGTTTCTATGCTAAGGGTGAATTTTTGTTGATAAAGGGTATAATTCAAACATTTTTGCACGTGTGTTTTGGGCGGTTGAAATAATATGCGGTTTCCAAGTTAACCGTTTGTCTAGTAAGACACCTAAGTATTTGACTGGCGAAGAATGAGAAAGCCAGGGAATATCGGTGTTGTTTATTCGTAAGGGTGCAGGGAAGGGAGGGACGTCTGAGTGTGAATATTTTAAGATTGTGATTTTAAGGGGTTAATTTTAATTCTCCATTTTTGGTCCAATTGGTATAGCTGTGAAGGTAGGATTGTATGTAATCATAGGCTAAATGATATCAGTATGTGAAGTGAAAATAGCGGTGTCATCTGCATAAAGACGCTATGCTTGCTTCCTGTGGAGTTGGATAGTCTGCTGTAAAAAATTGAGAACAATGTTGGTTGTGAAAGAACCGAACCTTGTGGGACACCTGCGAGAATTGGGTGAAGAGGTGAAATAGTATCATTTACTTTCACTTGAAAATATCTGTCTGTAAGAAAGCTTTGAATTAGTTTCTGCAGATAATCAGGTGTACCAATTTCTCGTACTTTGTACGTTAGTCCTTGATGCCAAATTCTGTCAAATGCCTGGGAGATGTCTAGAAAGAGAGCTACTGTGTGTTTTTTGCCGTTAAAACCGTTTACAATATGTTCGACAAGTCGCAGCAGTTGATGGGTAATAGAATGATTAGGTCTAAAACCGAACTGGGTGTTGGGAATTGCATTGATTTTTGTCAAGTATGCTTGGAGTCTTTTAAAACAAGTTTTTCAAAAATTTTTGCTATAGAAGGGAGAAGACTAATTGGTCCTGTAGTTGCTTGGTATTTTGGGGTTTTTCCCTGGTTTGCAGAATGGTAGTATAACAGCTCGTTTCCATGACGATGGGTAGTATCCTAATCTTAACGATGCATTGAACATTGAAGTTATTATTGCAATTGCTTGCCGAGGAAGTTCTTTTAAAGCTTGTTAGTGACTTTGTCATACCCGGGTGTTTTTCTAGTCTTGGAAAGTTTAATGGCATTTGCCACTTCTGAAGGAGAAATGAATTTTATCTTTGTTGGGACAGAGCACATAGATAGTTTTAAGTGCTCTTCTATTTCTGAATTATACATAGGATATTCTACGGGGTTTGGATGAAGACTCCTTCTAGGTATTCAGCTAAGGCCTTCGCTTTTTCATCGTCTGAGTATACGATCTTACCATTATTCTGTAAAGGCGGTATCTCTATTCGATCTTTTGTTATGCTTTTGATTGTTCTCCGTAGTGGTCTGGTGTTAGGGTGAAGTTGGCCTTAGAAATTTATGAAACTTAGAAATCTAAACTCATCTAGTTTTGTTTGACATTTTTGAGATGTGGTTTAGTTACGTTTTATTGTTATATTTCTACTGGATTGCCAGATACGTCGGATTTTCTTTTATTTTTAATCGTCAAGAAGTTCTTTAGGCATTGTTGTTTTTTGACCTTCTGTGGTCTGAATGGAAGGGTATATGAGCCCATTTAATGATTGTTTATGCCAGTTTGTGAGTTTAGTAGTTCATTATCTATGTCCTCAATGGAGATCATGTTGTGTGGATACGTCCAACTGTAGTTATTAATTCACGGAAATGATTCAGTTAGTTTTACCGTTTAATTGTTTCGATATTTTTTTCTAATGAGTGTGTCGGTGTTCCCAACGATATGAGGCTGGGAGAATGGTCCGAATCTAAATCTGGAACTACCTTCTGGTAGATCGGTGAGGTTATACCTTTTGAAATGATTCTATCTAGGATGTCTGCTCTCTTGTTTGGATCTGATGGGTAGGGGTGGGCTCTATAGGAGCATGAATACTAATGTTGTGACCGCTTGAGTTAATAAGATTAAGCAATTTTGCACCCTGGTGTGTAGTCACATTGCAACCCCCAAGCTCTGTTTCTGCTATTCTAAATCTCCCAGCAAAATGAATCGAGGATATTGAGAAAGATATTACTGTATTCAGTTGGAAAGTGTTTGTTTGGTTGTTGTATGCTGTAATGATAACTACCTCCGATTATTATAGTTAATGTTAATTGCTACTGATTCCAAATCTGTCGAGTGGGGAACAGGTACTGACTATGCTTAACATCTTTTTGAACTATGACTGCTACTCCACCCTGAAGCATTTGTTGAGATCCGACATACGATACATTTTGAAATGGGTATAGAGAAACGTCTCGCAGGTATGAGATGAGTTTTCTGTTAACAAGCTATATTATTTTTGATCGTTTAAGAAGTGCCGAAAGGAATTTTCTGTCTCTTATTCCATTGCGTTAAAGTTAAGCAGGACTAAGAGCCTTTAATTTATTGGGTCCAATTTAAGTAGCTTGGAAGAACAGTTTAGAATCATATTTGGATTTGGGGCAGTCAAAGAGTGATTTGGGATACTATATTGAAATTAAATTATTTATATCAGGGATGTTATTGTGTGATTATTATTCCATGCTCTATTATAAGGGAGGCGCAGTGGTGGAAAGTTTGTTGAGTGCAAGGAAGGAGGTGGGGGAGGAGGTTGTCTGATAGATGTAGAAGATGATGGAGGAGAAGAGGTCGCAGACGGTTGTCTAGGTGCGGAAAATTGGATGAACCGATTGGTTTGCAGGTTAGTTAAAGGTCTTCGGAATTGTCCTTGGTAGGGTTTGGCAAACTTTTTAAATTCAGGGCAGCCTCTGTAATTGGCGGTATGATCGCCTTTGCAATTAACACATTTAGGGGCGACACCTTCATGTTTTTGACATTGAGAATAGTGATGGTTTTCGAGACACTTCACGCACCTAGGCACGTTGTGGCAGTTTGCCTGAGTATGACCAAAACGCTGACAGCGCTTACATTGAATGGGCTGGTTAGGTTTATTTCTTAGTTGAACTCTTATTATATTATACATCAGTTTGTCCTCATTAAATATATTTTTGGATTTGGGATTGTCCACAAGATCTACTGCTACTATTTGAATAGGGTTTCTGGCTTTATCGTAAAGTCTACACACTTTAGTTACGGGATATTCCAGTCTTTTCAGTTCTTGTATAATATCTTGTTCGGTGTAACATATTGGGATGTCTTTAATTACAACAGATAACACTTTACTACTGGGGTCTCGGTACGTGTGAAATTCAATGTTGCTTTCTTCACAGTATTTTCGGAATTTTCTAAAGTCATTGATTTCATTGAAAATAACTTTAGTGTATTCGCCATTTTGTTTAGTTAGAAAGTCATTTATTGAAGCAGAATTTAGATGTTGTATTAAGGTTAAATACTCATTGCCGGCCATGTGAACGAATATTGGAGGAATTTTAATATTGCTCTCTTTCGCACCGACTAACGTTTCTGTTACTTCATCTTCATCTTCCTCTTCAGCGAGGGGATCGAACCTTGAGTGAGTAGGTACATTATATTGCAATGAGTTGTTATTGTTCTTATTTGAATTTCTATTTTGGTTATCCGAAAGCTTTCGTTTTTTATTTTCATTATCCGTGGGCAAACTTTCTTTACTGTTTTGCGCAGGAGCGTGAGCAGCTTGCTGGCTTGATCTTTTACCTTGGTCATGTTGATAAGCGCTATGCTGAAAGGCCGCCTGTTGCATTACGTGGAGTTGTTGCTGGGGTGGTAGCTGTAGAGCCTGCTGAGGTACTTGCAGCCAAACATATCCAGGTTGATTCACTTCCGTCAACTGGGGTTGCTGACTTAATTGTTGCACTGAATATTGCTGTTGGGGTGAAGGGGACACATGATGTTGGAGAGTTTGAACTTCACTATGCTGAGTGTTGTATAGCTCGGTAGGAGCATTTGAGAACTCATTTGTTTGCACTGGATTTAATTCATTGTAATCACTGCTTGAAGAGTTAAGAGTATGCATTGCATTAGCAATGTGCTGCCCCGTGTCGGGGCAGCCACTCGTAGACATTACGCAC
>JAHLJT010008446.1:98655481-98816614 GCA_031308135.1 Acheta domesticus | reverse complement strand
ATACTTTTTTTTTCATTTATTTTCTTCCCGTTCGACTTTCGTCTTTCGGGGATTTTAACTGGTACAATGCTACATACATGAGTTTATGGGGCCATCCTGAGGCAAATGCGGGTCTCGGTGCAACCCTTCACTATTTTTAAAATTTCTTATTTGAAATACTTGACTAACGGAAGTTTTGCATTTATTCTGTGGAAGTGGAGGGAGGGTGTTTTAGGGAATGGGTGCAAATGATTTTATGATTCAGGGTGGCGAAAGAGATCTTTGGGGAATCTGGATCTAATGCGTGAAGGATAATGTGAGTTTTGGCCGAGATTGAATATTGGAGTGTTAGGACATGCGTGGAGAGAGAGAATAATATTTTTGAGATGTTTGCGAAATGAATTCCGAGAGGGAGGTACTTGAAAGTTCCGATGGATTTGGGAATTAGAAATAAACCATGGTGCATTCAAGGTTTGTCTTAAATATTATTCTGGATTTTCTGTAAAATGGATAGGTTGGTAGGTGCTATGTTGCGCCATATTGGACAAGCATATGTCATTGTGGGTCTTATGATCGTTTTGTAGATGAGCAGCCCAGTTTCTATGCTAAGGGTGGAATTTTTGTTGATAAAACGGGTATAATTTAAACATTTTTGCACGTGTTTTTGGGCGGTTGAAATAATATGCGGTTTCCAAGTTAACCGTTTGTCTAGTAAGACACCTAAGTATTGACTGGCGAAGAATGAGAAAGCCAGGGAATATCGGTGTTGTTTATTCGTAAGGGTGCAGGGAAGGGAGGACGTCTGAGTGTGAATATTTTAGATTGTGATTTTAAGGGGTTAATTTTAATTCTCCATTTTTTGTCCAATTGGTATAGCTGTGAAGGTAGGATTGTATGTAATCATAGGCTAAATTGATATCAGTATGTGAAGTGAAAATAGCGGTATCATCTGCATAAAGAGCTATACTTGCTTCCTGTGGAGTTGGATAGTCTGCTGTAAAAATTGAGAACAATGTTGGTGAAAGAACCGAACCTTGTGGGACACCTGCGAGAATTGGGGTGAAGAGGTGAAATAGTATCATTTACTTTCACTTGAAATATCTGTCTGTAAGAAAGCTTTGAATTAGTTTCTGCAGATAATCAGGTGCTCGTACCAATTCTCGTACTTTGTATTAGTCCTTGATGCCAAATTCTGTCAAATGCCTGGGAGATGTCTAGAAAGAGAGCTACTGTGTGTTTTTTGTCGTTAAAACCGTTTACAATATGTTCGACAAGTCGCAGCAGTTGATGGGTAATAGAATGATAGGTCTAAAACCGAACTGGGTGTTGGGAATTGCATGATTTTGTCAAGTATGCTTGGAGTCTTTTTAAAACAAGTTTTTCAAAAATTTTTGCTATAGAAGGAGAAGACTAATTGGTCTGTAGTTGCTTGGTATTTTGGGGTTTTTCCCTGGTTTGCAGAATGGTAGTATAACAGCTCGTTTCCATGACGATGGGTAGTATCCTAATCTTAACGATGCATAGAAATTGAAGTTATTATTGCAATTGCTTGTCGAGGAAGTTTTTTAATGCTTTGTTAGTGACTTTGTCATACCCGGGTGTTTTTCTAGTCTTGGAAGTTTAATGGCATTTGCCACTTCTGAAGGAGAAAATGAATTTTATCTTTGTTGGGACAGAGCACATAGTAGTTTTAAGTGCTCTTCTATTTCTGAATTATACATGGGATATTCTACGGGGTTTGGGATGAAGACTCCTTCTAGGTATTCAGCTAAGGCCTTCGCTTTTTCATCGTCTGAGTATACGATCTTACCATTATTCTGTAAAGGCGGTATCTCTATTCGATCTTTTGTTATGCTTTTGATTGTTCTCCATAGTGGTCTGGTGTTAGGGTGAAGTTGGCTTAGAAATTTATGAAAATTAGAAAATCTAAACTCATCTATTTTTGTTTGACAATTTTTTTGAGATGTGGTTTAGTTCACGTTTATTGTTATATTTCTTTGGATTGCCAGATACGTCGGATTTTTCTTTTATTTTTAATTAGTTCAAGAAGTTCTTTAGGCATTGTTGGTTTTGACTTTCTGTGTGTCTGATGGAAGGGTATATGAGCATATTTTAATGATTGTTGTATGCAGTTTTGTGAGTTTATGTAGTTCATTATCTATGTCCTCAATGGAGGATCATGTTGTGTGGATACGTCAAACTGCTAGTTATTAATTCACGAAATGATTCCAGTTAGTTTTACCGTTAATTGTTTCGATATTTTTTCTAATGAGTGTGTCGGTGTTCCCAACGATATGAGGATGGGAGAATGGTCCGAATCTAAATCTGGAACTACTTTCTGGTAGATCGGTGAGGTTATACCTTTTGAATGATTATATCTAGATGTCTGCTCTCTTGTTTGGATCTGATGGGTAGTGGGTGGGCTCTATAGGAGCATGAATACTAATGTTGTGACGCTTGAGGTTAATAAGATTAAGCAATTTGCACCCTGGTGTGTAGTCACATTGCAAACCCCAGCTCTGTTTTTGCTATTTAAATCTCCCAGCAAAATGAATCGAGGATATTGAGAAAAGATATTACTGTATTCAGTTGGAAAGTTTTGGTTTGGTGGTTTGTATGCTGTAATGATAAACTACCTCCGATTTATATAGTTAATGTTAATTGCTACTGCTTCCAAATCTGTCGAGTGGGGAACAGGTACTGCTATGCTTAACATCTTTTTGAACTATGATTGCTACTCCACCTGAAGCATTTGTTGAGATCCGATCATTACGATACATTTTGAAATTGGGTATAGAGAAACGTTCGCCAGGTATGAGATGAGTTTCTGTAAACAAGCTATATTTATTTTATGATCGTTTAAGAAGTGCCGAAAGTAATTTTCTTGTCTCTTTATTCCATTGCGTTAAAGTTAAGCAGACTAAGAGCATTTAATTTATTTGGGTCCATTAAAGTAGCTTGGAAGAACATTTAGAATCATATTTTGGATTTGGGGCATTAAAAGAGTGATTTGGGATACTATATTTGAAATTAAATTATTTATATCAGGGATGTTATTGTGCTGATTATTATTCCATGCTCTATTATAAGGGAGGCGCAAGTGGTGGAAAGTTTGTTGAGTGCAAGGAAGGAGGTGGGGGAGGAGGTTGTCTGATAGATGTAGAAAATGATGGAGGAGAAGAGGTCGCAGGACGGTTGTCCAGGTGCGGAAAATTGGATGAACCGATGGGTTGCAGGTTAGTCGGGATTGTCCTTGGTAGGGTTTGGCAAACTTTTTAAATTCAGGGCAGCCTCTGTAATTGGCGGTATGATTGCCTTTGCAATTAACACATTTAGAGGCGACACTTTCATGTTTTTGACATTGAGAATAGTGATGGTTTTAGAGACACTTCACGCACCTAGGCACGTTGTGGCAGTTTGCCTGAGTATGACCAAAACGCTGACAGCGCTTACATTGAATGGGCTGGTTAGGTTTATTTCTTAGTTGAACTCTTATTATATTATACATCAGTTTGACATCATTAAATATATTTTTGGATTTGGGATTGTCCACAAGATCTACTGCTACTATTTGAATAGGGTTTCTGGCTTTATCGTAAAGTCTACACACTTTAGTTACGGGATATTCCAGTCTTTTCAGTTCTTGTATAATATCTTGTTCGGTGTAACATATTGGGATGTCTTAATTACAACAGATAACACTTTACTACTGGGGTCTCGGTACGTGTGAAATTCAATGTTGCTTTCTTCACAGTATTTTCGGAATTTTCTAAAGTCATTGAGTTCATTGAAAATAACTTTAGTGTATTCGCCATTTTGTTTAGTTAGAAAGTCATTTATTGAAGCAGAATTTTGATGTTGTATTAAGGTTAAATACTCATTGCCGGCCATGTGAACGAATATTGGAGGAATTTTAATATTGCTCTCTTTCGTACCGACTAACGTTTCTGTTACTTCATCTTCATCATCTTCCTCTTCAGCGAGGGAATCGAACCTTGAGTGAGTAGGTACATTATATTGCAATGAGTTGTTATTGTTCTTATTTGAATTTTTATTTTGGTTATCCGAAAGCTTTCGTTTTTTTATTTTCATTATCCGTGGGCAAACTTTCTTTACTGTTTTGCGCAGGAACATGAGCAGCTTGCTGGCTTGATCTTTTAACCTTGGTCATGTTGATAAGCGCTTTGCTGAAAGGCCGCCTGTTGCATTACGTGGAGTTGTTGCTGGGGTGGTAGCTGTAGAGCCTGCTGAGGTACTTGCAGCCAAACATATCCAGGTTGATTCACTTCCGTCAACTGTGGTTGCTGACTTAATTGTTGCACTGAATATTGCTGTTGGAGTGAAGGGGACACATGATGTTGGAGAGTTTGAACTTCACTATGCTGAGTGTTGTATAGCTCGGTAGGAGCATTTGAGAACTCATTTGTTTCCACTGGATTTAATTCATTGTAATCATTGCATGAAGAGTTAAGAGTATGCATTGCATTAGCAATGTGCTGCCCCGTGTAGGGGCAGCCACTCGTAGACATTACGCACTGTTCAGTTGTAAGCGGTCTTGAACGTGGCACTTATCGCCGTCAGATCGCGCCGCCGAAACACCATTGTAGATAAGAGCTGAGACGCCGAATGTGCACAGCACGGCTTCTCGGACTCGACTGTGATTAATTCTGGAGGCATAGGAAAGCAAAGGCAGCGAATGAAACCTATGGAAATCTGACGTGAATGCGATTCGTCCGCCGCATTGTTCTAAAACACTGAATATTCAGTTAACAGCCGGGCAAATTGCCGATACCACCAATATGGGGAAGTCAGGTATGGGGTCGCTCGGGTAGTGAAAATATGACCCACGACCACATTAAAGATGTAATTGTGGCCCTCGAAGCATTGCAGGTTGGAGACCCCTGTTCTAGGGGATGTAAGGTTTCGACGATCACTTTTGCCAACGAGCATGTGTTGGTAAATTTTATGTAATGAAATTATACATGTGAGATTTGCCCCTGTTTGGTAGGCAAATCATCGTGAACTGGTATTCGCCAGGTGCACGTTTTAACACAGCTAACAGTGATTCATATGACGCCTAATCCGAGTGCAAGGTTAGTTTCCTACCGATCAGGAGCAAACAGATTTTCAACTTCGTTATATGAGATTTCTCAACACATATTCTTTATCAAAAAGTGATCTTCTTTCCTCTACATGCCATTGATGTAACATTTATTCTGATACATCTATTTAATACTGTACAATGCTCTCTGAATAATAGTATTGCTTGTTTTATTAAAAAATACATAGAATTTTGTAATAAACACCATAGAAGTTGTTGAAAACGTTAGTAAATTTTAACCTTCGAACGCTGTGAGGAAGAAACGCCACATACTGATAGCAAGAATAAAGACAATACAAAAGATAGAAAAGAGTTGGCGTTTGGAGGCGGATAAGCAATATCAGCAGTAGATTTGTCCACAAAATCAAACAATTATTTTATTTATATTTGCATTTGTCTAATTTGCTCTATATTTTTGCAAGTAATAGGTATGCCTGGATTTCTTTTCTTCATTCTTAATGCTATCTATCGTATCTCCAAAACAAATATGTTATCGAACAGCAAAGATTCAGTACTTTGAAACCAAGTGACTGATGCTCCTAGATCTCATATAAATCATGAACAATTTTGCGATTTACATTGTAACCTATTACGAACATCCTGAAATTGACATGAATCAACAGATACTCCACGCGAACGTTAGGATTATGAAGATAGTTATCTGAAGGCTGATTAGAAGGAGAAAAATTTGCCTTATTTTTCAGAGGTTTTTGACAAAACTATCATCGTAACAACAACGTGTAAGAAAAAGATGAAATACAAAGAGAAGTTCTTTCATACTGTGAGAGACGGCATACTTTGTGATCAGATTTGAAATTAAGATATGCAAAGAGATTTGGCGTATAAAAGAGAACTCAAACGAAAGACTGAAGAAATACAAAGACCGGTGTTCAACCGGCGTAGAGGATGATTAAATGTAGAAATCCTCCCGTCGCATATCAATCACGCGAAAGAAGAAGATTGGGAAGACTCAGAAAGCCATGAGTCGAGGAAGCTAGAAGGGGCTGAGATATCAAACGGAAAAGGGAGTGGAAAAAAGACCGAAGTAAATTAAACCAATATCTGAGGAAAATTGTGTGGAGCGATTTTCTTTCTTCGAGGCTTACGCTGGTTCCTGGAATTCCTCCGTTACCAACTGCGAAATTTATAAAGAGCAGAGGTCAAATAAAATTATTGTGATTGAATTGAAGGAACATTCACTGTAAAAGGAAGACAAAATACATTTAAATTGAATTACTATGTAGCAATTGTTTTAAAGGCGCTATCGCCGAGAATTCTTCCTAGAATCTTGAGAATACTGCGTTTCTGTCGCGGACGTGCAACACATATACTTGGAAAGTTTAATTTCAATGAAACAATACGTAAATATGAAGGAAGTAAAGTGATGAATGTCGAAAACTATACGTGAGGAGGAACCACTCGAATACCAGTTAACTGTCTTGAGCAGGGTTTCGTTTCCCGGAAGACTTCGTTGCGAATGGTTGAAATTCTGAATGACTGCTAATTCCTAAGTTTTGAGACATTTTCGAAACAGTGAATAATTGTAAGTACCCACATTTACAGCTTAGAACTTTTCTGGAAACTTCATGAGAATTTCTTGGTTGATGTGGAATAAGAATGGCATTTAAGAAAAATACCAATTATTATTATGTTATTATTATTTGATTATTATTTGCATATCGTTCATTTCTGACCACACTACATGATTGACGTATGTAACTATGGAGGCAGCTTTTTCAGCTATATCCCTCGGTATTACAAGGTTGTTGCGCCTTGAATTGTGAATTATGAGGTGATAGGATGATGTTGAGGGGTGAAGGGACAATCACGAATACGACCATACCTACGGAGGACTCGAACCTGCAGCCTCTTCGGTGCAGACGACAGCTGCCGCAACCGTCTGCGCCACGGAGCCGGCTTTATTGTTATTATTATTATTGTTATTATTATTATTATTATTATTATTATTATTCCACTACATCACGACTAAAGATGTTATGAGTCGGCTCAAAATAAAATCTGCTCCAGGTTGCAACCAGCTACCTAAGAAGCAGATCTGGGAACTGTCGGTGCCACTACATTACTTTGCGCAGAATGTGGGATGTTCCAAATAAAGAAATTTCTCTTATTTCCCAGTCTGTTGAATTACCTGGGAGTTTAGACAAGTTCTTACACAAATTTTGCGGAACAAATCCCAGAGCTCCGATGACTATCGGTACGACCTGTGGTTTTATGCCCTACATTCGGCTGATCTCGATTTCCAAACTCTTGTATTTATGACGTTTTTCTGCCTCCTTGGTAACGTTATGATCACAAGGTACAGCAACACCGACAAGTAGACACGATTTTTTTCAAAATCCCGAATAACTATATCCGGTTTATTTGCCGCTATCGTGCGATCAGTTTGAATTGGTTGGTCGTACAATATCGTACACAATCTAACAGAGGTCAACTGTCTTGATGAGTGTTCCTACCATTTGGGCATGTGTTCGGAACTTCGAGGGCTGTACAGATCTGCCAGTGGAGATAGCTACACACCTTCTCGTGTCTTTTTAAGTATTCGGTCTTTGTTAGGATTGGACAAGCTGAGACAATAAGATCAATGGTTTCTACGTGTTCCTGGATCCTGGATCCTGGACTGTGGATCATCTTGATGGCTGACTACATACTTTCCCATCCCGACTATTGCATTGTGCCAGAAGGCCTCAATTTGGCTGAGGACTCTTCCTCCTTCCTTACACGACACAAAATATTTGTACATCAGCTCGAGGGTAAGCAACATGATGCATTGTAAGCAATTTTCTTGTTTTTCGATCCATGATGCGAATTTCTTGCTCAGTCCAGTCCACTAGTCCGTAACTGTATTCGGTTACAGGCACCGCCACACTACCTATTGCTGATATTTTATTATTATTCCACTACATCACGACTAAAGATGTTTTGAGTCAGCTCAAAATAAAATCTACTCCAGGTTGCAACCAGCTACCTAAAGAGTAAATCTATGGGCTATCTATGGGCTGGGAGTTTAGACAAGTTCTTACACAAATTTTGCGCTCCGATGACTGTCAGTAAGACCTGTGCTTTTACGCCTCACATTCGGCTGATCTCGATTTCCAAATTCTTGTATTTAAGACGTTTCTCTGCCTCCTTGGTAACGACGTTTTGATCGCAAGGTACAGCAGCATCGACTAACAACACGCTTTTTTCTCCAAATCCCGGATAACTATATCCGGTTTGTTTGCCGCTATCGTGCGATCAGTTTGAATTTGTTGGTCATACAATATTGTACACAATCCAACAGACGTCACCGGCTTTGGTGAGTGTTCGTACCACTTGAGGCATGTTGTTGACTCACGTCACAATTTATTTCAAATACAAATGAAACTACGGAGGATAGCCCCTTTGGCGGCTTCGGTGGTATTAAGCTTAGCGAATCGAGTTGTACCCAAGTTTGCGGGTTCAAACCCGATCGATGTCGTAGATTTTTAAGGTCCAAAAAATCCTTTGGAGGCGAAGTAAAGCCGCCTGTGCCATATTGTAGATTTAGGGCATGCACAAGATCCTAAAGCCGTAAAAATCTCTGAGCCAAAATTGATGTGGCCGATTTCGTCGCCGGAGTGAAACCTTCTTTCACCGCTAGATGGTGAAAGGAGCGTAACGAAAAGTGCGTGGTCACACGGAAGAGCAGGCCTGATGACCTTGAGTCTCGCCACGTAAAATGAGGCATCATTGAATTGAAACTTTTCACCTCATTCACACAAATAATTTCTCTGGAATCAACCCCCTGGGTTTAATACATTGCGGCCATCGCTTCAAATGAAACTTAAGGGAGCGATTCTGCGCATCAAGTTGCAACTGATTTTTTCATTTTCATTACTCAGTCCGACAGTAGTATACACGGATCTTTATTGGATTGCTTTTAGAGATTGATAAGTCTGAAAGAGGAAATTTGAATGAATTTTCAATTTACCAAACAATGCTCTTCTAATTCTGATGAAGCTGTTTCGCGTACAGGATCCTCCCTTGAGCTAAACGCCGTTGATCTCTCTGAAACATTAACAGAGACTGCGCGTCTCTCTCAGCTGAGAAAGAGTTCTGGACCACCGCTTCAAAGCCCAGCATTTCCTCTAGGCCAGTCCACTTGATGTGGAATGCTGCCGACGAATTCGTATTCCGCGTATCCGTCATTTTCCTCTTTAAGCTGGAGACGAAAATGCTTTGTGCTCGGGTAATGGTCCATACATTCCCATTAGAGGGGAGAACCTCGATTCAGAGGCTTCCCGGTATTAAGCGGAATCAAGCCTCTCCTATAACAGACGACGGATGCTATTACCCTGCTTATGTTGCCGTTTTATGTTATCCACGTTCATACTCAATAAGTAGTTTGCAACAATTTTTTATTTTTGGAATTCCCGGTACGCGTTCGCTCTGATTATAATAATAATAATACCTTATGTCGAAAATCTAAGGCTTTCTGTACATGTGTGTGCAGTGTGTGAAGGAAAAAATGACCATTTATTTGGGATAGTCATTTCAATTGAATCAGATCAAAGTGCTTTTTTTCGAGATTAATATGTATCTTTGGAGAAGGGGATATTCAACGTTAGTTTTCTACCCTTTGAACAAGAGAGTAAAATTCAAATGTGACATTATGTGCAAAATATATTTTCTAAAGAAATACGAGATATTAAACCCCTAGCTCACGATAGATTAAGTATAATCTATACTTAAGGATCTGATACGCTATTCACCTACAGCGTTTCTGCATACAATTGCTGAGAATCCATGGTCGTGGAACGAGATGAAAAGTAGTGAAATCGCATCTGGGTAGGGCATTGGTAGTGCTCTGAAAGTGTTACAGAACAGAAGAAAACGAGTGAGATGACTAAGAGCATAAAAATGAAAGACGTGTTCCAACAGGGCAAGAGTCATTCTTGAGTATCAAAATTGGACTAAAATATTTTGTGTGAACACTTAAGTGTAAAGTGTCGAGAAAGCACGGACTGGAGAAATATCTGCAAAAAGTATTAATACAAAACTGTACGCAGCAAAGAGTAATAACTATTTTCAAGATAAATTAAGATATTGAAGTTTCGTTTTCGCAGTGTTTGGATGTTTTAGCAAATTTCTATAGCAACAAAATCAATCTTCGTGGAGAAACTAGAATATTTTTGCTTTATCTGATGCATTGAATCAAAAATGTTAGTCCCCAGAGGTTCACTACAACCGAGCAACCTTCCTAATACTAAGAGGGGTTTAGCTGATCCCTAATTCCTATTTATTAACAAGCAGGATGAAAAAAGATTATGTTGGTGTGTCAGTACGGTCAAGTGGAGTGAAAATGAGACAGCGGGGTGAAAATGGGACAACGTTGGGCATCGTATGCAATACATGATTTCTATTGCCCCAACTACATGTTGGGAAATTCGGTTACGCATTTTACGCGAGAAATGGAATCAGATTAATGTTATGATTTCGCACAGTAGCTTTTCGACTCTGTTATCGACTTTTGTTGATTGTGCTTTCTGACGTGTTTCGCGGTGGTTGTCAAAACGTGTTTCGTTGGAATTGAACTTTATGGTTTAAGACATAACACAGTATCGTATAACTATTTTTTATGTGTCAAATTTATCTGTTATTTGAATATTACAGTTTTTGTAATTTAACAAGTTACAATATAAAATATTAATTAGTTTCTTGGTGTCCGCCTGGATCCCTCTGAATTTGGTGTTGCAGAAGCGCACTTCAAATTTAAGTGCTCTTAAAGAAAAATTTCGGGGGTACTGAGTGCATAGTTGTTACGCCTCATTTTGCAGGTTCATTTTTCTTCTGTTATTGCCCTTGATTGTTTTGATTGAATATTGCATTCAAGATTGGCATGATGCAAACACTTCTATCCAACGCCGAAAACAGTAGTTAGGCGCAGCATTTCTTGTGACTGAGCAACGAAAATGGTTAACAAATTCGAAGTAAATATTATTCAGCGTATAGAGAAACATAGGCGTAATCGTAAAGAAAATTAACAATATTTTAGAATGTTTAAATAAGGAATAATGCAGTCATATTGAACTAGTAAACGAAACGAGTGCGAAGTGTTGCGTACATAATACATTTTGAAAGACAACAAGATTGCTAACTTTGTCAGATTCATTATGGCTATTATTCTGGCGCGGTAGTGCTAACGCAACAAACACTGTTTCCTTTACATATTAACGGAGAATGCCGTGTCCGTAGGAGTGGGGAGGGGGCGTTCAATTTGAAGCCGGGAGAGCGCGGATGGCCCAAGCAGAGGAGAACTCGTTTCAAGGGAGCCTCTTGTGGCAGTTTTTATTTGTATGTACTTACTAACGGCCAAGACACTGCCTTTGAACCAACAAAATTGTTGTATCTATCTCTTTACTCAATTCTTTGCTTCTCTATCCAGTGAATTCACCCACCTCGAATGGAGTTTAGTGAAGAGTGACGTATGATTAAACTCCATCATTTTAACTGTACACACAGATGTTCTTTTCTCTGTTGTCTCTTTTCGGGTGGGAGTGTATGTTTAACTGGTTTGACTACGGAGGTAACTGTGGAGAGGCCGTTAGGCTAAATACGTTCATGCGGAAACCACTCACGGAAGTTATTCTTTCCTTTTCTGCTTCTACAGCCCGCTTCAGGCCATGGCCACCACCGTCTCTTGTCACAGGTTTACTAGATCAGTGACATGGACCATAGGAGAATTCAATCCATCGTACAGACCTTAGGATGTGAACGGGAAAGGTAAGGAATGATCGCAGGTTCCATGGCCCGTATTCTATGGTGTTGCTCCGGCATTCGCCTGAAAGGGATCAGGGGAAACCACGGAAAAATACTGGTGAGAACAGTCGCCTTGCGACTTCGATCCTGGAAGGCTGCACAAATTCTCTGATATTAAACACATCAGACAAACCTTCGACCCCTGGCGCCAATCGAACCCGCGTCCTCCCAATTATCGGGACGATCGAACCGTAAGGTGACGTCTCGTGTATTACTGCCTTGAGTATCGTTTCGCCTGGGACTTCACGGACTTCCATAATCAAATGCTGTAATTTTTTATTTATTATTTCACATTATAAAGACAATAAACAGTGACGGCTAGTTCAGGAAAATCTGCGCACTTTTCTTGAGCTCCGAAATCACTACCCCCTTTCTTACTTATTCTTTATTTACTGTAAACTTAATATACGGGGATGGACGAAGAAGTGTTTCAAAAACTTTTCAATGTATAATCCGATTTTCATGAAATTTTTATACTGCTACATCGTTACGTGGAATAGTTCAACATGATAGTTTCATTTCGAAATTCTATCAGTCTTTTTTATTTCGCAGAATTTTCTTTTAATGCGTTCAGCAGAGTATTTCGATCTTGCGGAACAGCGATGCGGGCAGCGCTGGCGGCCGTGCATGGTCGCTGCGGGGCAGGGCGGGACGGGGAGGGGCTGGGAATAGCAGCACGGGGAGGACGGTGAGACCTGAAAGGGGTGTAGCGTGGCGGGAATGACAGGCAGGCGAGACGGAGAGGGGTGAATCGAAGAAAAAGAGAGGACGTGGCGAGCATGTAAATAAAATTCCATTTTACACTGTAGAAAAATCGTTCCTTTTTCCCGTCTGTTGTGATTGCATTAAATATACACCTTGCAACGCCACGTTACTTCAGCTAGATTTAAATAAAATATTGTACAAAAATCTACTGCATTGGAATAAATCATAGTGCTTATCACTGTGTTCATGTTTTAACACCAGCACTACAGTCGAAGTGTTTGATGATGTACTACAAAACTCAGTCGCAGATTCCGCGAAAGGTTCTCTTCCGTCAACATTCACCATGTGAGACTATTGCTTGACGCGCGGAAATTGGTTAAACGCTTCATGGCCAAAGAGGAGCGTCCATGGCCATCTCCGATTCCTTCTAGGTGCGTGAATGCCATTCCGTCGCCACCTTCTTCTTCTTTACCTCCGCCATCGTCTCCATATCCGCCTCCACATCTGCCTGCGCCTCATCTTCCGCCTGCGCGTCCGCTGCCGCCACTGCCTCCGCCTTCGCCTTCGTCTTCGCCCCAGACTTCGCTTTGCCACCCCCGCCTCCGCCATCTTCTTCCTCTTCCGAGCCCCGGTCGTCGAGGAGCTGCCGGCGCGCGGGAGCGCATAAACAGGCGGCGCCTCATTAGCCGCCCCCGCGCCCTCTCCGCGCTTCCACCCGCCCCTCCCCGCCCCGCCCCCTACTCCCCCCTGCCCGTGCGGCCTCGGATTGAGACATGGGCGTTTCATTAGGTTCGTCTGTCGGCCGGCCGTAAATCGCGCGCCCTCAATCCTCGCCCGCGCGCCCTGCCGTCCCGCGTCGAGACGGGCGCGCCCCTCCCCGTCCCTCCCCGCTCCACCGTCCCTCTCCGCCACTCTCCGCCCCTGCCATCCCTCCTCGCCTCACCCCACCCATCTCCACCCCTCTACGCCCCGCCAACCCCTCCAAGCCCTCTCCGCCCCCCTCCGCCACTCTCCGCCCCTCTCCCCCTGTCCTCCTCACCCCCTATCCGCCACTCTCCCCCTCCCCTTCCCCCCTCCCTCTCCCATCTACCTCTCCCCTCTCCTCTCTCCCCTCCTCTCCCCTCTCCTCTCCCCCTCTCCTCTCCCCCTCTCCTCTCCCCCCTCTCCCCTCTCATCTCCCCCTCTCCTCACCCCCTCTCATCTCCCCCTCCTCTCCCTCTCTCCTCTACCCCTCTCCTCTCCCCTCTCCTCTCCTCCTCTCCTCTCCTCCTCTCCTCTCCCCCTTCTCATCTCCCCCTCTCATCTCCCCCTCTCCTCTCCCCCTCTCCTCTCCCCCTCTCCTCTCCTCTTCTCCTCTCCTCCTCTCCTCTCACCCCTCTCCTCTCCCCCTCTCCTCTCCCCCTCTCCTCTCCCCCTCTCATCTCCCCCTCTCCTCTCCCCCTCTCCTCTCCCCCTCATCATCTCCCCCTCTCATCTCCCCCTCTCCTCTCCCCCTCTCATCTCCCCCTCTCCTCTCCCCCTCTCCTCTCCCCCTCTCCTCTCCCCCTCTCCTCTCCCCCTCTCCTCTCCCCTTCTCCTCTCCCCTTCTCCTCTCCCTTTCTCCTCTCCCCCCTCTCCACCCCTCTCCTCCTCTCTCCCCCTCCCTCACCGCCTCACTCCGCCCATCCTTGCCACGTATCCTCGAGATCCGCGCCCCGTTCGCACGACTGGCCGCTCCTCCACCCACGCGGGGCCTCACTTGAAATGTCCATATGTTGGTCTGCGCAGGCTTGACAGGGAGGATTAGCATCGCCTGAGTTCTTCACTCGGGTTTTTCTCAAGGCTACAGCAGGTTGGCAATGTAAAAAAATACTCCCAAAACATTTGAACCAAATCTGTATGGAATATGTTTGGCACCAAGAAAAACTACGATATGCCAATTTCCAGACACCTTTCACCTCCCCCTATTTAAAAACTCTTTATTTTCCTTTTTTTCTCGTCCCGACGGGTCCCTTGCCATATGTGGGAGTGTGATGCATGGCCGTGTGCGTATGAGTGAGTTGGAGAAAGTGAAGAGAGGCAGGGGAAAAGGAAAGGAAAGACCGCGCGCGGGCCGTATTGGTATATTTTTTAACGTCCATTTGCCTGGTGTTCATTGGAGAAGCCATAGAAAATCAGCGACATGAGCGGCCGGCAGCTAGAGGTCTCCTCCAAATAGCAGCTGAATTCGACGTAGCTGACTAGCTACTGTGGAAAAACCTGCCATCGTCGGGACTCGAATCCTAGGGCCTCCCGGTCAGAGACACTGAAAGGGCAAAAGTTGTTGCCCTTAGATAATTCAGCCGGAAAATTTAACACAGATGTTGCATATCATCAATAGTTAAATCCGTAGTTTTACCCTAGCCAATTGCCATCATAAATGTAAATTTAGTAAATACTGTATAAGCGGACTTATTTGGCCCTGGACTCCTTTTGTCCAAAATAAAAAAATAACAATTTTTTTCTCTAAATTTCTCTAAATAACCATTTCTCTAAATAATCATTTTATTATTATTATTATTATTATTATTATTATTATTATTTTCCCATTACATCACGACTAAAGATGTTATGAGTCGGCTGAATATAAGATCTACTCCAGGTTGCAACCAGCTACCTAAGGAGCAGATCCGGTGAATATTAGTACCTCTACAATACTTTACGCAAAATGTGGGCTGTTCCAAATAAAGCAATTTCTTGCACTTCCCAGTCTTTTGAATTACCAGGGAGTTTAGACAAGTTCTTACTCAAATTTTGCGGAACAAATCCCAGAGCTCCGATAACTATCGGGACGACCTGTGCTTTTACGCCCCACATTCGGCTGATCTCGATTTCCAAACTCTTGTATTTAATTATTATTATTATTATTATTATTATTATTATTATTATTATTATATGCTGTTGTTGTAGCTATTATATTATAACTCTGTTGTGTTGCTGATACATGGTAGTATCAAGTACAGCAGCATGATGTATTAGTAGTAAACTAATTCCCAGCCAGGGATCAGCGGATTTTGCATACCATGATAACACCTGTTTGTCCGTCTCCAAAACTTTCAATTTTGGCTGTAGTAATTCCACTTTGTGAAGTTCATATTTAGAAATACTATTTGTTGATTTTAACTGTACTTTAAGGAGAATGTTGCTAATAATTTCCTTCTTACACAAGATATAGTTGAAATCTTGAGTACTCCTAAACCAAAAAATTCGCCCTACTTGACCCAACAATTTTACGTCCCAGAGCGAGGAAAATATAACTAGGAAAAGGAAAATAAAACAGAAAGAAAAACATGTACTATTCATTAGAGGAATACTGCTCGTATTCGTATACGAATACGAAGCCATTAGTCTATATATTATATAGACTAATGATTATATAGACTATATATATTATATAGACTAATGGCTTGACTATCAATAAGCATCACAGAATACCCGAGAAGTTGTTTCTAGAAACAGGTAGGATATTTTAAAATTATGCATATAGCAGGCCTGGCGAACGTTTTAGACTTCCGGCCCTCATCCGTCTCCCGTTTCTCCTTGCTCATTCCACTCTGCGAGCGGCTCGCCGCCGCCGCACGGAAATCGCGATTTCTGTTGCGATTCGAGGAAATTTCGTTGGGTTCCCCAAAACAAGTTGAAAGAGACTGTACTGAAAACCCAGCAAACGAAGCCAGCATAAAAGGGGAGAAAAGTCTTTGTTGACTACAACCTTAATCCTCTCGCGTGCATTTTCCGGTCATTTGTACCACGAAAACAAAACAGAAGTGTTCTTTGCGTAGAAGATGGAGAGCTTGATTCAAGCGCGTCATAACGGACGAGCGGAGGCGGCACTCTCTCTGCTACTCTTCGGATCTTCCCGGAACCGAATTTCACGTTCTGCGGTTGCCTTGGGCGGTAGCCGTAGGGTCAGTATTTTGGGAGGACGTGGTACAGGATAGCCTTAAGGCGGCTCCGCACATTCGACATTCGCCGAAGAGCGAGCTGCTGTTCGCCGAATCCCGAGCAGCTGATGTGCTCGGCGAATGCTCGCTTCGTTTGAAGTGTCCGGAAGACCTACACACGGGGGGCAGGGCGAGCTCCGAATGTTTGTCGCTCGCCAAATGGCAAGTAACACATCCACACTACTCGGCATTCGCCGAGCAATCGAGCGCTACTCGCCAAATACCGAATGTTTGGAACCGCCTTTAGTAAAATCTGATGCTTCCTTGTGATATTTTAAAAGGAGAATTTTAAGCATCAAAATAATTACTTCGATCGATCCACTTTTGTGAAGGGGAAAATGATATCGTCTGCAAACGAGGAATGATAGGAAAGCGAGCGGGCTTTCGAAAGACAAAATACTTCCGTATTTCAGTAGTAAATCAAAGTACTATGAGACAGTTATTTTGAAGTTATTCAATAAACAGGTTAACTTGAGTAAAATTAGCACATACGTCATTATCAAAAAACATTGTTGAGGTGCTTGAATACTGTTAGTGGAACAGAACTGATCCCGCCGGAACAGGAAGATGAAGCAAAGGAAAAACTGTGATTCAAATAGCATTTTCAAATCAAAACAATTAAACCGTAGCGCAATATAGTTGTGACAATGTAAAACTGAGATCAGTACGCCTGAATTTCCTCCATTCGCAGTCATGACGTGTTACGGTATGTATTGCGTGCAAACCAGGAGATCGCTGGTTCCTGATACTCACTCGGTTTATTTTTTACTCACAAGCTTCACATTTGCTTCTGACCCGAAACCAATTTTTGGTGGCCTTCAGGTGGTTGCCAACAATTTATCTATAAAGACTTTCTCAACCCTTTGTGCACTTCTTTACTACACAAACAAGTACGTTACTCACCATCAAAAGCTATTGCGCAAGTGCACCCTGCGCAGTGCTCAGGCTCTTGTGCAATTCACCATGGTGCTCTTACTCTGAACGTATTTACAAATGCGAATGTTCTGTACGATATCACGAAGCTGGATTTCTGCTTTATTTATTTATTGAAACATTTGGAAAGGATTAAATTGCTTTGAGGTTCGCTATATTTGTGTTTAATTGCACAAACACATTTTACATTATTTTCCTTGTCGTGCTTTATGTTGACGATTCGCACTATACAGTTGGTCATAACGCAGCTCTTGCTGCAATAAAGCAATGAGCAATGTATGCACCTTGCGTTCTCCGCCTCGCCTTCGCCTGCCTGCCTACGACTCAGCACACGGCAGCAGAACAGTAGCCTTCCGCATCCGTCTCAGGTCTCGCACAAACTCTCGTGCCGCTGTGTCGCGCGCGTAGGCCGCTCGCGCCCACCCCACCCCACCCCACCCCGCCCCACCCAGCCCTGCCCCGCCCCACCCATCCCTGCCCCGCCCCGCCCCATCCAGCCCTGCCCTGCCCCGCCCCACCCAGCCCTGCCCTGCCCCGCCCCGCCCCGCCCCCGCCCTGCCCCGCCCCACTCTTCCCCGCCCTGTCTCTCCCTACCTCACCCTGCCTCGCCTCATTCCGCCCCTCTCCGCTACGCCCCACCCACCCTGCCCGCCTCGCCCCGCCCCAACTCGCTTGTTTCGCCTTTCCGCCCCGTTCCGCCCCTCTCCACTGAGCCTCACCCCGCCGCACGGCCTTCGAACAACATGATCCCACCAAGCCCCGCCCCGTCCAGCCCCGTCCTGCTCAGTCCCGCCTCGCCCCGTCCAGCCCTGTCCCACCTCATCCCGCTCCCAAGTCCCAGCCCCCGCCCCTTCCCACTTCTACCATTTCGCCCATTTCAGACTCACCACATCCCACTCCCTTTTCCCTCCCTCCCTCGCCGCGCCTTTGCGTCGCCCCTCGTGCCCCGCCCCCCGCCGCCGCGTGCCCGGATCCGACCGCTGCTCCTCGGCGGCCCCGGAGCGCCGTCGAATCCAAACCGAGTTACAGTCCAATGAAGTGGAGTGCGTCGCGTTTACGACGGGTTCCGCGATCATAAAACCGGCGGCTGGGCGCGGCGGGGGCTGCGGAACCGCTTCTCGGGCGGCGTGGCGCGGGGCGGGGCGGAGCGGGGCGGCGAGAGGGCGGGGCCAGGACGAGGGCGCTGGGGGACGGGAGGGCGGGAGGCAGCGCGTGCGACCACGCCGCGGAAGGGCGCGCCGAGTGGCCACTGGGTCAGCGCGCGCGCGGGCCGGGCGGCGCCCGCACACGAGTTGCGTGAGAACGAATGCGCCCCGCGGATGAGGCTCTCGCGGAAGGAAGGCTCCAGGCGCGAACGCCAGCACTTGGAATGAAACGCCACGTCGACAATTCCCTTCTCTCAGAACACGCTCGCATTTTCGTATTAATAATGAAAATAGAACTGATACTGATTTGTAGGCTCATGTAATAAGCTAAAAATATCTAAGAACAAGTTTGACATATGTTGTATATGTGTCTCGCAATCGCATTCATTCTAGGTGTGAATGAAAAATGCTCTTTTCTACCTGTTGTCGGGCACATCTTAGAAAATACATCGGCTCTTCTCTTGGCATTGCATGGAAAGCAGGGGGTCTAATAACGGGAAATACTGTGAACCCCAAACATGAGAAAAAATAAAGATCATCTTAAAATGAGATTGACGATTCACCTGCTGATTTGTTGTGAAGGGAACTATGTTAAGTTGCAACTTCCGAAAGGGTTGCCGGAGCTGTAAATACGTGCTACGTCGCTGGAGCTGATGAAGAGATTACGGAGCTGAAAGAGCAGCGGCGCAGCTGGCGACAGGCATCGTCGTGGAGCGCAGCGCGGGAGGGGCGGAGGGCGGAGGGCGGAGGCGGCAGGTGGCGTATGCGCTGCTGGCGGAGGCCCTCGCACGGAAGAACGCAGGGCGGCGAGCAAGGAGTGGCGGGGAGCTGCGTGGCCGGGAGCAGAGGGACGGCCGCGGCGGCGGCGGAGCAGGACAGGGAGCCATGTGACGGAGTGGGAAGCGACTGGGAGGGAGCTCCGTGGCGGGGAGCGGCAGGGCGTGGAGCGGCGGGAGGAGATGAGAAGGGAGTGGCGGGGCGAGGCGAGGAGCGGCGTGAAGGGGCGGGGAGCGGCGTGGCGGCGAACACCATGCCGGGAAGAAGAGCGCGGAACGCGGAGAGGGGATGTAGCGGGGAGGGGAGCTTTGAGGGGCAGCGGTAGGGCGTGGAGCGGCAGCGGGAGGGGAAACGAGGGGGCGTAGCTCAGAGGGGGATGAGAGGGGAGTGGCGGGGCGAGGGGAGGAGCGACGTGAAGGGTCGGGGAGCGGCGTGGAGGCGAGCGAATGCCGGGGAGTAGAGGAGTGGGGAATGTGGAAAGGGGTGGCTGGACGGGGAGCTTTGGAGCATGGCCGAGAGCGACATGGCGTGGCGGGGAGCGGCTTGGCGGGGAGACGGCGAGGCAAAGCGGACAGAGGCGGGGAGTGACATGGAGGAGCGGGGAGCGACATGGAGGAGCGCGGAGTGGCGGGACCTGGATTCGAGGGGGTGGGAAGCGACGGGGCGGGGGGAGCGGGAACGGAAGAACGGGGGGGGGGCATGCGACAGGCGACGGACAAACGCGCGGCGGCGGCGGCGAAGCCCCGTCCGCAGCGAGGAATTTTGGGTGCTCTTGGCCACCCCAACCGCACTTCAGGACAGACGCGTTCAGGGCAGACAAAAATTCGTCGCCGAGAAAGAACTGCTGTTTCTCAGAAGAAAAGGAAACTTTGTGACGACAGGAAGCAGCATAGTAAGAAAAGAACAAAAGAATACAAGGTGGAAATCAGGAAACAAGACAGTTGACTGTTTTCAAACGACAGAGGATGTAACGGAGTAGAGAATCAACAAAAACTAGACAGGAGAAAAGGTGAGAATTAGAAGTATGATTGATGGGCTGTCCGTTCATTAAAAGAAGCAACCGAGGGCAAAGATATTAAAGAACATATAACCGAAAAATTCCATATTTGTTTTTTTTAATGCAAAAGTAAGTAAGCCTAAGGGCGAAGTCGAAATTACGATAGATCACGGATTACAACGTGCGAGATGGGAGAAGACTGCTTCTTCAAATGACCGGCCCACACCGTTCGAAAACCCAGAAGTCGTCGCATTTTCGACCATGGCAAGAGGCCAATCAGAAATAGGTAAGAAACCGTTCAACCGACAAGAGGTTGTTCGCAAGAAGATTCATTCGTTTCCAAGTATTACGAGAGGAAGGTGTCCATTGATGTGTGGTATACAAAGAGACATTTACGAGATCAACGGAGTGCATAATTTTGCATCCAATAAGAATTAATTATATTTGCTCGAAAAGAAGTAATTCAATTTAAATATATTATGATATTAAATATGATTGCCGATTTATTTAATTTGAGAAATCTAATAGAAATTGGAATGAGCAATGTTTGTCATATGCACAATATTGAAGAGGACACATGGTAATGTAAAGTTAAGTTTTATTTCAGCTATATGGAATTATGTGAGAAGTTGGATATGGGAATTACGAATGATATGAATTATAAAACAACTAGAAAAGTTGTTTAAATTACCGTTTGAACTGTAATTCACTGGCATTACATCGAGAAGTGGAGAGGAGAGCGGGTACACATGGCACAGGAGAGACGAGCTGCTGTGACATGGGAAACGCGCGAAGTGACGAGAATAAATCATTCGACGAGCAAGACACGATATGGAGACACAGAAGGTTTAAAAAGCCCATTTTCTCCTAAATAGTAAAGTTGTGAATTGACGGCTTACCGCGCGCTGGGAACTCCTACAGCCCATCAGATACGTTCAATTTACCATCAGGAACCTTTTATTTACTAAATTTTTGTGTTAGTATCCAATTGCTGAACTTTTACTGTCAAAAGCGGAAAAGTGTCGGGCAGCGCGGCAACGAGAAGACGCACGAGGTCATTCGCAGGGAGGTGCGTGACAGAATAACAGTATTTTGTTTTCGCTGATGGGAAAAGGGGCGTTTGTGGGGGAATTAATAAGAGCTGTAGAAAATAGACGACGGAAAAGAAAGGGGAAAGGTACTAGCTTTTCTCAAAGAAAAATATTGTAATTTTGTGTCGCGTGGCTGGAACGTTGAAAGAATTGATCCATTATTTATTTATTAATATTATTTATAACCCATTACATGTAATGGGTTATAAATAATATTAATAAAATTAGGTGTTGTAATGGATTCTTACATGAAGTTATTGAAAATAATTGTGTAATATGATTAGGGTAATTAAATCACTGTATTGAAGCATTCAGAGAGTTGCCCTAGCCGTCTATAGGCGAAATTAAGATAATGGCCAAGTTTATCGCAAGTTTCTAAGTAATAAAAAGATGAGTAATCCATTGTGTTTATAGGCAAGTTAGAGTATAGTTTTTTTCCGTGTTCAAATATTAAAACTAAGTGTGGTTGGATCCCATGCCTAAACTTAATATTATTCGAAGTTAATTTATATATTTATGAGTTGATTTGTTATTATTGTATAAGATTTGTATATGGTTTGTACTTCTTCCATAGGAAACAAGTACAATTTTATGTTGTGTAAATTGCTTTTATTTGTAGATAGTTGGCTCTTTAGGAGACGCCGTGTCCTAGGCATAGTTGCCAACGTACCATCCGTCCTACTGCGACCTTTCTCAGAAAGAAATGCGCGGAGCTGGACTGCGCATAGATGGGAGGAAGGTTGCAGAATGGCGGCCGAAACGTTGGCACTTGTGCGTTGCACCGAAACGTTGGCACCTTGGCGTCTTCCGTACACCGTCCTCGGAAACGTACGCTTTCATGTGTTTTTGTATGGTTTTATTTGTAACTTAAGAGTAATTTACAAATTATGAGGTATTTACTGTATAATTGTGTCAATGTTATCATTTACAAACTTTCTGATTACCTAATCCTCAAGATTTGACCAAACCCTGAGATTACATGATTATTTCTTAGACCTTGACAGTGCGTGAAGTGTAGCAACGAGGTGCATGCTGTATTACATTAAATACACTAAAAATCTGGACAGTAAAATTATTAGTGCCCACCGTTCAGGCAATGCGTCTCTCTTCCCGGAAGTCGGGGCGGATAATCCATCTGTTATTTGGGAATAGGAGGGAGGAAGAGGGCAAATATGAGATGGTGTACTGCGGACACAGAACATGGCGTACAAAATGAATGAGGCAGGGAAGTCGCAGGCAGTATAGCTGAGCCAAAGGAAGAAGCAGTGGAGAGAGACCAAACCGCAGGTACACAAACGAGCTTACAGATTCGGAAGGTCAACGATGGGCGTCTAGTGAGGAAGCCTACAGTGCCGGCAGCGTATAAGCGACTCTGACAGTTCTCTCGCCACGTGCAGCGGTACGTTATGTGACCTGTTCTGAAGCAATCAAGTTGCGAGGATTTGATTACTTTCTTACAGCCCCCGATCTGCGTTGCCGCTCATCTGACTCTAGTCGCGGAGGCGATAAGGTTCCTTTTTTTTTCCATTTATTTTCTTCCCGTTCGACTTTCGCCTTTTGGGGATTTTAACGGGTACAATGTTACATACAATGAATTTACGGGGCCATCCTAAGGCAAATGCGGGTCTCGGTGCAACCCTACACTATTTTTAAAATTTCATATTTGAAATACTTGACCAACCTAAGATTTGCATTTATTGTCTGGAAGTGGAGGGAGGGTGTTTATGGGAAAGGGGGCAAATGATTTTATGATTCAGGTTCGGCGAAAGAGATCTTTGGGGAATCTGGATCTAATGCGTGAAGGATAATGTGCGTTTTGACCGAGATTGAATATTGGAGTGTTAGGACATGCGTGGAGGAGAGAATAATATTTTTGAGAGGTTCGACTGTGGAGATAAGGTTCGACTGTGGCGAATGTTTTGAATAAGATATCAAGACGTGTCGTCTCCTGTCAGTAAATGTTAATGTTTTGAGATTTAATTTATCTGTCATGCAAGTGGTGCCATGAGGTCGTAATGTTTGGCAACAGAAGTGGCGCATCGAACTGTCAGAGTCGCTTACACGCTGCCGATACTGTAGCTACGCACACGCGAACCGAAGTGCCGAGTGACCGACGGCAGTGGGGACTGTGCACGAAGTTGCGAGAGAATTTTGACAGATTAACGAGCTGGAGAAGCGAGTGAAGGCGCGAACGAGCGAAAAGACGGTAGGTGGGGGAGTAGGCGTGAGGCGAAGGAGTACGTGGGACAGCACGGGATAGGGCGAGCAGTGTGCAGCTACTGCAATTTTTCTACCTTTGCCCATGAAGCCCGTCTTCAGGATGAAGTATGTCACGGTATTTCGCGACGTTCTCAGTCGTACCGCCAGGTATCGCGACAGCAAGGTCGAATTCAGTCGCTGTCTGGGGGAGAATTCTAGCGGCCGGCTGCTCTGATCGGTAGTTTTCCTTGTTTCTCCGATCACCACTAGGAGAATGCCGCTACAGAACCCTAACAAACGGGCCACGGGCCGGGCGCGATCTTTCCTTCATATTCCTTGTCCTATCCTCATCCTTTACACACACTAACATGCACTAGACTACCACACGTGCCGGGAGGCCGGTCGGGGGCATAGAGCTTGTCCCGACTGGGGCAATGCCTCGCTGGTGGGAGATACTTGTTTGGGAAAACCCCAGTAGTCGATGGTAGGTCGGTGCCGGTTCTCGCTATCGAGCGGCGGAAGATCACCGCCACCTCACGATGAAAAAACAAGCACTTCACTTACGAGACTAATGACCTCAGTAGTTGACGCGCCCAGAATCACTAACAATCAATCAATCCATGACGAAGGGGTGGTGGGAGCGAGGTGGGAGTGAGGTGGGAGCGAGGTGGGAGCGAGGTGGGAGTGAGGTGGGAGTGGGGTGGGAGTTGGGTGGGAGTTGGGTGGGAGTTGGGTGGGAGTTGGGTGGGAGCGAGGTGGGAGCGAGGTGGGAGCGAGGTGGGAGTGCGGAGCAGGCCGTAGGGCAAGGCGCAGGGCGGCGCCAGCGTCCGCAGCCCATGCTGTCGCCAGTCGCCGCCCTCCGCGCGAGGCGGCCGGGGCCGGCGCCGCCGCAGCCGGGCGGGCGCGCGAAGAATCTGCCTGATTGCCGCAGTCGTTAGCGCGGCCGCTGATAAGTGGCGTGTAAATGACGCCGCAACAAGCGGCGCGGGCGCGGGCGCTGGCGCTGGCGCGGGCATCGAGGGGCGAAAAAGTGCTCGGGGTATATTTCATCCTGACAGACACGATAAGGTAATACAGCATATTTACATAGTGTTCCGGGAGGGCGCGGGTGGGCGCGGGTGGGCACGGGTGGGCACGGGTGGGTACGGTTGGGCACGGGCGGGCGCGGCGAGCAACCACAGCGTGGAGGATGCAGCCCTCGCTCTTCCCCGCGCTCGGTACTCCGCCTGCGCTCACTCCTCCCGGTCATGGAATAATGTTTCTGTAGATTTTGCGGCTCAATTCCGAAAGATGGCTAAAGTCTGTAGCTAGTGAATTCGCATATTAGCAGGGGCGGATCCAGATGATCATTTTGGGAGGGGCCATCGTAGATTTTTGTTAAATAATAACATATTGGTTATTATATTGTACATTATTTATGTACTGTAGATATGATACTATACAATAATTCGAACATAAATAGATATTTAAATCAATTTGCCAAATAAAGGAAGGTAAACTAAAACTCTAGGTCTTTTGAGGCCCATCGCCCCTATGCCCCCCCCTGGATCCGCCAGTGCATATTAGCCAGACGGTGTGCTTAAACCTGTGGAAGTGAATTGTTTTATATTTCAGCCGGCTAATATTGGTATTAATTACAGGTTGGTATTAATTAAGATGATTCTCCGAATGTGAAGCGTCTTCTGGGTTTGCAAGGAATATTTCTGTATAAATATGTGTTGGGACTTACGCATTTCCGAGACTCAAGGTTGTGTTTGGTAAATTGTGATGTCTCAACGCCGAAGCCTCGTTGCCAATTCGGAAATGCATAGCAAAGTGTCCACCAAAGTGTATAGTGAGGTTAGGTGGGGCCGTATTGTGCAAATAGAAATTTACGAATGACACAGTGGAACTCGAAACTATGCATCATGCCTCTTCTTAGAAACTCCCCGCCAGTAGTCTGATCCCTGTTGATCATATATCTGCTATTCCTCGCCACCGTTACGTACTTCACCTACCCTAGCCACCTCCTGTTGAGTAATGCCCACTTCATCCGGCCAAAGTTCGAAGTATTATTCGGAACTGTTCCTGCTTCAATCTTTATCCATCCATTGCGATGTTGTGAACATTAACCGGCTAATTATCGATCTACCAAGATATGGTCTTTAGCGACAACATATTGTATGGTTGAGGCCCTTAGAGCTCAAGGGGTGTAACTCTTTCATATTTTTTAATTAGGATGATAATCCTGTTCAACAAGTGCCATTCTACTAACATCACAAAGAGTTTAGTTGTACGTTACTTATCAACATCATAGGTAGGATCACAAGATTATGCTGTCAGTGGAACCATCCGTCAGTTGACAGGAAAAGTGGTATTGTTGGGAGATGCACCATTTTACCTATAACTAGATTGTTTTGTCTGTTCGCTGTGATTATTCAATCGGAAAGAAAAGTGTGGACCATTCACCTTTTTTTTTTAAAGAAACTCGAGTACATGCCATTTCGCAAGTTGTCCTTGAAATCAGGATCTAAAAAAAAGACGCTCAGTTTTTCTTGCAGCATACCTCAGAGAACCTGTACAAAAGACCACGATTCGTTACAAAAGAGGAGAAAAGATGTGGAAGACCTTTTCTCCTTTATATCACCGTTTCATGTCCACTATTTTAAGTGCCTTCTTACTTCTGACGACCTCGAACACGTCGGATAACTGAATGGAAATAACTATAATAATACTGATAACTGGTGAGTAGCAAACATGAGACTTGGTAAATAGTCCAGGATTTTATTGTTAATCTGTTTGAGATTGTATATTTTCTTACTTTGTTTCCAAAACGTACCTTTTAAATATGAATTTAAAATTTCGACTTCTTGTATTCTTGACTTTCCGTCATATTGTCGTTCAATTGTGTATTTTGTAAAAAAATGTAAATTCAGTGGTGATAACTAATTTTACTTTTTCTTGTCAGTCATATCCTTTACCTTCGTTTGTCACGAATGATGGATCCTTTTAAGCACTTATATCAAGTCGAAAACTGAGAAAAATATCAGAATCTGAATGGAAATGATATTGATGTTGATAATTAACAAAATTAATGTAAATACATTGTTGTTAATTGCATTTCAAATTTTCTTGAAAACCTTGTTTACCTTTTCGTATTGCAAGTGGAGCAACTCCTTTTAGGTTCAAGTCCACAAATCAACAAAATTAATTAGTATTTTCAATACAAGTGAAAACAATATCTTTAATCACAAATAAAAACAAAGTCGTCTAATTTAATCTTTTTATAAAAACACTAGTAAAACATCAAATATATCGGAACAAGAAAATTGAGTTACACCATTTGGGCTATAAGGGACTCTCAGTTATTCTGACCAGCTTTTTCGGCCATGCCTGGGATGAATGACTTTCGCTGGATGGATGTCGGGTGATGGATGAGGTCATTTGAATGATGAAAAAGAAAATGTGGAATGATAGACAAGGAAACCAAAGATACCTACCGCGAAATCGCTTTGATCACCAGAGAGTCCACATGGATCTGTTGTGTATTAGGACAAATGAGTCTGACTAGATGGAGACAAACATTTATTTAACACACAATGTCATTAAAATACAGAGTGCCCACCAGTGGTGAGACCAAGTGGAGAGAACAAACGGTGGCCGCGAGGCCGTGGACGCCAAGGACAGCACCTTGGCTCGCGGGAGCGTTTGGCGGCAGCCAACGTGCCGTGGGGAAGTCCGTTGCCTCGCTGGGTCGAAGTCCGTGGTCCAGGAGAGAAGCCTTGAGAAGAAAGCTGGGTCGCCGTCAGAGGCTTTAGCGTGGTAACTATTCCGTAGCCGAAATGGGAGGAACAAAAACAACTGTCAAGGTGTCACTCTCCGCGAATAACTAACTTCTACTGCAGTGGTGTCAAGGTTTCTTACTGGTGGCGGTGGCACGCCTCGCGACACTGTGCCATACCACGAGCTTCTCTGTGCCACTAGCGTCGGGAGAGAAAACTATTAGTAATCCCGCCGTTTTACAATAGTGATAGCGTTGTCTCTTGCGGCGGGGTTATGAACTCCGTGGAGAGGCGATTTCGTCGGATCTCGCCATCCAGCGGGGGAAGATCACCGCCTCCTCCCACTATAAAATTGCACTACACTTACGGGACCCAGTGAGGCGCCTGGAAACACTAATCAATCAATTGTCTGGCGCGTCTTCTCATGGTACCCATGCCATGGACTCGTGCTCGTGGGATCGACCTTGACAACACTGTTCTACTGTCTTCTGTCGCTCGCACTGTACAGCACTTCACTGGCTATTCCTCGCTGCTCCGCTTGCCGGAGCTTATAAACGCACGGCTGACCAGGGAGGGGCCAGCCGGGCGATTTGCTTGGTTGGGCTGCCAGGCGCCGCGGAAATGCTGCGCCCTCTGGATGGCAAGACCGAAACGCCGGCACGGCACGCGCATTTAATCGTCCGGACCGGCTTAGGTAGCTCAGGGCGTCAATTGATGTTACTGCAGTATCTGGTATCTCTGGTCGGGAGGTCCGAGGGTTCGAGTTCCGGCGGTGGCAGAATTTTCGACTCTAGCTAGGTTGCTAGGTCGAATTCAGCTCCTGGCTGGAGGAGAATTCTAGCGGCTGGCTGCTCTGATCGGTAGTTTTCCGTGGTTCCTTCAAACACCACCAGGCGAATGCCTGAACAGTACCCTAACAAACGGGCCACGGGCCGGGCGTGATCATTCCTTCCCTTTCCTTTTCCTATCCTAATCAGTTTCTTACGCACACATTAAGAGGCAGTACATGCCCACATGTCGGGAAACCAGGAGCTTAGAAGTTGTCCCGGCAGTGGCGGTGTCACACGGGTTGGAGCCTTCTGCTTGGGGCTTGGGTAAACTCCGCAACCCGTCGTGTACGTCGGCGTCGGATCTCGCCATCCAGCGGGGGAAGATCACCGCCTCCTCCTACTATAAAAATGCACTACACTTACGGGACACAGTGACGCGCCCGGAAACACTAATCAATCGTCTGGCGCGTATACAGCAGGTTCGACCGGGGTTTGAACTCGAGGTCCCAGATGTGGAAGTTGACCGGTCTGCCCAGAATACCACGGGACGCCGACATTGTTTGGTTATAGCTGAATTGTTTAAAGAAGAACTCCACCGCGCGTACACTAAAAGGTTGATTGCGTTTGCAAACAAGGACTGCTTCCGCACAACATTGTTCAATGTGGTGTCTTCTCGCGTTTTGTATCGGTGATGCTCTTAGATCATGATTGTGCCACAGTCAATTTATTAAAACTATAGTAAGGAATTATGTAATTTAACTTAACAAACACTTGGCCACAGTTGCTCCTTCCATAGCCGCTCTCGAACCTGCCCATCAACTCCGTAATTGGTTCAGGGTCAGTAGGTGTACAGTAAAAATGCCTAATTGCACTTAGGTCTAATGGAAAAATTTCCAACAAAATGTGATATACAACTAAATACAGCCTAGTGATGTAATGTCCATAGCTAAATGACTTTCATCAAAACGTCCATGAACTAAAATGTTGTGTATGTAATGAAGCCTGAAATATCAATTGCTGACTTTGAATTGGTCATCCTACATCGGAATATCCCGTACGGGTATATCCCGTAACTCATTGCTTGGCAATCGGGAGCACGAAAACGGAAAGTTGGGTGTGGACACTTCCTCTATGCTTCTCGAGACAAACCCCTCTCCCAAGAGTTTTACTAAGCGCTATGCTTATAATATTGTGTAGGTTAATATATGAGGAACGAATATCCAGCTGCCCCAAATTCGTTTCTCTGAATTATCAAAATGCCCATCTAAAAGAACTTGAGCAAAAACAATGATTTCTTCCTAACCTGAATGTTCACAGTAGGATAGGTATTGGGAAATGACTGCAGATTGATTTATGAACTGAAGTTGGGCGCAGAGTTAAGTAGTTACAGTTAAGAAATTAATACTTGAAATTTTTTGTCATTTCATACTAGGTGTTAGGTTATCCGTTATCAAATCTGTTTTTATTTTTTTTTTTCGGAATATCTTCGATTTTAACCATACCGCAATCCAAAATTAAAATGTGTATAAGACTGAATACATTTAAGAACATGGAATTGGAAATTAAGAATAAATTTCCATCACAAAAGAAATAAATTGGATTCTCTGCAGATTTGAAATGCTACATAGAGAGAGAGATAGGGGACTCGATTTTGTATTGTTCTCTTTGTACCCACTCATTTGGATAGGGATACAGTAAAAAATGTTTCACATTTGCTAACAATTGATATCTTTTCGTTGACTCTTCGTTTTATTAAATCCAGGACAATAAATCTGCTCAAAACATCTGAATATCTTTGATTCCTATTTTACGTCATACCGAATTTCATGAGCTTTTTAAAACAATGGTAAGCTATTAAGGAATCCCCTTAAGACTGATGAACATCAACATCAATTATTCATTTTCACTACTTGTTTTTGAGCGAAGATTTTTGCTGCTAAACAAATTAAATGGTTTTCGTCTTCTGGTACTGATAAATTTACGGTTTTCTCTTATCACGAATTATTTTTGTGTGTTGATGATTTTCTTTAGTAATTGCGACCCAAAATCTTTAGTGATCATTATTACTTACATAGTTCCGTTTTTCCTCAAAACGTAGTATAACCAAGTATTGTTTCTTTTACTATTAATGAAATTACCGGACGATGAGTCTGAAACTTCCCAGTAGTTGTGTACTTTGGATATACCTCATTTATGGCAATTTCAATATTTCACTGATTAATTTGCCTTACATTATTAAAAGGCATATTACATTGCAATAATTTCTATAATTGTAATAATATTTCGCTTGAAATATCATTACAAAAAATATTAATAATGTGCAATAATTTGTCAGACGAAAAATAATGTTAATAAATCAAATAATTACTATACACAACTTCAAAAACGTATCAATTACTGACACTGTCATATGTATGATTGTAGTCTCGTTGTGACTCACACTCACAGTCCTAGAGCCAGCATCTTTAGGAAACATTGAGTACCATCTGAACAAAGTGATGCCTTAATCCACTCTTCGGGAGGAAAAGGTATTCACATCTGACGTGCTGAAATAATATCTAGACTGTTGACTTGGAAAGAGGTTGGAAGACAGGCCACGCGACACTTACGCGACGGATTTCACCATTCCCGTTGCGCAGTCGCAGATATTGCTTCAGGCCTTGGTTAACATTCATGAATTCCTGTCGTTCGCAATGTTAAAACATCTCTGCGTTGCGAAGGCATTGCGTTGTATCCATCGCGGAGGACAGATCCTTTTCGACGTTCGTGCAACCGAACTGTATATTTCTTTGGCTGTGATGAAATTTCAAGGTGATAAATCTGAGACCATAAAGTAGTGGTTGCTTAGTATAAAATGCGTGTGTGCTTAGGATAAAATACATTAACGATGAATTTCATACATTATTTAAGCCACATAACCAAGTTCAGTGATCTAGAATAAATGTTATATTGTAAGAAGCGATAGCTCTAATACTCATAACTAATATGACCAGCTCACCTCAAGATACGATTCTCTCGTGAATTGGCAATTCTCTTTGTTGATATTACGTTCTTTTATAAATTCTTGTCAAGATAAATACAGATAAATAGTAGACGTGAGTTTATAATGTTCTCAATACAATACTTAGCCATATCTCTCCCACTTCTTTTGAAAGTTAAGCTCATTCTATGGAGAAAGTATTCTTTTCGAATTTATACAATTTCCTTTCTTCAACCAATAATCCCTTAGTATTTCTGATGTAGGAGCCGTCAACGAAGCCGTCGTAAAGGCTATGAGGACCCCGCGTCATAGAAAATGTAACATCGATTTTTTTCAAAACGTTTAAGTAATATATTTTTAACTTGAAAATTGCTCCGGCCAAAGTCATTCGAACGCTCTCATCTGCGCGGGTTATGCCGCGTCATAGGCCGCTTTGCCGCTGCGGTTCCAAGGCTATCTAACACGCGGTATCGCCAGGACCGCCAAGAGGAGACGATCGAATTTTTCCCCTACTTTCTTCGTATTTTGGCAATACCATGAAAATTGTTTTGAATCAGTATTAATCCATTTATGAAAATTATTCATATCTCATGGAATAGAGGTTCTGCACAATAAAAGTTCCACACAATAGACGTTCTACAATCGTGTTAGTGCTGCAGTGACAATCCCGCTATTCTTTAAGTGTCATGTAAATTTGTATTTAATGGACTGGAATGGAAAAAAGTATATATTGAAATGGCTAATTACTCGATTGTTCTAGGATTGTAGAATTTTGCGTCCAATATATTTAAGTAAACAATGTTTTTCCTAATTTGTCTTCATCATCGCTAAGAAATTCGGTTTCCTTCAAATTTTAATATCTAGAGAACCTATTGATCAAGGCTACAAATTGAAGTTGTAAGTTGGTATTTGAATGCTAGCGGTGAATGAGCATTTTCAAAAATGCAGTAGATTAAAAATAATAATTTCAAATTGACTATGACTGAATACGTAGTGTAAACCGTTCACGTTAATGCGTGAAAGTTGGGTTGATTTTGATCTTCCCATTTCAACTTCACGTCTTTTATTGACCTCTCTGTTAGTCCATCTCGCTCCCCGTCTTTAGTTTCGATCCTTCACGGCAGTGTGTCTCTTTTCTTCCCGCGTGAGGTCAAAAGCGGAGCTTTCATGAGAAAAGTTGCGCGCAGCAATTTCTTTGTTCTTGCTGCGGCGCGGCGCGGCGTGGCGTGGCGTCTTGGTACTTTGAGAGGCGACTGCGCAGCTCCTCGCCAACCACGCTCGGTGCTTTGGTTGCAAAGAGAAAACTCGCCCCCCCCCCGCTACACGCAACTGCGGAGCCGCGAGGGGGGCGTGGCGAGGGCGAGCGCAAGGGCGAGGACTAGACCGAGACCGAGGTTGAGGGCGGGACCATGGCCTCGCCCCGCGCTCCCGGCGCCGCCGTCCGCGCCGCAGAAGTTTCTAAATTTCCTCAAAAGAGATTCTGTCTTTCTGTTAAATTCCCTTACATGTCGGGATAACTTTTCTTGGAAACGCCTGTCTTCCTTTCATTCCCGCTCACCTCATTTCACGGTCTGTCGGCGCAGGCGGGGCGGCGCGGCGCGGCCGTGGCTATTCACGGAACGAACAATGCGCGGAACATAAACACAGCGACGACACTGCCCCGGCGCTATCTGGGCGTGCGGACGCTGGCGGACGCGGGCGGACGCGGGCGGGCGCGGGCGGGCGCGGGCGGGCGCGGGCGGGCGCGGGCGGGCGCGGGCGGGTGCGGGCGGGCGCGAGCTGGCGGGTGGCACGGGCGGGCGGGCGCAAGCGGGCGGGCGGGCGCGAGCGGGCGGGGTAGGGCGCGAGCGAGCGGGGTAGGACGCGAGCGGACGGGTGGGCGCAGACGGACGGGTGGGCGCGGGCGGGTGGGTGCGGGCGGGTGAGCGCGGGCGGGCGGGCGCAAGCAGGCGGGTGGGCGGGCGGGCGCGGGCGGGCGCGGGCGGGCGGGCGCGGGCGGGCGGGCGCGGGCGGCGGCGCGCGCCGGCAGTGGTGCTGGCACGGCGCGGACGGGCGCGGGCGAATGGGCGGCGCCGGTGGGTGAGGCGCGAGGGGCGGGCGATGCCAGCGATGACTGGGCGGCCAAGGCGAACCAACCGCCCGCCAGCCTCCCACCGCCCACCGCCCAGCGGCCAACCGCCCGACGACCGCCACCCATCCGCCCAAACGCCCGACCGCCCCGGAATGTGACGCGTGGTATTTAAAGACCTGATATATTTAGCTCAGATGAAGTGTGGGTCTTAAGGGCGTAATGAAACTTATTTACTTTGTTGTTTTTTTTCAATTTTTTAACGAAGATAATTGGTGTAAACATGTACCACTACTTCATTTATTTAATGTACGCGCAGGGAAGAGCGCCGAAAAATCTCTTAGAGGAATACAATTACAACTTATCATTGACAATAAGTGTTGTGCTCAAGATCAACGAACATTCATTCATTGTACCTTCCATATTAGAGTACTTGCAAGTGATACTTCATAACAAGAGAATACAGTATTAAAAGTTGTTCAATTATTTTGTTTTGTTTTTCAACTCGCTAGTTTCAAGGTATTAATGCTCTAGTCTGGGAACATCTTAACTGCACATTAACGTCGTGAGTTGCAGAATTGCAATGATGAGTGTAATGTTCTTAAACTATGCAGCAAATAACGTTAAGGAATGATAGAGTAACGTCAGAATGCAAAACAAGCATTTCAAAGGAATGGCAAAATAAGAGGCCAGGAAAAAGGCTGCGTTCTTTCTCATTTGTACTGAACTCCGAAACGTGTGCCTCAGTTTCTACATTCTATCCTCGATGTTAGAAAACATTTCCTACGAGTTACTGACGACAGAAAATAAAAATACACATTTGGACACGTCGTTTGTTTCCATTTCACGCTACCATCCTATGCACGTTTATGTCTGCCAGCGTGAAAGAATGTCGCTTCCCAGCAGTGCGTCGCGTTGGGGAGCGCTTGTGACGTATGCACGCCGCTGAAAGCAGTGCTATCAAAACACGTCTTGGAGGTATGTCATGAATTCCTTCTGTACTTTATACGAGTATCCCTTTAATGAGTTGTTTCAAAGAGGGCCGTTGTCAGTTCGGTTGTAATTGCATGAGAACTGAATTATTGTGGCCTTTTTTTATTATATCAAAGCGTATACAAATCTCATTGTCCGAACCTGTTGTATTTATGTTACCGGATGTATTCGTATTCACAAACGAGGGTCGTCATGCCGTATATATCGTGTTTGTTCGTGACTCGAACAGCCGCGTGTGCAAGTGGGTCGTGTTTGTGCTACAATACTTGTCATACGCATCGCTCAGGGCAATGGGAGTCCATCGCCTTTGTCCCGGGCTCCTGTGAACCGCAGTACTTACAATGGATCAGCGACACAACCGCAACCCTCCCGAAAAAAAGCGCTTTCCCTTCTGTTCTTGAAACATCACTCGCTTCAACCCAATTCGAGCTCCGTTCTCGCGACTCGTCATCTCAATCAATGCGTTTACTACGAACGAAACGATGATGAAACCTCAGTTCGATTCTATCCTGAGAGAAACGTAGGAGTCTATAACTCACAGCTTCTGTAGAAGGAGAATATAATACCCACATTAAAATGTAAAGCAAGACTAATACAATTAATTTCCCTTAAATAGAATGAGGCTTTTAGAAGCTCCAAAGGATTTTGACAATGCCAAATTAGTTTTCATTTTGGGATGATTTTGATGAAATATCTGTAAAGGATGAAGAGAGTTAATTAATACGAATCATAAATTAATAAGAGTCTATCAAATGAAAGGGCAGGGAAATAAATAATTATAATTCACGTTGATGCTTCATTTTCGTGCAACTCCATCTCAGTTCTGTAGAACGAAAAGAGAAACAAATTCCGTAACGTTGAGATGTGAAAAAACAATTTTATGTTATTAAGAAATTAAATCCTGGAATATATTAAGTCATTAGGTCAAACGGTAGGATTGCCCAAGAAAAGTAATTCTCTGTTTTTTTATTCTTAATTTTCTCTTAGAAAATCAATTACTGTAATGAAGAAAGTCATGTTAATCCCGATTTACAGTATACATGAATTTTGAAACTAATGGAATTTTCAAATAAAACCTCAAATGATTTCATAAATTCACAGGATGTTCCCTTTCAAATTGGTTTAGTGAATATTTTAAACAGTGCGCATTGGATCAAGAAAATTGGGTAGTATAAGTTCTTCGTATCAACGTCATTATTTTCCCCACCCCCACCCCTGGGGGATAGGGGTGGGGGATCGAGTTTGGTGTCAACGGATGGCCCCTGTCGATATGAACAACTTTCATTACCCACGTTTCTCGATCCGATATGCACTTTTCGAGATATTCGCAAAATCAATTTTCAATGGACCATCTGGTTTATAATACTATTCAGCAAACACTGTAAGTAGCATTTTATTAATCAAGTATTAATTTTCTTATTTTGGACAGCTTCCTTTCTTCAGTCTTGGCATTAGTGGTCGAATTTCTTACTATCTTCCTACGTTTCAAACTTGTCTTATTTTCGTTAAAGACATAACCTTTTCTGTTTTCTTGTTCCTATATAGGAACAAGATTTGTCTCTTTTTTCGATATCAGAGCCTCACAAATGAATCAGAGTTACTAGTAAACTAGGTAGAATTCAGAAAGCGGCGAAATGCACTTATCGAAGTACATTAACTCCCAGTGTGTATTATTAAACGGGGGGAGAGAAATGCGCAGCCGTACAAAGATAACTCCAGATGGCAAATATCAGATGATTTAGATGTGGCAGGTTAATTAAATGTATTTCGCATTCTTTCTAAAAGAAATAGAACTACAAAACTATTGTGGCTCACAAATTCCCCCTAGCGATTAGAAGAAAATTAAATTGATATAATTAATCCGCAAAAGATTTTGAGTCTTTCTCTTTCAGTGCGGTGTTTTAGGAAGATAACCCTAAGGGAATCTCGGACAGAAAATGTTTAGCGCTTATGCTCTCGTGTCAGGAGACTGTTGAGCTCATCTGACTGAGTATCTCATACAAGACTGTCCGACCAATGGTAAAGGTAGACAGGGCCTCTGGTTGATCAGTGTTGTACTCGCGTGACTGTTGCAATGCGCCTGTTGGTTTGAACTAGTCATGGTGATTTCCTTCTTTGTTTTTCGGTCTTCTTTCATCTTCATTCTTTCTGTCCCTTCCTCTTCCATCTGCTCTCATATCCATTATTTGTGCAGCAAAAAATGTCTGCTTTTGTCGTTAGGACATCATTTGACGCCAAACTTTAAAAAATTAATACTCGATCAGGTTCGTCGGTTTTCTGATTTTTAACCACAATACATTACGAAATAACTTACTGACTTAGGAGGCTCTTGTATCAATTGATGTTACTGCAGTGCCTGTTACTAACAAGTCCTAGGGTTCGAGTCCCAGCTTTGGTAGGATTTTCGACAATAGCTAGATAGCTAGGTCGAATTTAACCGCTGTCTGGAGGAAAAATTTAGCGTCCGCTGCACTGATCGGTGGTTTTCCATGGTTTCTCCCAACAACATCAGGCGAATGCTAGAGCAGTACCCTAACAAACGGGCCACAGACTGCACGCGATATTTTCTTCTGCTTCCTTACCCTACCCTCACTCCTTACACACTCTTACATACACTAAACTACCACACATGTCGGGAGTTTAGAGCTTGTCTCAGTTGGGGCAGTACCCGGCTGGAGGGAGATACTTGGTTGGTAAAGCCTCGCAAGCATCATGCAAGCGTCATGTAAAACGAAACGAATTCTTTATTTCATTATTAAACGTCATAACGTATCTCATAATTTTTACATTTACTTTCAAAAATAAAATCGTTGTTAGGAATAGTCATAAGGCAGGCTAAAATCGTGAAACACGACGAGGGTACTTTCAACTCAAACAACGAAAGGAAAGTAATGTGAAATCTAGGAAATAAATATTACCACATCAACTAGAAACTTTGTAGAGAATGTTTTAAAAGATATTCATAGAGGTAAACGATCCAGCAACAGACCCCGGACTCTTCTACCAGTATTTTTCGAGAATTGCGAATGATCTCGCGAAAGATCTAAATAAAAAAACAAAAAAAGTTTTCCCAAAAGTTTTCGATACGATTTTTGTTTCCGAAACTTCTTTCTGTGAAGTTCTCAAAATAATTGGTAAACTAAAAAATAAATATTCGTCGTGTTTAGATGAATTTCCGGACTGTTTGTTAAAGACTTGTGCTCCTACTTGTGTACAACCGTTAACTCACTTATACAGTATGTCCGGGGAGGAAACGTCAAATATTCGAAAATAAGCTCTTAAGACAATTTTAAGCATATTTTTTCTAATACACTACTAGTAGGATATTCTGAATGGGTAAGCCACAATAAGCACTCAAAAGTTGGTTTCAAAAAATACTTTTTAGGCAAAACTTTGTATTGCAGAATCATAGAAACACTCCAGAAACATGTAGTTTGATTATTATTTACAAAATAAATTAATATATTTGATCAGAAAGAAAATTAACGCAGAAATAACAAAGCACCGAACTTACACAATTAGACTGCTTTTTTTTAATTTCTGTGTTAATTTTACAATTGTCGCAAATTGCGATCAACCTATTTCAGGTCGTAGAAATGTGCTAGCGGGATTTGGAAACAGCGTGATAGACATCTGCACCTGTCTTACCCGCTGTTATAACTTTATAGTCTGTCATTGTACTCTGCTCTCCCGGTATCTTTTCTTCCATTAGGCTCACTTCCCACCTCTTCCGTCCACCCTTTGCACCCACATCACCCCACATAATCCCAAGACGTTATTCATCTTCCGTTACTATACACCTTGACACCAACTCTCACCCCGCTGCATCGGCCGATCGTTAACCTACTTCCCTCCACACCGACTCAATCCCAGATCACAGACCCATTCCATCCACCACCGACCGTTCCGGATTACACAGAGTCATACTGCCCTCCCCTGACCGAACGTTCGTTGCAGCGTGACAAGGAAATTGCACGGCGGAGCAACAGGTGTAAGCACGCTTGGCGACCGCGGATCAACACGGTTCTCTGGGCCCTTCTGGGAAGCCACTGTCAACATTAATCTTAATGATGAGTGTAACACGCTCCCCTTTCTTCCTTTCCCAGTCGGATGATGGATAACATTACACCAATGCCAATTTCGCATTAAGCACGTTCCTTCTAATCAAGCGGGCTGGTTGAGGTCGTTAACCCGCTCGCTGTGGCCCGCTGGCGGTTTGCTCTTTGTTCCACACCGAGGGGAGAGAAAGCTGCTGCTCTTTGATCGGTATGAAGTTTGAATTATATTGGCCGCTGATAACAGCGGGGGAGAAAGATTTGTATTGCGCTGTTGCGACCTCCCCTAACCTTGTTTTGTATTCTCTTTTATAATAAAACAGCATTTATCCGAAATTTATCGCACCTTCTCTCGCCAAGCGGCTTGTGTAAATACAAAGAAGTTTGATAAGTAAATAAAAAGATCCAGCAAGACAGCCTCCTATAGCTATGATAAAAGATAGAAAGGGCTAAACGTCAAGTGTAAGGGCATTCAAACAGCGAGTTGGGGCTCAGAAGAATCAACGACACGGAGAGTGCAGGAAAAAGAGAAGAGAAGGAAACGCTATGGACGCATCGGGGAAGCAAACAGAGAAATAAATCGGAAGTGTCCCTTCAGTTGCTGGTCAAAAGAAACTTTGGTCCCAAGAGGACAAATTGACTTTGGGTGGCACAGAATGAAGAATGGTGGTTTATGTAAAGAAGAAGTACAGAGAGGTTTATGTTTATTTGTATTGTATAGGAGAACAATTTCAAGAGCAATCAGCAAGTTAATTTGATTCAAGTTTCAGAATTGTCATTTCCAAAAGTGTTATTTTGTCGTTGCTTGCACAGTAAATAATATGACTTTTTAATTTATTAACGATTAAGATTGCCGGAATGATGCGGAAGGTATCGTGTATAACATATGAAATGCTCGTAAAACGCCACTTTGAAAATTTTTTCGCGAAGAATCATTTGCCAGGTTTGAAAACTGTTAATATATATTTACCTAGGGAACGAAACTTAGAATTTATGTATATTATAAGTATGTGTTGCAAGGGGCAAATTAATAATTCAAAAATATATGTAATCTAGAATAAATATACCAAAGCTTGAAATGTTCGTTTGACTTTTTCTTCATTTCCTGTCATCCTACGATTACCTGATTATATTCAATAACAAAAAACCAACTGGGAGTTACGTGAACATTGAAATACTATTACAAACGTAATTTGAATAAATAGGAACACATTGAATGTTATTATTTGGTCTTTTTTAGAAATTCTCAGCTATTAATTCATTACTCAAAAGAACATATACATAATCTTGTAATTTTAATGATGCTACTCTTTCTGTTCTTATTGATATACTGACGTTATTTCTTAGGATTCCCCCGTAGAATTGTGATTCTCACAAGGGACTATGAGATTGAATATTGAAATAATTAATTGCTCATAGCAGTGTTACAATTTCCATTGCCCTGATGAAGAGCAAATAACTCTGAAACATCGACAAATTAGAATCTTAATTATATTCACCAAACCCCATTAATTGATATATCAGCATAATGAAGTGGTCGTTACAATCAATAAGGAATCTAGTTGTTAATTATTCGAAAGAAAACAATAGGCTGACATAGTTTCAATCCCTTTGTCACACAAAGGGTAAGAATACAGTTGAGCCTTCTAATCGATTGCCAGTGCAATTATTTTCTCGTTAACTTGCAATCACTCTTGTTTTGTTCGTCAGACGTCTATGAAATCTGTACACTAAGTCGGAAGGTTATATTACATTATTCACCATGAAATCTGATATCATGGCCCACAGAAGGTACTGATGCGAAGTGCAGAGCGAAATTCATCTGATATGTGGCGATGATAATGAGCAGACATGAAATAACACCAGCATCTTTTATGAAGTCTTCTGTCCTGTAGAAAGCTGGGATTACAAAGTACACACCTCGATGATGCATATATTCACGACGTGAAATAACGGGAAAATGATTATATTCCTCATTGAACAAAATGAAATATCAGTAATCTTAGAATGTCTAGTTGAAAAATATTTTTTGTCGAACGAATAATCTAGAATGCAAACAAGAATGAATTTATTTATGTATAATCTGTAATTGCGTTAATTTACATTAATCATATTATTATTATTATTATTATTTTCATTATTAAACTTTCGTATTCTAAGTACAAAATTTAAAAAAATTTAAAATCAGTTACAATTTTTCTACACCCCTACTCTCATTTAAATGAGAAGACGAACATTAGGAGAATAATTAAAATTAATATATCTGAAAGAAATAAATGAAATACGAATACATCAACTGTTTTCAATAAATAATTAACTCTTTGGAGTAAATTGATTGATTGGTTATTGATTGATTATTTTGTGTTTCCGGGTGCGTCATGTTTAGAGGGTATTATTTTTTTTGTATTTTATTGTACCTTACATCCAATAAGTGCTGTTATCTGGAAAAAGGAACCTAAACAATTATTTTACGCATTATTTTCGTGGTTAGCTACTCCGAAATCATAAAAAAATACACATTCTTTACCCCACAACATTAAACTTTTCAAAATTCGTTGAACAATGTAATCCACCGTCTCATCTCAGACGGTCTCGTTAGGTAACTCCATCTTAGCGCTTAATAGCATTAGGAACGAATAATTATGTACCAAAACCATCTCTCTTATAGAAGTTGATACGACCTTAAATTACCAAAAACTCATTCTTATATCTCCACCATATGTATCAACAATATTCTGTCCCAGCTGTAATGCTTTAAGACCTCAAGAGGATCAGAGACGATTACTGAAAGCACTTAACCACTATATTAGCGATCAGGTGCGAATTAAGTTTACCTGACGCCTAGGAAGGAATACTCTTGTTGCCTTTTGCAGCTTATGGGTTATAAATATCGAAATATTTCAATAAATTGTATACATAGTACGATAGTACATATAAGAGTTCATGCAATAACTTAAATTTAAAAAATCCAATTAATGATATAAATAAAATTCATTTTCTTGAGTTGACAAATACTAAGAAACATGCATAGTTATATAATTAACAATTAATAATTATAAATAAAATAATTAATTAGAAATAAAACAATCAGTAATCTGGTAAAATCATTTCGGCGCTGCTGAAAACTCTGAAATTAAAGTTAATTATTCCATTAGTATTAGATTTAAATTTTATTTGAATTCTGTTGAATTAAATTTAATATTAATTTCAATGTTTACAGAAAGATAAATATTATTCAGTGGGTGAATGTTAAAAGAACCTGAGTCACCGAATTAGCATTATTGAGGTAATTACAGATTCGATTTTTCTGATAGCAGATTTTACATTTTAGTGGTAAGGCAAACCGTCTGTCGCCCTTCTGTCACGGTGCCATAAGGTTTTAGATTTGATTGTAGAAAGAGACCTCAGTCATTGATTCAAAAAATTTTAACTCGCAATGCTTGTAGCATGATTTTGCGAAAGATTTTCTAATGAGATTCTGGGTTTGTTTGGGACATGCAAAACTTTCTACTACTAAAATTCATTTCCAGAATTATTCTTATTTATGACAACATACCATGAACGTCTTCTGAATGTGTAACACGGACACTTGTCTCGTCCACTATTACATATATCATGAAGGACAATCCAGGAAAGGACCGAATATGGCTGCTTCCTGTTTGCTCGACTACATCAATCGTGATGTGCAATCTGACGTCCAGGAGCTTCACGTACTTGCAGATGTCTGTCCAGGGAAAAATAAAAACTACATTTTGTCGCGTTTCTACTTAACCCTTACAGACACTGAGCAATTCAAGACAGTCAAGCAGTTTTTCCCCTTCGAGGACACTTGACATGCGAAACATGAATTATAGTGTTATAAAGCGGCATATACGAAGACAGGGTCGTTATTTTTACGGTGAAGCATATTTGCGATCTCATGGGTCCAAGTCAGCTTGACAAACTGTAAAAATGACTGAGAGTGGCATGATTCTTGATTTTAAAATCTCTTCTCAACTGAAAGCGAAAATGCTCCTCGTTCAAAAAGAGGACATTTTAACGTATTCAGGGTAAATGTTTTTGTCACTACGGCGAGTTGAAAGGTATTACGAAAGCATCAGAAACAATCAATAGCAAGAACTTTTGTCACACGTTTGTACTTTCCAAAAATGCACCAGTAAATTATCTATTAGAGCAAGACTATCCCTCTGGTAAAATACTTAGAAAGCCACGCTGGATGACATTCAGAAGGTGTACCACCTCTACCACAAGACTACACCGATTTCTATGAAGAAATTTTGCAATGGCCCATAGTGGCTGGTAAATATCATGTCTTCTGGTTATGATATAATGTCACCACAAAACTTGTGAGCGTGAGTATCGCTCTTGTCAGGAGATCTGGATGTCTGGAGAATACGTTTCGTCTCCAGATTTGGAGACCTTATCAAGGCTTATGGATTAAAACAACAATATGTGTCAACCACCCAAAGGCCCCTTGATTTGCTCCTGGACATAACTTTAGCCTCATTATGCGCACGTTTGTTGAGATCTCTTTTTGCTAGTTGTAGTAGGAGTAGACCTGGTGGGGTAGATTGCTAATATTGTTACCAGTACTAAAAAATCAAATCTGTAATTCGTTTCCCGATGCAAATGAGTTTTCTATAACTGGAGAGTAAAAATTTCTAGTTTTCAAATGTTGCTGTCCTCTCTTTGTTGGACTTTCATTCATTATTCAATGTGTGTAGTGAAAGAATGGGGAGGAGATTCTGGAGATGAAGTAAACGTGCGCAGATGGTAGGGGAAGAGGTAGGAATATGAGATAGCAAGGTTTTCGCCTCTGTATTGTATTGACATTTGTTGAGTAACTGGAGAAATACGTAGTTTGGCATCATCCTTGCATTCCCTCAATGGCCTGTCACTTCAGTCTTCGAAGTTTCCCGAAGTGAACATTTGCAGTTAATAGTGCTGTGAAAAGTTTTTGTATCTCTGCAATGAAAGGCAATTTACTCGGCGTATCTTGTGATTTCCAAGAAATATAGGCGGTAAGTTGACATTTAAATATTGCAGTTTTTGAAAATCACTGAGAATTTGGAATAACATGCAACGTTCGGTACGATATGTTGGCAAAATCTAAGATGGCGTGATGGTTGTAATGAGATAGTTAGAGCGTAGGCTTCCGCGGCCGGAGTCAATATTAAGTTGGCTGTCCGGGTGACGCCGCGTCCATGGCAAAGGTGCCGACGTTTCGGTCGCCATTCTGCGACCTTCCTCGCCCTGAGGATTACGCCCTGAGGAAGGTCGCAGAATGGCGACCGAAACGTCGGCACCTTTGCCATGGACGCGGCGTCACCCGGACAGCCAACTTAATAATAATGAGATAGTTGTTTGATAGCATTGTGAGACCGTCTCATATTACTTCCAGACTGTGTTAATGACTGTAAATTTTCTAAAGGTTGCATGGTTGAATTGTGGATTCAATGTATCTTGTGCGGAATTTGAATTTGGGCCTACTGTGATTATGCCGGTCCAGAGAATGCAGTCTATAATTGTGATTATTGTAAAAACGAATGATTTGTAAACATATTTTTGAACTTTTCATTGAGCTGGGAATCCTACCATTGCCTTGTCTATTTATTTACGAATCTGTAATATTTGTCAAAAATGACCTACTTAACGGAGGGAACATATTTTCATGCAATATTGATATTTATAATTACAACACACGCCGTAGAAATCACGTGCATCAAGTGTCAGTATCAACAGCTCAGTACAAGAAATCAACATACAATACATGTACGTTACTTTACAACGCATTGCCAGATGACATAAAACAATTAAAGTCGGTATACAAATTTAAGTTAAAAGTAAAATCTTTTCTGCTGCAAAACTATTTCTATACAATTAGAGACTATACTGATCGTGAAAAAGAAAAATAATGTTTAATGTAACAAACAAAGATGTATAATGAATTAGTTTATGTTTGCATTGTATACATTTAAAAAAATATTTAATACGCCTGTAACAAGTAATGTACTTCAGCTTCCGGGTCAATGACCCCCATCTCGATCAGGTTTTTGTCCAGTTTCCCTGATCCATAGAGCAAATGCTGAGATGGCCCCTTGTTTTGCTTCTGGACGTAAATGTAGCTTCACTGTGCGCACGTTTTGTTGAGCACTCCTTTTTGCTTGTAGTTCATTTACAGTTGAAATTGATTTTCTATAACTCGGGAAAAAACATTTTTCAAATATCTTTATTTTTCTAAAATAATTATTTTCTAAATTAATTTTTTCGTTTTTTTTTTTTTTTTTTGTTTTTTTTTTTTTAATAAAATTCTGGCCCTCAAGAAAATGTGCGCAGATAAATTTCTTTCCCCCACACGTCATATACAGTTTTTACTGTTTTTTGACTAAATAAATAAATAAATAAAATAAACTTACTGTACATAGAGTACGTCAATAAAGCTATTTTGTACCATTTTGTAACAACTACAATTTGTTTGCTCTATAAAACAGTAGTCTCATATTACTACCCGAGTTTCCAATTCCCTGGTAGTGATACTACTTAAAAAAATTAAATATTGCAAAAAAATTATTAGTTCCACAACGTTTAGGTTAATACAGCACATGTATATTAAACATAGAAAGAAACCGCAGTTTATTTCTTTGCTTATGGTTATTCTGGCACCTTGTAGATTCCAAAACAAAAGGGTATCTCAGTTAGTACCTCTTCCCCTACTTCTCCCCCATTAGTCACTTATTTTTAATTGTTCTTTTTTAAATTTATTTCTTCTCATTCGAGAGTCTTGTCCTTTGAAGAGGTTAATTATGCAGAACATAGTTTTTTGACTTTTTGGGAATGGCCATCCAAAGGCAGTGGTTTTTATTACTCGGAAGAACGTAAACATTGTGGTAAAGTAAATGAAGCGACGTTGAAGACTGATTCAGTTTCTGTTCACTTGACAGTTAGGGGGATTACGGTGGTTAGAATCAGTCTTTGGGATACTTGGATTTAATACATGGGTACGCAGCATTGCGACCTAATCTGAAGATTAAGGAGCATGGGAATGAATGAAGGTTTTAATAAAAATGTTAGGCTATTTGTGTTGTGTGGTCGCATAATGAAGGCACCTGTATTCTCTGCGAATCTAGATCTGATGTTCTTCTTACAAATATTTTGAATGGCTCTTAATTTTTGGACATTGCTAATGGCAGCACATCCCAAACTGGACATGCATAAATCATGGTTGGTAGAATTAAGTATTTAAATAATAACAGTGAGCATTCAACTTTCAATGAAGAATGTGCATTACTTAGAGAAAGAGTTTTGATATTTTTGCAGATACTTTGTTGGCTATTGCATTTATGTGATGCTTCCAAGTTAATATTTTATTGTTTTTTGGCGAAATAAATCAAATCAAATCATTTTTATCTTCATAACTACAAAATATATTTATATATTTACATAAACAAAAACTTATGTCATCTCATTGAACAAAAGAATATTAAATACCACAGTTGCTCCGCACAACAGTATGATAGAAGTATAAACTTGATTGATAAAAGAAAATGTATAACGTTGAAACAAAACATAAAGAAAGAAGGGACATTCGTAGAAATTCGAAACTCTGAAAAGTAGTAAGATTAAAAGAATCGAAATTCATAAATTCAACAGTAAATCACACAACACACTTGTAATACGTAACTATTTATTTTGTTATTAAACGGCGAAATATTTGTTCGATCGAATAGGATAGTGAAATTCTTTTAATACATCTTAAGCCTATTCAATGAAATATCTGGAAAGAAATATCTATGTGTTGTTTAGGCGGATTCTTAAAAAAGAGCCACATGAGTTAACTCGCTTCTTGGCGCCAAAAAATAAGCTCACACTGAAGACAAATGACTTCCAAGCAATGCATATATTTGGCATTTTAAGGTCCGATTAATCTGACTTTTGCCAACTAGCTGTCATCCCAAGCCTGGGTCGTTTCTACTTTTTCACTAGGGAAAATTTAAGTAATGCTGCGCAAAAAATCGATGAATTTTCGGCAGAAAAACTTTTTCACAGGGCCCTGAAAACGAAAAAGTGGATAAATCCAGTTGCTAATTTAAGCAAAAAATTCTCTAAACTGGGAGAGATGGCTCAATGCATCAACTGATGATACTGCAGTCCCTATGACCGGGAGATCCTACGTAGGTCGTTCCGAAAGTAATGCCTCCTATTTATTTGTATGACAACTACAGTAAATAAAATAACAAACTTAATACAATGTGTTAGAACAGAGTTTTTTGAACATGACACTATTTTTCAATATAGTCCCCCTTTTTTTCTACATATTTTATTCACCGATGAACAAGACCCTGCATGCCACGCTGGTAAAAGTCTGTGCCAGCCGAGTTGACCTGGCCGGGGAATTCTTATGGCGTCATTTCATGGATTGTCGTTTTATTTCTGGCTCAGAATGGTGACATTATGTCTGGTAATCAGTGATTATTCGGTCCAGAAAACCGTCACTTTCAGCTTCGTATTGAGTCGAATGCTCCTCACAACGTTCCGTTCGGTGGTGTTTGTGTTCCTGTGTAAGTGATTGCAAGACACACCTTGCGCACAATTTTCGGTAATTCAATTTACTCAGCGTTACCTCTAATGCATTGCAGACAATGTTGAGCTCCGTACGCAGTTACCCAGCACCGTATACCCCCCATGAACCTATTCACGAGATCGAGGCGCTCCATCATTCCGTGGTGTGGAACCTGTGCGTGGACGACTGCAACGTGGTTTGTCATTCTCGTCACTGTCACCACCGCTGAAACGCACTACCCATCGTCGCCACACTTTAGTGACATCCACTGTATGCTTTCCCGTAACATTCAGCAAGAGACTGTTGATGTCGATTCGTGGGAATTTCACCGAAGTGAGATATTCAGTCACACATCTCTGATTCTGATGTGCGTACCAGCTAGACACCATTTTAGCGTTCTGTAACTATGCTTCTATCTGACAAAATAGCAACGAAATTGCACGATCTGTAACGTGAAGTTCATATTTCACTATGACACCACTCACATTCGTTTTTGAGATCATACGCCTAAGTAAAAAAAGGGAGGCATTACTTTCGAACGACCCTCGTATGTTCGAGTCCCGACAGCGGCTGGATTTTGGACACTAACTATTCGCTAGGCCGAATTCAATCACTGTCTGGAGGAGAATTCTAGCGGCCGGATGCTCTGATCGGTAGTTTTCGCGTGATTTCTCCGATCACACCAGGCGAATGCCGGAGCAGTACCCTAACAACGGGCTACGGGCCGCGCACAATCTTACTTCCTCTTCCTTGTCCTATCGTCACCCATTGCATACACACGTACACTAACATGCACTACGCTACCACACATGCCGGGAGACCGGTCGGAAGCTTAGAGCTTGTCCCGTCTGGGACGGTGCCCGCTAGTGAGAGATACCTGGTTGAGGGAAAACACGCTAGTCCGACGAATATGTCCGGCGCCGGATCTCGCTATCGAGAGCGGGCAAAGATCATTCGCCACCTCCGATGGAAAAACACGCACTAAACTTACGGGACTAATGACCTAAGTAGTTGACGCGCCCGGAATCACGAACAATCACTCAATCAATCCTCTAACGCCTGGAGTAGCCAGAATTTTTTTTTGTGGGTCCTTCAGGCCGAAAAATCGAATGATAGCAAAGTCTGTCTCTCTGCCCGTCTGGAAACACGCTGGCGGCTTAAACCGTTCAGCCGATTTGCTCTAAAATTGATATTCCCCAATCGCTCAGATTGATGTCGCGGCCCCTTGAACTTGAAATGAATATTTTAATTTTTTGTGGTATGTTTCATGAAGTCCTTTGGACATTTTCAAAATTAAAAAATGGCTCCGTAGATTGTGATTAAATTTTGTTTTGGGATAGTGTGAAGGACGTTTAAGAGAATATTGCAGGTCTCATGTTTGTTGAAAATCCTAATTTTTCGAAAATTGCAAAAGTTAAAATGTTTTCGGAGTCTTTTGACCACTAAAATATTAAAAGTAGAGATTTTTTCCCTTAATGAAATCTGTTCCATAAAAATTGGTTTTGAAATAAGGTCATGTTCAATTTTTCGAAAATTTTAGTACTTCTCGCGTAATTTTGCATGAAAGTACGGGCGAGAAAGTACGTGATTTTCAGCACCACTAGTTATTTGTATTGTCCACACCTGGGGGCAAGACACATGAGGCGAGTACGATGTATTCCCATCACCGTACCTGCTTAATTGACTTGCCTTAGCTTTTTCTTTCGCCACACAGGTATAAAAATTCATACGATTTGTATTAGAAAGCTACAGCTTCATTTTTGCCCCGTCCGGGAATCGAACCTCCTCACAGGAAGCCAGCACGTTGTCTATGAACCACCCGAGAGGCATACATTCATTGCAATATATAAATATATAACTTTAAAAAATAATACATTTATATTCATAAATAATGTTTTAAATGGAAAAATTGTGTACCCCTCAAAATGTAGCACGCGCTGAGTCTGGACATAAATTCGCGCCTGCTAAAGACGATATATGTAGGCGACTCAAGGTCATTTTCGAGGTGGTCTCGCGGTTATACCCCTCTGGCGTCACCCACCGTCCTCGTTTGTAAGCACCAATAGCAATCGTACAACTTCCGCGAAGTTGCGTGGGTGGGAGGGGGAAAACCGAGCGGGGCAACAGTGCCAGTGCGTGTGGGACCTGCAGAGGGGGCAAGCAGCCCGCGTAAATAAATTGTCTCCACTATAGAAACGCGGGTGAAAGATGACGGCAAGCGAATGGTTATGAACATATGTCGGGGTAGATCCGCGGGGGGCCATTACGCCGGGGGGTCAGAGGCCGAGGGCGGAGGGCTGAGGGCCGAGGGCCGGCGCCGGGGCGGGTGGCGCTACGTGGAGAGCTGCGTGCGGTTGCGGGGGGGAAGGGGCAGGGCGGGGCGGGGCGGCGGCCGACACAGAGCGCTCAATGCGCGCGCAGCCAGCGCCCAAGTTTCGGCTCCGCTTTGTCTGCGGGCGGCGCGGGGGCGGCGGGGGCGGCGAGCAGCCAGCCACAGAGCGGCGGGTCGGGGTCGCGGCGCGACGAGCCCCGGGTTTGTCAGCTTGCGGTAATCGATGCGCGCGGCCAAAGGCTGGCGGCCGCCCCCTCCCTCCCCCGCCACCCCGCGCTCGCGCCGGCATTCCTGGTGCGCCCCTCGCCAAGGGCGTGCCCTCGCCCGGCCCTTCTCACTCCCCGCCCCGCCACCGCACGCACGCGCCGCGCCGCGCCAAAGAGGAGGAGGCCTTGAGGCGTCCGGCGGGCGGAAGGGCGGGCCCCCGCGCTCATTAGCCCCACGCGCCGCCGCCGCCGCCACTTGGACTTTCGCCGTGTGGCGCGGCGTCATAGGTGGCTCACGGCCCTATGACTCGGTGTGCGACGACACACCAAAGGCCAGGAACACGACGTGCTCACGCGGAGATTCGAACCCGTTCGTGCGAATGCCGCCCACCGCCACCCGAAACGCTGGGGCTCCGTGCTCTTACAACCTTTAGCTGTTTGTGACCACTTGAAAACTGTTGCTGAGCATCGTTTTAATTGTCTCTTTCTGTTCTGACATGCATCATTGCTTAAGGATCTCAACATTTATTTACTGATAGGCGCAGTGTCTGTTTTTGTTATAATGAAACTTAGTATGAACTGTTTAACATACAAACCTTTTGGATCTAATTCACAATTTTTTTTTTCATTTGAAACCACCATTTGAATTTATGGGGACTAGAGAGTAATTCAAATTACTGCTTAATTCAAAGAAGAGTTTCATCATTCCGTAAGGGGCCGTCCATAAATTACCTAACGCAAATTTGGAGTATTTTGAATACCCCCTCACCCCTCAGTAACGCACCCGCATCGCGCGCTTGAACCCCCCTAAATAATTACGTGACGCTTGCGACAACACTCTCCCTTCTGAATTAAAGAGTGCAGGTTGTAGGTGAAGGAAGGATTCATTGGCGAGAAAATTGTTTATCACAAGCCATACACACGTCTTCTTGGGCGAGAGTCTACTGCGCTAATTTAAATGAATTTTCGAATGGACTAAATATCGGTTTTGAATAGTTTTCTTCGAAGTCTTAGAGATTCAATAAAAATTGATAAAAAGATCTCCATTTATGACAATTTACATCTTATAACTTTAACTTATTTTTGTTTTTAAATTAATTACTTAATATTTGAAGGGTTTCGTACAATTCTCAAAAAGAAATCATTTCAGCAAATATCGAAAAAGTATATAAATGTTACGTAACAATAAACCCATAACCCCCTAGCCCTATGTAACGCAGCGTATCCGCTATCTCAAACCCCTCCCTCTCTTTAGTGTTATGTGATTTATGGACGACCCCTAATTCATGTACTTATCCTAAGTGGTAAACGTACGTTTATTTTTTTATGGTACGCAGAGATCATTCTAAGCCAGAAATTAATACATTCAAAGAATACAATCACAAATCCTGAAAGTGTCGAAATGCTTGAAAACTAACGCTTCCGAGAATGCACCGTCCATGTCTTGGGAATATTGTTGAAGATTCACTTTGTGAGTGTCATTCATGTATTAACAAGGAAATTAACTTAAATTATTAAATTATTATTTTTATACTGCTTCAAGAGACAGTACTCGCAATAATTGTATGAGAAATGAATGTAGAAATAATGTGTACATTCACAAATATATTACTACTTTTGAGTAATACTATTTATCTGGTTAAGATTCTAAATTGCTTCATTGCAAAATAAATGTAAATGACATATGATGGATTTTTTCAACTCGAATTCCGAGATTTTAAAATAGTAAAAATCGTTGGATAAATCTATGGGTAATTTGTTAGATACATAGATGTGGACTTGCAAGAGGGGGGACATCTCTTCCACCCGAACGAATATATATTTGTAATTTTATTTTAATGTATTAAAAAACTTACAAATATTGATCGTATCACATCCAAAAGAGTGTTCCCAGTACGAAAATATATTTTTATATCAGCTATTAAAAAATATAGTAAAATAGTTTTGAGAGATAGTCCGAACTGAAAATGCCCTCCTTCTTCCGATTAAATTCTTTCTCGACCTGCACCTGAAACATGTTCACTTTCTGAGAAATAACACATTTACGGAAACGTTGTATTATTTATTCCAACCTTCCCGCCCAATTTCTAAACGAGTATTGCCTTGAAATCGGTAGGGCCTGCCGCCTATCAGAGACCGAGGAGGTGACGACCCGCCTCGCAAATGACCGCCCTCATTCTTGTATATTGGGAACAAAGTAACTGCTGGTATACTTCTCTGATCTTCACTTGGTGAAGGAGCACGTATAAACTGATTACCGCCTAAATGACTGTAGACGACCTCTGTTAGTCGCTTACGTAAAACAGTTTGTCCTGAGTGCTGGTCACTTAATCCCTTTGACTGCACATTAACGGAAAATCGATCCTGACGTCTCAATGCTAATGTTAGAGCTTTGATCTGGCCTGATGCGTCTATTATTGACGTTCAAAATACCATATCAACTGAATTCCGTGACACTGGGACGGAGGAAACATTCGTAATTATTAAACATTTTCTCTACAGATTTTTGAAAAATAAAACATGAAACAACAAAATCCCATTTCTTATTTGACTAGAAAATATGTTCCTTCACTACTCATAAAAATGAATTTCGCTGGTGCATAAGCCATTACAGTTTGTAAATACATTCTTGCTGTAGCACAGGAGTAGAGTTGAGACACAATTGACTTATTATTGACTATATCTTTTTGCAGATGACACCTAATAATATCCTGGCGATATAATGGTTGATGGATGGTTTCCCTTCAGCAAGTCTGGAGGCATTTCCGGTTATCTTACAGTCTACCCGACTTGTGATGGTGAGTTCCAAATTCCTTCGCAACAATACTATGGGTGTTCTATATGGACACTTAAGTGAATTCTGTAAGATCATAGGAAGATCAAAAATGATTGTTTACAAAGAGATTCTCAACATCCAAGAGTCTGATATCATTATTGTACTCGCTTTTACCTATCCCCTGACAAAAAAAATAACTTGTATTTCAAGAGCTGAGTTGGGAGATCGAAGTTTAAACCTCAGTTCATGGCTTATAAATACGCGAAGTGATATACCGTGGTAGAAACTCATTCATGGCGAAAACCAATATCTTGTTTACGTTTGAACTAATTTGTGCACAAACGTGAAGCAGCATGATCTGGTTTCCTGGAGAAAATTATGGGTGTAAATGATACTTTCAGATATAAAGGTTTCGAAATAAGAATTCGCAGAGCATAGCAAAACAAGTGATAAACAGTGTAACACAGCAATACACGGTAATTTCCAGCTGCAGTGAGAATGGCGTATTTCATCACTCTTTATTACTCAAGTTTAATGCTTGGGATGATAATGAAACCCGGTTTTAAAGTGTCTTACAATTAGAAGGAAACGTGCCACTTTAGAACAGTACGTATATTGGAAGATAGGAAATTCTGAAAGTAACTAATAAATAACATATCTTGAGAAACATTTATCAGTAAGAAAAAGCTTCTTAATGTATCAAAGAAGGAAAACTTTACCTGACGCATACGGTATTGAGAGAAAGCAATACTTTTTTCGAATAGAGAAATAGTACAGGAGATACTCAATAGTAGAATAACAAACGTGTCTTACTAGAAAAGAAATACATCGCCTACAATAATATTTTTAATTATAATTTATTTGGAAAAAATATAAAAAAATTAAAAAGTCAATGTATTAGATAATATAAATATTCATAATTTATCAAGGAATATAGACTCATTCGCAACCCCAATTTGTTAGTTATGAACGTCTGTCGACTGATATAATTAATAAAGATTTAAATAATCTTTCGGATTACTGTTATCGATAGCAAATAAATATATAAAATGTATTAATATGGAAACTGCGTTCCTAGATGGAAATTTAAACTGAGAAACTTACATAAAAGGTACAGAAAAATTACAAGAAGATAATAACAGTATTGAAATTGAATGAAAGCTTACATGATTTACCAGAACCTAGGAGATGCAAGTCAAATAAATTTAAAAAATGTTAGTCAATAGGACTACAGAGAATCAAATGAGATCTTTGTGTTATTAGAGGAAATGTCAATGAACATTTTAGATCTATAGTAATAGGCATATATGCTGAGAATTGTATTATGATTGGTTAAACAAATACAAAATCTCGACAATTAAAACATAAATTACAATAGTATAGAAAGTTAGAGAAACAATACAAAATACATAGTAAGACATACTAATAAATGAAATATAAAATGGTTTTGAATTATCACGGGAAAAATACATTCAAGGTATCCTAGAAAGATAAGTTACTACTAGTGACCTAGAGCTACAAAAATGCTGCTGAAAAAACACAAAATCGTTTGCCAAAAAGTGTCATGCACTCTGCTCAAGAATAAATAAAATACTCTCGTATGACACTACAATAAATTATTTTTAACAAAAACGGTCTTCGCGAATACTGAAGTAACAGTGTAGTAGTAAAGTTTATGTACATACCCAGAAGATAAAAATGTGCTGTTCCTTTACGCAACATGTGAATAGCACATATTGAATGGCGGGCGGCCTCTTCCATGGAGCCTTGATGTCGCAAAAAAGTCAGATGTCTCGTACGTAGTAACACACTGAGTCACCTCTAATAAAATTAGCCCAATCTGTACACCCCTATCTCCATCCTACTTAGCCCGTCCGTTTGCTCCTTACGCCTCCACCAGCTTGCCTGTCGCGACCCTTCGGCCGCCTCCTCCCCCCCCCCGCCACCACACGCTTCCGACCGGCCTTCGGTTCTCTTAAATGAGTTGCACTCGAAATTATCCGCAGCACTTCGTAATCCGCCCAGACGCTGCAAGGTAACGATCCAGTTTGCTTAGGCATCTGGCATATTCATACCATATTAACAATTTGTACATATCATTTATAAATAAAGGAAATTTTCATGTATATAATCATGTATTTCATGATTATACACATTTCATGTATTAATGTAATTTTCAGATAGCTCTGATGATTAGAGACCGGATTTTTATATAATTACATATTTTTTGTCTTTCTACTTACCGCTTTAAAAATTGTAATCTTAGCTAATCGTCCCTTTTCTTACACAATATCAAAATTTTTCATTACATATTTTTACATATTTAGCACTTTATTACATATTTGCCATTTTCACGAAATATTATTTTTATTATATCAATTTTCTTCAATTTTATTATGTATTTTTTATGAAAAGAAATATTTTCAAAACAGCAATTTTTCCTACATTATTACTGCATGTTGTTTACTCGAGGTATGCTACATGATGATGCGGTGGAGTGTTCACACAATCCGGTGCGCCTGCTTAAGTTAAACTCTGTGTGGCGGGAAGCGTGCGTCAGTGACTGATATCAGTTTCACCTTAGGTGTGCAGTGTATCACTGACGGCACGTTTTGTGACATTTAACCTGGATTTCCAAACGAATGTATTACATTTAAAATTTCTTTAGGAATATTTTTATAAATATAATTTCCTATTATATAAATTTTCGTTTTAATTAATAATTAGTGCATATTAATATTATATATTATATCCGATTTTACAAATTTATTACAAATTCTTACTATTTTCATTACATATTTATGTATATATTTTCACCTTTCTTACTACATATTTTTCCGGTCTCTACTGATGATGATAGCTATGTTATCGAAAAGATCTTAAGCCTCAATATACTATATTTGATTTCTGACAACACCTTTCATTTATGTATTTAACACACTGAATGTGAGAATTCAGTCTCTACGCTTAGGTAGAAATAAGCATAATAGTCAAAAATAACATAAATTGTCAAAGTCATAAGTAGAAAGAGTCAAAATAACATTAAAAAATATTTGCATTTTCTGTCAAAACCGAAAAGGTCTATTTTTTTCATTTTTTCCGAGTTCCTAGTCGTCAAAACCGTAGATCCATTTCGCATGACTAGAACCTCATATTTTTACTTTCTCGAATACGTACGCGCTTAATATACGCAGTAATATACGTCGTATAGAGAAAATAATGTAATGCTGCGTGAAAAAAGGCGAATTTCCGGCAGAAAGAATTCATTCGGGCTCTGATACAGAAAAAGTGAATAAATCCTGTTGCTAAATTAAGAAAAAATATTCATAAGGCGAGAATGTAAAATTCGCTAACACGTGGTGAAGCCAGAATCACTGTTTTGTGGGTCCTTGATACCGAAAACCAATTGAAAGCAAAACGTCCGCCCGTCTTTCGGTGTCTGTCCGTCCGTCCGTCCGTCCGTCCGTCCGTCGTCTGCCTGTGAACATAACTAGTGCCTAAATCATACGTAGATTTTTTTCAAATTTACGAAGCCCCTGTCGATGTGGCTCTAGTCGAAGGATTGAAATTTTGAATAAGAGACTTTAGATTTTGGGGGTATTTACATGAAGCCCCGGCCATTTCCAAAATTTTCTCAAAAAGACTCCAAAGTTTTTCTTTAAATTTCTTGTAAGAATAGAGTAAAATACGCTGATAAAGGTTGCGTAGGTCCGATTTTCACCATTAACCGAATTTTTGATAACTGCAAAAGTTTGAAATTTTTTCGACGTCTTCCTACAACCACAAAATTGAAGATAGAGATTTTTCTTCTAATGTCATGTGTTCTCCATATTTACTTCTTTCATTAAGATCATGTACATTTTTTTGAAAAGTTTAGTAGTTTTCGCACAATATAGCGTGGAATATTTGCAATTTCAAAAGTTAAGAAAACAAGATTTTTCTCAAAAACGGCTCCAAATTTTTTCTTTAACTTTTCTTAGGGATAGTGTTAAATGCATTCTATAAGATGTCATAACGCCATTTTACAATATTCTTTTTTTTTTCAAAAATTACAAAAATGTAATTTTTGACTTGTCTCTCACGTCGTTAGTAGTTACATTATCGGTTCACACTTTATATTTATGAGTTCATGTGCCTTAAATAATGTCATATAATGTTTCTCGAAAACTCAACAGTTTTCTGTGAAAATGAACTCAAAATTCAGCGTTTTCAGAAATGCTCAAACGCCATTTTTGCAAAAACGGCTTGAAATTTCTTCAAACTTTTCGTACGGCTAGTGCTAATTGTACTATTTAAAACCACAGACAATTCATTTTTGTGGTATTCTTGTTTTTTTCAAAAATTACAGAAACGTAATTTTTTAACATTTCTCACGCAGTTAATATGTATATTTCCAGTGATTTGAATACATTATTAAATTTTTAGTGAAAGTTCTTCAAATAATTTCAAATTTAGTTTTTCGAAAACTCAAAAAAATTCTGTGAAGAATAGCTTGAAATTTTGAGTTTACAGTAATGCATAAACGCCATTTTCTTAAAAACGGCTTGAAAATTATTCAATAAAAATGCCATTTAGAACTAGATTTTACTCTTCTTTAAAATCGTTGAAGCACTATTTCTATTCTACAGTTAGTAAACCAAAAAATTGAAAAAAATTAAGAGAAATGTACATTGAGCGGCGATAGATAGCAGCTGACAAGAGGATGGGGCAAAACCGTAAAGCCAGTCCACATCACGGAAATTAGAAATTTTACAACGAGAAAGTCTGGTGCCGTTCTGTAGCACCATTAGTTCTTTCAATTTCTGTGCATATTGACAACTAGTAATATAGATGTAACTCAGTAAATACTTCTGGATTTACAGGACAGTTACGCGAAAAATATGAAGTTTCCAAGAAAATAAACAAAACACATAGTTTATAAACTTCAGAGAGTTAATTCAGCATTATTACAAGAAAGACAAATAGAGTAGGTATTTATAATAACAGAATGTAAAAATTATATTGTCAGCAATATTGTTGCATTTCTCCTTTGTTCTTCCTAGTCTTTATTTGTTAAAAAATTTGGCGCTACCGATATATTAATATGAACACCCAAAGCACTGATATCGGGGGACCATAAGAAACTGGTACCACTTTTTCGCGAGATCTGCAGCCTTTTTTCCTCCTTTCCTTTCCTTTTCTTTTTTCAAATGAAGAGAGAAGGCGAAAGTTGCTCTGTGCCAGCGCTGCTGCAACGCGCCCGCAATTCATTTCCGCTGGCGCTTTCCGCGTGGTCCTCGGTGATGCATCGGACGCGCGCGGCGAGGTTCTGCCGCCCGGTCGAGGCGCCGCGCGGGCGGAGGGATGCGGGGGCGACGGTGGAGGATGAAGCGGCGAAGATGGCGGAGGGCGGTGAGGATGGCGGCCGCGGAGGGAGATGGTGGAGGCGGTCGGCGGAGGATGAGGGCGGCGCAGCGATAGAGATGGCGCGGACGGCGGGGGGCGGTGAGGAAGTGTGGCGACGGGGGAGAGGCGGAGGAAGGTGAAGACGGCGGCGGCAGCAGCCAGCGATGGAGATGGTGGGCGGCGGCGGCGACGGGGGAAGATTGCGCCGGCGGCAGCGGAGAGGAAACCAAGTGTTGGGAAAGGAGAAGGCGGCAGGGGCGGGGGTCATCAGGCGGCGGCGAAACCAGGAGGCGGGTTGCGGCGGTGCACTGGCGAGCGCGGGAGTGACGACGGAGGCGGTGGGGGTCGGCCGCGATGCCGAAGATGAAGGTAGCGTCGCTGAGAGTGCTACCACACGGCGAACGACCTTGGGAACGCTGGACGAAGCAATGGATGGGACGACCAACCAGGAAACCATGGAGGAACAGAAAATGGGAACTAAGGACATCATGAGAACCCAGAACTGGGCAGTCACGAGGAGCGGCCGTGTAGAAGTGGTATATGGACCACCTCTTGCTGCTTTACCTCTTCCCGGCGTTATATGCTCTGGTTGTTCCGACACCTTACTCGCGATGCCCTTTCTCTTCCCACCCACCGATGCATCTTTGACGTCAATTTTATTTCTGGTATCACTCTCCTGCCCTTCATCACGCACAACAACATTGACTTCCCATATTTTTATTCGCCTTTCTCTTTCCTTCCTACCTTGCGAATTCCCCCGCAAGCTCCTCAACAATTGTATCTCACTTATTTTTTTCTGTTACGCTGCACCCAACGCCCCACTAACCTACATCGTACCCTCCACACTCCACCCGCTGTGTTTGCGGTCCTCGACGTTTCTCTTTCCCATCCCTGTCTTTCCGAAGCCGTCTGTTGCAGTGTCTCACCTTTGTCCGGTCGTGTCACGTCTGCCCTTCATCCCTCCACTCCTCTCTCCTGCTTGCCCGCAGCCCACATCCCTTGCACTTTCCTCCGCCCTCACCCTTCGCCGCAATGTCGCCCGCCGTGGCGCTCGGCCCCCGGGGCCCCCGGCCCCCGGCCCCCGGCCCCCGGCCCCCGGCCCCCGGCCCCCGGCCCCCGGCCCCCGGCCCCCGGCCCCCGGCCCCCGGCCCCCGGCCCCCGGCCCCCGGCCCCCGGCCCCCCGGCCCCCGGCCCCTCAGCCCCCTCCGCGGCCGCCCGCCGGGGCGTGGCTAACACAAATGTTCGCCGCAAATCCACTAGCGCTAGAGAAAGCTGACCCGCGCAACTGCTCACGCATGCGGGCGGCGTGGCAAGTAAATCATTCACTTAAGCGCCCCTCCAGGATGCGCGGGTGGAAGGCGTTGGGGGGGGGGCGCCCCGCCGTGTGCCTTCGCGTGCCCGCCGCAGGCGAAAGAGCAGATGCCCCGCGTCAGTGGGGAGGCGAGATCCCATCGAACGAGATGCGGGGCCGCCCCAGGGCGAGGAATTGCGCCTCAGGAAAAAAATTGCGCCACCTGAAAAAATAGGGCATCCGGAAAAAATTTGCGCCTCCGGAAAACAATTACGCCTCCGGAAAAAAATTGCGCCTCCGGAAAAAAAATGGCCAAAAAAATTGCGTCTCCGGGGAAAAAAAATTGCGCCTCCGGAAAAAAATTGCGCCTCCGGAAAAAAATTGCGCCTCCGGAAAAAAATTGCGCCTCCGGAAAAAAATGGCGCCTCCGGAAAAAAAATTGCGCCTCCGGAAAAAAATTGCGCAAAAACATTGCGCCTCCGGAAAAAAATTGCGCCTCCGGAAAAAAAATTGCGCCTCCGGAAAAAAATTGCGCCTTCGGAAAAAAATTCCGCCTCCAGAAAAAAATTGCGCCTCCGGAAAAAAAATTGCTCTCCGGAAAAAAAATTGCGCCTCCGGAAAAAAAATTGCGCCTCCGGATAAAAAATAGCGCCTCCGGAAAAGAAATTGCGCCTTCGGAAAAATAATTGCGCCTCCGGAAAAAATTGCGCTTCCGGGGGAAAAAATTGCGCCTCCGGAAAAAATTGCGCCTCCGGAAAAAAATGCGCCTTCGTAAAAAAAATTGCGCCTCCGGAAAAAAATGCGCCTTCGTAAAAAAAATTGCGCCTCCGGAAAAAAGTTGCGCCTCCGGAAAAAATTGCGCAAAAAAATTGCGCCTCCGGGAAAAAAATTGCGCCTCCGGGAAAAGAAATTGCGCCTCCGGAAAAAAATTGCGCTTCCGGAAAAAAAATTGCGCCTCCGGAATAAAAATTGCGCAAAAACATTGCGCCTCCGGGAAAAAAATTGCGCCTCCGGAAAAAAATTGCTTCTCCGGGAAAAAAAAATGCGCCTCCGGAAAAAAAAATTCCGCCTCCGGAAAAAAATTCCGCCTCCGGAAAAGAAATTGCGCCTCCGGAAAAAAATTGCGCCTCCGGAAAAAAATTGCGCCTCCGGAAAAAAAATTGCGCCACCGGAAAAAAAATTGGGCATCCGGAAAAAAAAATTGCGCCTCGGGAAAAAATTGCGCCTCCGGAAAAAAAAATTGCGCCTCCGGAAAAAAATTGCGCCTCCGGAAAAAATTGCGCCTCCGGAAAAAAAATTGCGCCACCGGAAAAAAAATTGGGCATCCGGAAAAAATTTGCGCCTCCGGAAAACAAATTGCGCCTCCGGAAAACAAATTGCGCCTCCGGAAAACAAATTGCGCCTCCGGAAAAAAATTGCGCAAAAAAATTGCATCTCCGGGAAAGAAATTGCGCCTCCGGAAAACAAATTGCGCCTCCGGAAAAAAAATTGCGCCTCCGGAAAAGAAATTGCGCCTTCGGAAAAAAATTGCGCCTCCGGAAAAAACATTGCGCCTCCGGAAAAAACATTGCGCCTCCGGAAAAAAAATTGCGCCTCCCGAAAAAAATTGCGCCTCCGGAAAAAAATTGCGCCTCCGGAAAAAAAATTGCGCCTCCGGAAAACAAATTGCTCCTCCGGAAAAAAATTGCGCCTCCGGGAAAAAAATTGCGCCTCCGGAAAAAAAATTGCGCCTCCGAAAAAAATTGCGCCTCCAGAAAAAAAATTGCGCCTCCGGAAAAAAATTGCGCCTCCGGAAAAAAAATTGCGCATCCCCAAAAAAAATTGCGCCTCCGGAAAAAAATAATTGCGCCTCGGCTTACCTGACAATGGAGCTGATAAGCGTCACAGAAACCTTGGATTACGTACTTGCAACGGGCTGACATCAGTATCTGAGCGAAGAATTCTAATAGGCTGAGTAATTCTCTGAAGAACATTTGTTGTATCACGTAAATATTAATTGTAGCAAGTACCATAAAAATGATCTTAAAATCCATGAAATCAGTGAAAATGCTTTTAAAAATACGGTAAAATATGACTTGTTATTCGAAATCAAAGAAAAATGCAACAAAAAGGCTACAAAAAATTGCTCTTATGCCGCTCTCCAGTAAAATTAATTTATTTCATCTGTGTCAATACCAGCCACCCGGGGGGCGCAGAGGGTTCAGGCCCGCAGCATCGCGTCAGTCAAACGGAATCCAGCCCCCTGTGCCTTTGTGTGTGTGGTGTTGTTACCAAATGAGCTTCACGCTCATTTACTTTGCCCGTGCAAATGCCTTCACCATGCGGAAGAATATTCACTGTTCACTGAACGCCAATGCTCTCCGACATATAAGATGTTTTAACACGTTCGTTTCTCTAGTTCATGTTCAAGACAGAGTTAACAAGTAATTGTAAAAATTGAAGCTTTTCTGTAAACAAACATTTTTGCACTTAGCACACCCCATTAAGTTCTTTTCGAGATCTCTCCCGCCACGCCACCGGTCTCTCCCGACAATCCGTTTCCAACAGAGTACTGTCATTCCTTATAGTCCAGTGCTCAAAAGAGCCCAATTCATGAAAGTTAGTTTCCGAAGACCGGATATTTTTCTCACCGGCTCTATAAATTTTTGAGAATGGTGAATATAAATGATAGGTTTGCCACCTCAAAATATGTCGCATTCACAAAGAAACTTGCAAAAACCGTACGTTTATACCTCTAGACCTTGTATCGAAAAGACTATTATAAAAGATACAATTTCCTATGAAGACGTAATTTACATATTAGCATTAATGTTTTGACAAACGTTTGATGTGCTAGAGCACAAGGAAAACTGCGACGTTTTGGCCTTTGGCTCAAACTGGAGAGAAACCCTCTCGTGCAGTGGCGGATCCAGGGGGGGGGCATGTGGGTCAGCCCCCCCCCCAAAGGCCTAGAGTTTTCGTTTGTTGCCTTCGTTTATTGGAAAAGTTGATTTAAATGTTTATTTGTATTAGAATTATCTAATTATTTAAATAATACTATTGTATATTACAATATACGCTAAAAAACAATGTACAATTTAATAACAAATATGTCTATTACTGAACAAAAATCTATGATGCTCCTCCTCCCAAATGATCGCCTGGATCCGTCCCTGCTCTCGCGTTCTATTGTCTAGCGGGGACGCTCTAGTTTCACTATATTATGATTGAAAAAAACTATCGTGAATGGAATGTTTTCATTGTTAAATGATTGACACAGAACCAATAGGAACGCGTTTACTCGCGCGAGGTATTTTTATGTAACCAAAAACCAAAATACGATGGAAACAAGAGAAAAGAAGAGACAATTCGTTCTGCATAATATGTTCATAAAATATTTTTACCAAGTATCTTTTGTCAATACGTACCCAATTATGACGTAGAAGAATCAATTAAACTAAATAGGACATGTTGGATAGGAAACAAAAATATTAAATTAGTTATGTTAATAACTGTTCCTTGAAATAATCTTTAGGATAAAATGAGAACAGCATTACTATACGGCGGTGAAGAATTCGTTGGATATTGCCAACTATTACGAGTGTATGGTCAGGCATTGGAAAAAAATGTGATTTGTTGTTCTCTCCATGACCGTATATGTTACTATTAGCCACCCGTACATTGACATGATCACAGGATATCCACGTCAAAGACAGCTCACATTATGTGCACCTCAGCAATGGACAAAGGTTTTTCCTGATCTCAATGATAATGATATATAATGAGAGGTCTGTTCCTAGGGAAAACATTTCCTGCGGTATCTACAATTCTGAAGTTATAGTGCGGTTTTTCTACCTCTGCCTCTCGAGACCCTATGGCCGCGATGGAATATCACACGGCATTTCGCGTCTTTCTCGGTCGTGCCGCTAAGAGTGTCATGATCGCAAGCACTGCTTGATACAGTCGCGATCATGCTATACCTAGCGGCGCGACTGAGAAAGACGCGAAATACCGTGACATATTCCATTGTGAAGACGGGCCTTGAGAGGCAGAGTTAGAAAAATCGCAGTAAGTGTTAGTTACAACCACATTTTATAGTCCACGCTGTGGCGGCATCTGTGAAGCCCTCGACAGTGTTCAATTCCGAGGAAATTGTTTACCTCTACCATTATTCCGCGTGAAAGATGACGCCGTGTGGAGAGAGAGTGAGAGAGAGAGAGAGAGAGAGAGAGAGAGAGAGAGTGGAGAGTTACCGTGCGTCAACATCGGTCATAATAATCGAAATAATTGACAACTTACACAGATGCACGCGCAGGGTATGCAGCTCCTCCAAGCAATTTTAGAAAAGTATGCATTGCATTTTGTATTACTGTATGTAAGCGAAACAAAATAATTTTTTTACACATTTATGAAAGAATACATAAACAGATTACACTTACATTATCTCCGAGAAGTAAAGACATAAAAATCTTCGACCTTTGTGTATTCAACTGCTGGAGTTTTAATGAAAAAAATATTTCGTAATACGCGAGTTGAAATGTTGAAATTTATTCTTTTACTTAGAAAATAGAACGGGCTTCATGGGAAGGAGTAGTGGCGAAGTAAATACGTTTGGTAAAAAATGTTACATGTAAGGAAAGTTATATAAATCTTACAATTAACAAACAGAAGCGGAATTTTGTATTCTCAGCGGATGAGTGGATAGCTCACACCACTTAACACCAGAGCGCGATCCCAGCTGAGCGACATAGGTTTCCGAAGTGCTGAAAATTAGCAGTGACAACGTCATGTTTGCGGTACTCAGACACAGTCTGTCAGATACGGTAGTTACTCAGGCAGATAGTCACTGAGACAAATAGTCACTCACACAGTCACTCGGAGAGAGAGAGAGAAAGTGTCTGTCAGAAAGTCTGTCAGAAAGTCTATAAGTAAGACTGTCAGTCTTTCAAAGTTAGTCGGAAACTGTCGGAAAGTCTGCCCGACAGCCAATCAGACAGCCAGTCAGTCAGAGAGACAGACAGCCAGTCAGGCAAGCAGTCAGACGGACAGACTAGCAGACAGGCAGACTAACAGACAGGCAGACTAGCAGACAGGCAGACTAGCAGACAGGCAGACTATCAGAAAGACTTTTTTGCTTCTAGACACTAGACAACATGAGATATTTGTTAATTGCATAACAATTATACAATATCCCTTTGGAAACTTCATTTCAGCTCACGTAATTCGTTATTTTTCATTCTTTATTCAGAAATGCAATTAGTTCATTCACAATAGTTGTTTTCAAACATTTTCGTATTTATTCATAATAGTTGTTTTCATATGCGTTCCTATTGGTTCCCTGTTAATCATTTAACAATGAAAATATCCATTCATAATAGTTGTTGTCGATCATAAGATAGTGAAACAAAACCACCATCGCCAGCCAATAGGATGGGAGATGACTTTTCCCTATCTTAGCCAGAAAGCCATGAAGTCGGTTTTTCAGCTCCACTGCGGGGAACGTTTATTGAAAAATTAAAGTTAATATAAGCATTTTACAGGAAATTTTTGTCTACTTTGATTTTGTAAATAACCATATTTTCAAAGAGAAGAATAATGTTCGAATATAAGCAAAAACTGAAAAACCGGGGAAATTTTCAGTTTTTTTGTTGCCTTTTTTACTATGAAGCCGATTTTTGTCGAGGTAGAAAACCAAAAATTTGAATCCAGCACCCCAAAAAACATAGAACCGACGGTAAAAGAACGTCAGGAATTTTTTCCTGAACAGAATACCATTTGACTGGACTATAGCAATTGCCACCTCCCTCCACTCTGTATCTGAACAAATTATATTCTGTGTTTATCATCTCGTGAATTACCTTTCATTCAATACAGCTAATCGTTGAAGAAATATCAGTAGTGCTATTTTGCTGGGTAGAGTAATACTTTTTTCATATATTCCCTGAGTATATCCAATAATTATAATACGAAATATTCTCTCTAGCAGTTATGTCAGAAACCGCCGGGAAAACGCACGAAATCTATTACCTTGGATCGGGAGTAAATCTCTTAAAGGATAAGGGACATGACAGAGGATGTAGAGAAGATTACTCTTGACAACGGACCCCGACCACAGAAAAGTGGTTTTTCCTTCTTCAACTCCAAACATAGAGGATGTGTGTTTGCGATTAAAGAGATTTCTTGGGAGCTCCTGCATCCTCGTTCCTACGGATTCAATAGGGATGTGTACTGATGGGGCGTAAGATAAAACGGAACACACAACCTTAACCCAAGGGGTTTTTCAGAAGGCTCGTGCGCGAACGTGTAAAGTGGGTCTTCACACAAAGCTCGCTATTGAAAACGCCCAAGTCTCGGCTATTCCTATTCAGTGTATTCACAAGTTTGTTTCTTTTGGAAGCACTCTTTGGCGTCACATTTGTAGATAATAAAGGGTTCATTTGAATTTGTTTGGATTTGATTCCTTCAAGCAAACAATTTCTTGGTTCTTGAACGTTATTGTCCACAAAATTCTACAGAATACTTCGTGAGAAATATGAGGAGGAAAGAGATGTATTGTTAACAAGAATCTACATTTGCATTCAAATGAACAATTTCTGTCCGGGACATAATTAAACTCAGCATACCTCCTTTTATATACGTGATGTTGAAATATTGTGAATGGGAATGATTGCGGGAATGGAGAAAAATAGCGGAAAATTATACGTGTGGCTCTAATTAATATTCTGCTCATTGGTATTTAGGATAATGGGACGTAAATACTCAATTGTTGTAACGTACTTTTCAGCACATGAACACAACCAGACCTAGGATTATTGTGGTGAACATATTCAAATAATACCGTTTTATCTACTTTCCTTCTTGGTCGCTGAAATTTCGTGTCCGATCAGCATTTTATCCTGATCATCTGGCCTTAATAACATCCCATAGTCATAAGTAAAGTTAATTTTAACGTTCGTAGAACATATAACTTGAGTTTACTCAATATTCGCAGATCATGGAACGGGCCATCAGACCTTGACTTTCTTTCCGATAATGATGAATTATTTGGCACCTTCTCATTTGTAATACAGAGATTGAATGCTCCATCACAAAATATTTTTATACATCTGTTCCCTGTGTTAAAAGGCACTATGTCCATTTTCTATCCCAAATCTCCCAGAGTATAACCAAAAGTTTCTTAATTGATTGATTGATGATTCTGGAAGCGTCAATTTCTATGTGCCTTAGTCCCGTACGTGTAGTAAATTTTTATTACGGGAGGTGGCGGTGATCTTCCCCCGCTAACTGGCAAGATCCAGCTCCGACCTAAGTCGACTTGCGAGGATTTTCCCCAATCATGTATCTCCCACCAGCGGGGCACCGCCCCAGACGGTACAGCTCTGCGCTCCGGACTGGTCACCCGACAAGTGTGGTAGTGTAGTGCATGTGTGTTTAAGTAAGGGATGACGAAAGGACAAGGAACAGGGAGGAAAGATTCCGTGTCCCGTTTGTTAAGGTACTGTTTCCGGCATTCGCCTGTTGTTGAACGGAGAAATCACGGAAAACTACCGATCGGAGCAGCCGGCCGCTAAACTTCTCATCCAGACAGTGCCCGAATTCAAACTAGCTATACGTTTTTTTATCTCGCTATTGTACCATGGAAAGGCAAACTATTCTGATATCATTGTTGTTTAAGTCAAATACCAGATCTCGGGTCTATTAGGACCTGTTTCTTTAGCGTGTGACTTCAGTAGCCGGAAAATGTTCCGACAGTCATATTTCCACCTTTCAACACAGTTTGGGAACCCCGTGCAGGTGAACGTCATGCGGTTTCCCCTTCTGATAAAATACGTCGGCAGCGTTATGAATAATGAGCGTAAACATGCAACAGATAGCAGTGGTGGACCTAAGGAACGACCACGGGGGGCTACGCTCCCTCCTTCCATCAAGCCCAAAATGTAACATTTTGGAATTTTTTTCAAATAATTATCACATATTGATCGTATCACATCCAAATAAGAAAACATTATGAATATGTATTGTTTTTACTTCAAGTGAATATTAAAATAAATTATTTCAAAAATATGAATGAATGGGGAGTTAGAACTGCAATTGCCCGTCCTCCTCCTGAATGTTTTCTCCGTGATCAGCCTCTAATAGATGGTAGAATGAGAGAGAAGACCACTTGCATCACGTCTGTTCGTCCAGTCCATTCTGGCTGCAGAGCTACGCCTACTGCGGTCGCGTCCTTGAGCTTCCCGCGCACCGGGAGTGGAACTAGAGCTCTGAGGAGACGAGCAACAGCATGGGCGCGATGGTGCGTTGGCGACTGAACGCCACATTGAGAACGGGGCAGGCGGCCACCTTCACAACTCAGTCCCACCTGTGCTCGCCCCGCACCGCCCCACGCGGACCCATGCAGTCCCACGCCTCCCCACACCCACTCACACTGGCCCATACTGCCCCACATCACTCCACGCCACCCCACGTCATTCCACACTGTCCCACACATTGCCCCACGTCGTCCCACACTGCCCCACACATCGTCCAAGTCGCTCCAGACCGCCCCACATAGATCCACGTCACCCCACGCCGCTTCACACCGCCCTACATTGATCCACGCTACCCCACGCCGCCCCACGCCGCCCCACGCCGCCCCAACGCCGCCCCACGCCGCCGCCACGCCGCCTCAAACGTCCCCCACACCGCCCACGCTGCCCACGCCGCCACGCCGCCTCTTCTGCCCCACTATGCCCCCGACCGCCCCACACTGGCCCACGGCCCCCCACGCCGCACCACACCGCCCCACACCGCCCCAAGCCACCCCATGCCACCCCATGCCACCCCAAGCCAACCCCAGGCCACCCCAAGCCACCCATGCCACCCCATGCCACCCCATTGCCACCCCAAGCCACACCCCATGCCACCCCATGCACCCCCATGCCACCCCATGCCACCCCATGCCACCCATGCCACCCCATGCCACCCCATGCCACCCCATGCCACCCCATGCCACCCCATGCCACCCCATGCCACCCATGCCGTCCCAGGCAAGCACAACCGCCCCACACCGTGCGGCGCCGCGCCGCGTCTCGCTCTCCCGGCCAGTAGGCCGCCGCCGTGCGGGTGCGTGGGCGGGTAGTCGCTGACGCCGGGGCGACTGACCTTCGCGGGTGACCCTGGACAGCAAGAGAACACGCTCTCCTCTTCAGAGGCGCCGCGCTTGGACTCTCATCCGCAAGCAGACGCACACAGACGATGTGCACACTATGGAAACGTCAACCACAAGTGGATCCTCGACTGCTCCAATTCGCTTTTCCTGCACATATGAATGTTCATTTTTAGCGATAAATCGCAAATATCTACACATTCGGAATATGCAGAATCCGAATTTATTTTTATTTCTGGAGATACCCACCTAGGGAGTACATGACCTTGTCGTTGGTGGCGAAGCTTGAGTATCCCCGTGACCCCAAGAGTTAAGCCGGCGTAGCGTAGCTACTGGTAGGGCCTCCCTTGCCGGACAGGACGAAGGGTAGGAATCTGACTAAGAAGTACTCCAGAAGAGGACCTCAACGGCGGCTTCAAGAAAGAAGAGGCAGAAGAGGAACTCTAGACGGGGCGAGAGACCTCGAAGCCATGGAGACGACAATCCCTCTAGGACAAGGGAAGTCCGAATAACCTCCCCCCCTCCTCGGGACAGAGGTTGTGCGGAGAGGGCTAGTAATCCACTCACGTAAAAAAATGATTTACTAGCAGTGTCCAAAATAATGGTCTCGGAATGAAACTATGACGACTAAGGCAATGAAAAATTGAGTACGAAAACGGATATCGGAATATTTTAAAACATCTACCTGGAATGTAAGAGGGTTATCAGGGAAAGAAAAATGAACTGGCTAAATTTTTTGAAAAGATGAATGTCAACCTAGCTGTAGTAACAGAAACAAAAAAGAAATTAAAAGGATCAAAATATGTAGAACATTATGCCATGTTTTATAGTGGAGTAGACCAGCAAGAGAGAGCTGCAAAAGGAGTAGCCATATTTGTAGACAGAAAGTGGGGAATCAAGAATTAAGGAGGTTCAATTCGTAAATGACCGGATAAATTTGCTAAAATTAAAAACACGAAAGGGGACATCTTGTCGTTATTGGTGTGTATGCCCCGGAGGAAGGAAAGAGGGGAAGAAACAGAGGAATTCTACAGAACCATGCAGATAATTGTTGGACAAGTGCAATTAAAGATATGAAGTCCTTCTTGTAGGGGATCTAAATGCAAGAGTGGGAAATGAGGGTATACCAAAGACTGTAGGAAAGTGGGGAGAAAGTGTAAAATATTACAATGGAGAGAAATTGAGGAATCCGCAGCTTTCAATGAACTGTATATTGCAAATACATTTAAAAAAAGACGTTCATAAATATACATGGTCAGCACGAGGGTAGTAGATCCATAATCGATTATATAATTGGAAACCGAAGAATATCAAAGTTAATAGAATATACAACAGTTAAAAGAAGCTGCGATATAAACTCTGATCACTTTCTAGTAATATCCCGTATAAAATTATTAACAAGATGGGTGAAAAATAATTCAGATTCACAGCGAATGATAAAGAAGATGTATACAAAGTATACCTTTTAGAAGACGAAAGCGTGAGAAACCTATATCAAAACAGAATAAATAACGTCTTCAAAACCTTATCACAGAGGAGGAAATAGAAAAAGAATGGCAAAACTTACAGCAAATAATAAAGGAATCCGCCGATGAGGCAGTAGGACGGAAAAAAGAAATTTCAAAAAGAATAGGTTTGAAAATTTGGAATGATCTCGAAAAAAGTGTTAAACTCAACAAGAGAGATATAAAACATTGCTTGACAACACTACTGAAAAATCACAAGGAAGAATACAAAAAAAGCTAGGAACAAAGTAAAAACAATTATTAGAAAAGCTCACGCAGATTCATTGGAAAGACTTATTGGAAGAATAGAACATGATATACACAGGAGACAAACATTAGCCTACAAAGTAATGAAAACATTGAATAATAATGAAAGAGAGAATGTACAAATTAATGCAATTGAAAAGGAAAGATGGGTGAAACATTATAAAGCATTATGGGTACAATGAAAAAATGTGAAATAATAAAAAAATACACAACTACAAATGCAGATGACCTAACGATAATGAACTTGAACTACATGAAGCACTTAACAAATGTAAAAATCGAAAAGCACCTGGCATGAATGGCATGAACACAGAACTACTAAAATACTCCGGAATGTTATTTCATCTACGCCTGCATCATTTCTTTAATATGTGCTGGAGAAATAAACAGACTCCTAAAGAATGGCAAAAAGAAAAAGTAATCTCACTTTATAAGAAAGGTACCGAGGAGACCCAGACAATTACATAGGAAGAAGTCTATTGGATACAACATACAAGATCTATGCGAGGATAATAAAATGAAAGATTAAAAATAATAGCAGACCATCTTATATCAGAAGAACAAATGGGATTTCGAAACGGCAGATCGACTGCAGATGCCATTTTCACATTAAAAAGAATAATAGAAGAAAGACATGAACACAACTGTGAAACACACCTAATATTCGTGGATATAGTAATATCCTTTTGATAATGTCAATAGAAGCCTTCTGTGGAACATAATGTAAAAAGGGGGTATCCAAAAACACTTGATTGGGGGAGATAAAGGGACTATATGAAACACGAGCATTAAGCTGGTTATAAAAGGAAAATTGACAGAAGAGATTCCCACCATCAAAGGTGTAAGACAGGGCTGTTGTATATCACCGACACTTTTTAATATATACATGGACGACATGTTTAGAACATGGAAATCTAATATAGATCGATGGATCTATTTTAGGAAACTATTTTTAAATTCTATTTTATATGCAGATGACAAAGTGATAATACAGGACACTGAAGACAAAATGCAAATGGCAGTATATAGACTAAATCAAACTGCAATAGAATATTGTTATAAAATATCCACAGAAAAATTATAACTATGGCATATAAAGGAAAATACCCAGTGAGAACAAAGATTGTGATAGATTGGAAAGAGTATAGAACAGGTAAAATATTTCAAATATCTAGGTTGCCACATCTCGTTTGAAAGAGATATAGATTTAGATAAAAGATTAAATAAATTTAGAAATATAAGTGGCACGATACACATACATCTAAAAAATAAAACAAGGATAGAAACAAGAATAAAATTTTTCGTCACAGTAGCTGTGCCAGTATTAATAATTGGAGATGAAGCAAGAGTAACATAAAAAAAGATAACTAAAATCCAGGCAGCTGAAATGAAATTTTTCAGAAGCACTCTAGGTTATAATATCCTAGATAAAAAGAAAATCACAGAGATAAGAAATAAATTGGGGGTCGAACCACTGCGGGAGAAACTGGAAAGAAATAATAAAAGATGGTATGAACATCTTATAGAATGCCCGATAGCAGACTACCCGCACTCGCAGTGGACTACAGATGCAGAGGAAGAAGAGATGTAGGAAGGCCCAGAAGGAAGTGGACACAGGAACAGGTTCTTGAACCTAACCCTTGGAGTGCAGAAGAAGGAGAAGAAGAAGAAGAAGAAGATACCGTTTAACTATTCCTCTGCCCTTTGCCGTTCCACAGAAGATTGAAATACAGACAAGTCGCTGGGCAATTACTGATATCGCTGCTTTATCATCCCCACAGACAAACGTCATCAAGAAGGGAACTGAAAGTCTTCTGGTGTGAAAGACGGATAATGCCGTTCGCTGAGGCCTACTTGGCTATTGCCTTTCGATGATTGGTCTACTCCGGAAAAATGATGGCAACAATTAATCGAAAACTATTATTAATCTGTTGATTGGAAGCAAAAAATAGATTAAGTGATTTTTTTGTTCCACTTAATGTATTATAATTCAATTGAAACGAAAAATGCATGATTAATTTTCGTACATATTGAAATTTCTTCATTGATTATTTAGTTTCGTGTGTCCATACTTCATGTACTTAAAATGTCTTCCAATTGATAGACCCCCTTTTTACTATAAGTTTAACTAAGTCAAGTAATTTCAAGATAAGTGTGTATTAATATGATACACGCCACGTTTTAGTTAATACAAGGAATGATAGCTACTACAAAAACGATCCCACAGATACCGCCACTATCGCATTGTTTCCCTTAGATTTGTGCCTACGTTGTGTCCATGTTGGTCAGTGAAAAAAGAAAAATAAATGTCTATTAGTGAATTCGCAGAAGTAAACGCAAGGAATCAAAGTGTTTCGTGAAAAAAAGTCTGGAATTACAATTATGAGTATATTTAAGCGCACTTCAGTTTTCAAAAACAAAAATTTCCAAAATCGAAAATGCACCCTTCTGAATTTCTACTATTATACGCCGAGAAGATTTCCAGAATCAGTACGAATATTTGTGGATGGTATTTGGATGGAAGGTAGATTGTGGATGGTAGTTCGAGTGTGTAATTTTCTAAACTTATCCCAGCAAGGTATAACAAATTTTTAAATGTGTATTTTCAGTTAAGGTTTATACTGTGATAAATAAACGCTCTTGTCATGGCATTATTATGATTTTGTAAAGAAATGGCTCTTATAATCTGAATTATTTTGTAAAACGACACCTATGATTTTCTCGAAAGGGCTTCTGGTGATCTTTCAAGTATTGATTTGGAATGTCCTTTCCGCTGATGACTTCATATAAACAAATACCCTTTCAGTCCTACGGGTGACACATTATGCATCTTTGCCTTGTCTTTCCGTCGAGGCTCACGTCGTCGTCTCACGTCGCGCGCGGCTCGACTTCAAAACAAACATCAAATACACAGAAGAAATGCATCAGAAGACCTTCGGGTGATGATAGAAAATAATTTCATCATTTTACCCAAAACTTTGTCGCTGGCAGTTTTTAATTGGACTTCAAGAAAAAAATTCCCAGCGACGATATATTTTACAGCACAAATTAAAAATTCACACATTTTCGTTGACAATTCATTTTTTAATGAGACACATTTTAACGTATTGATAAAATAAAAGCATCTCACCCAGCTGAAGTAACTGAAATATTGTATTGATTTTTTCCAAATAATTCCACTAATTTTTGGATATATTTCAACGGTCTGAATAAGGTGTTTAAAAAGTCAGTTCCGCAGAAATCCATCGTTTTTATTATTTTATTTGAATGATACATTTTCATGATTACCATCGTGTTCCTCGTCATTTTCTCTACAAGTTTATGACTTTTCTTTTTACTTTTGCAATAACATGATTTGGCAACAGCGCACAAGATTCTTCCGTAAGAATAACACTGTCTATAAGAGCCCAGTGTGCCTTCACGACGTGAAAATGAGTATTGAGATAATCACGACAGAAATATGAATAATTAGTATTATGTCAGTGTGGTGAAGTGTGCAAAATTTGTTTTAGTGCATATATTGTCTTTTTGTAAGCAAAAATATTATTCACCAAAGTGTCGACGGACGTAGCGATTCAGAATGCCTTCTCCGGGGCTCCGTAACGTGTGTGAAGTCCCACACGCACAGGAATTTCATGCAGTGATACCAAAGTATGCGATCACCAAAAGAACGTATAATTAATTACAGTCCCATTTTCAAACTTGCACCATTTGTTTGGAAACATTTGAGGATTATTTTAGAATTTTTTCAAGTTTTTTGAAGATGAGCATTTTGAAAAAACCCAAAATCAAAACTTTAAATTCAAATTTGAAAACCGTATTGAACGCACCCCTATTGAGTTGTATATCATATAAAATACCATAAAGAATGCTGAAAAATGACACCTGTTCCAGCTATCTTAATTTGGAGCGGTTCTACAACAATTTAAAAATTTTCGGGAACCCAATTATGCAAAATTTTACATGGCTGTATTTCAGAAACGGGTGGAAATATTTTACTCAAAATTTGTAGTTTTCTTATTCTTTATTCATACTACCTACGTGTCAAATTTCATCTGAATCTGAGATGATGATGTAAAATGACTGTGTTGATTTAATATGGAATGACCCTTACCAAAATATTCACTATTTTGCGAGTGCTAATTTTTCATTTTTTTGTAGTGTCCGTCTTTCTGTTTGGCTCTCCAAATCTCCCCGGTTTCCTCCTTTATTCCTTGAGTAAATTCTATTTTATTGCCACCTACTGTCCTAGAGCATTTGCCAATGCCTTGTTCAGCTGCAAATGTAAAAGTGTCAATTTGCACACTGATAATTTGTCTATTCATCATCCGCGCATTATCAAGCTCATTTTATTAATCATGTGACTGAGCAAATGATTCGAAGCATTCAAGTTTTTGGACTCCTTCCCTGACTCCATCCCTCTTTGTAGTACAGGATTGATCACATTTTAAACTCATCTTTCATTTCAATACTCTGCATGTACACGGAATAATGAAAAAATAATTTCATGCCAAGAAAAGTCTATGTCACTCGTTTCCGCTTAGTCCTTGAATGACAGATACATGTTAAAATGAACATGCTCATTTCGAATGAAATGATTCTGATTTTTCCGTCAGTCATATCAAACAAATTACTTTGAAATGTCAAATTTGATGGCATATGAATGTCTAGTAAATACAAGCGTTCGGAGAAAATATAAAAAACTTCGAAACTCAAAATGAAACTTCCTTCAAAACTCAAAATGGTATATATGAGAATGCGTTTAAATTGAATGCGTGTTAATTGAAATAATACAAGGTGAGATAATGACATAAAAACTTGGCTCTTCATTAATAAATATTATTTCAACCTACAGCTTACGTCAAATGAATTTCACTTAGAAGTTTCGTGACATTTGTGTTTATATATCTTTCATTATCAACACACGCAACACAAAATATTCATTCACTTTACATTATGATTAATTAACAAAATTTTTAATTAAGTGTACAGAATTTGTATGTGCAACATTTAGTCTGAGCATATGCGAAAGTGCGCAGATGAATAAATTAGAAATGAGAGAGAAGCGGCTGGAACCTGGAGCGCTTGAATCCGGTAGAATGAATGAATGAATAAATTGCCGAGTAAACAGAAGCGTAAACAGGCCGCGGGGGAGGACGAGGGCGCCGTCGGCCGGGGGCGGTGGGGGGCGTGGCTCCGGCTGATCGCCCGCGCCACCACCACTATGTGAACGCGCAGCTGCGTCGGAGGAATTTGCCGCTGATCAAATAACTCCCGGATGACCCTTGATTGCCGTTCGCTGGGGCACAACTGTTTTGCGAATCCAAATGCGAGCCCCGCCCCGCCCGGCCCCGCCCCGCGCCGCCCTTCACCGCCCCGCCCTTCGCCGCCCCGCCCATCGCCGCCCCGCCTTTCGCCGCCCCGCCCTTCACCGCCCCGCCCTGCGCCGCCCCGCCCTGCGCCGCCCCTCCCCGCCCTGCGCCGCCCCGCCCCGCCCTGCGCCGCCCCGCCCCGCCCTGCGCTGCCCCGCCCCGCGAAGCCCTGCCACGCGCCGCCCCGCCCCGCGCGCCACCCCGCCCCGCGCCACCCACCGGCCCCCCCCCCCCGCGCCGCCCCGCCGCGTTCCGCCCCGCCTCGCGCCGCGCCGCCTCGCGCCGCCCCGCCTCGCGCTGCCCCGCCTCTTGCCGTCCCACCTCGCGCCGCTCCGCGCCGTCCCCCGCCACCGCCCCGCGCCAACCGCCCCGCACCAACCTCCCCGCGCCTCCGCCCCGCGCCGCCCCACCCGCCCGCAGCGCTTGCGTTAGTTGCGACGCATTCAGGCCACGAACGGGCGGCCGACAGAGATGGCTTAGCCCAACACCTGTTGTCACTGAAGCGTCTTTGACAGCGAGGTCTTTGGTTGCGACTCCTGACGATGGCAAATTTTATACCTAAGGCGTCTCAAGGTCATGCGCGAAAAAGGTAGTGGGAAGGCAGAGTTCAGTAGGGAGCAGCAACTTTGATCCGTAATTTTCCGATCAATACCCAGGCGAATGCCGGAGCAGTTCCCTAACAAACGGGCTAAGGACCGTACGTGATCACACCTTCATTCTTCTCTCCTCTTCTCCCCTGACTCCCTCACACACTCTTACTCTTCCATGCACTACACTACTACATATCAGGAGGTTAGAGATTTTTGCGGTTCGGAGGGGGGGCGCCCAGCTCAAGGGGATACTTGGAATGGGAAAACTCTGTAAACCGTATGTATGTAGGTTGGCGCCGGATATCAAATTAAATCGGGGGAGGGACACCGCCATCCACCGACTATAACATTCACTACACTCACAAGACTAATGGCCAGAGTAGTTGACGCTCCCGGAAGCAAATACTCGCTTACAGACGCGAACGTCCGCTGGCAAGCCTCTCCAGGGCTCTCTATTGCCATCGACGTGAAGCCGGAGGGGAATCGGAACCTTACGGAGGGGGAGGCAATCTCCCTCAACCCTGCTCGACATCCTTTGTGGGGCCTCCATGAAATAGTAATCCTTTTTCATACAAGCTCTTCCTGCAATCCTCTTACGCCCATTTGCTCTGCACGTTTGCTGCGGAGAGACCGGAGAAGCGCACCGGATTCTGAAATAAAGACAAGCCACTAGGGATAATTCAAGCGCCGCGCCGATGGTATTGAAACAGAGAAGTGTAATATAGGAGCGCCAGTAATTTTGGAAGAACAAAAATCTTCTTACTTCCTTTCCATCTTCATACTTCTTTTACTACTTTTCTGCTTTTCAGTCTGTAGTTTTCAAAAGTATTAACATTACTGTTTCCAAGCCGATACGTAGTGATATTTTATTCAACTTTGCAACTAAGTAAACAATTGAATGGACTTCACATGGAAACCAATCAATGATATTTACATGTACGGTACGAATACCATAAGTGTTTCTTATTTTGATTCTAGATGATTTACCGGAGAGGAAAATCAGAAATGAAATGAAGCTCAGTAGCAGAGTATGAAAGTACCCATCACTGATTTATTTATTGCATGGTTAGTACCCATGCACATAGAGCCTTGTCTAGTGTTTGTTGTTCGTTTACATCGGACATGACGGAAAAATGAAATCCAGTAAAGAGAAAATATTGTAATGCTGCAGCAGAACAGACGATTTCTCGATTGTAAAGCTCATATTTTGGGTCGCTAGTACTGAAAAATTGGGTAATTCTTGCTCCCAAATATAGTAAATTACTTCCTCTACTAGGTGGTGCAGTCTGAATCCATGTGTTACAGATACTCGATACAGAAAATGGCACTAATTAGCGTGTAAATCGTTCATAGGATTTTCTCCAAAACTGATCAATCTTGTCCCACGAAAGGCCCTTCGAATTTGAAATGGTAATTTTGATTTTGGGGGTAAGCCTCAAAGACATTCTAAACATTTCTCCAAAATTTCTCGGTGATGTTTGGTTATTTTTTCTTGAATAGAGTACGCTTATAAAAATGACGCAAGTCCGAATTTCACTGAAATTACTTTATTTTCGAAAATGGCAAAAGTTTTAAGTGTTTTTCAGCGTCTTCCTACAACCACAATATTAAGATAGCGATTTTTCTGAATTAAATATGTTCTTCGAAATTAGATCTTAAGGGTCCGATTTTCATTTAAACCTCGAAACTTTTGAAGATGTGGATGCTCAACTTCTTTTAGTTTACGCAACATGTTTACGCCGCCGTGTACGGTGGCTATCACATGTTTCGTTGCCGTAAAGAATACTAAATTCTGACCTTGTTACTGTCACAATTCTTTGAAAACATTTAAATATTTCTGGTGAATTTGAAAAAATTAACTAAAGAATTAGCGTGCTATGTAGATCGCTACAATTTTATTATTGGATATTTACAAGTTTATTTGTTATCAATTTGAATGTAAATCCGAATTTTAAAAATCTATATTTTTTGTATACATGTTGAAAATATATTTTAACTTTATTATACGTAAGTTCATATAGCGGAAGAAAACATTTCTGAGTTTTAAACAGTATCTATGTTCCATACATTCCATTATTATTTATCAAATCTCCATGAATTTTATCCTTCCAGCGGGCGCGTGTAAAATGTTCACACCAGCAGGCGCGTGTCGTAAATTTTACGACATTCAATGACTCTTGAAAAAATTAAAGAAATTGTAGGACAATGGAATTTTATGTCGCATTATAATATCTAAGAATAATATTTACTACCAAAAAACATATCCGTGGATAAGCGTTCGTATTTGGTATCAAAAAGATCTTGTTCCGATCCAGTATCGTTCTGATGCTCGTCTATATTTTCAACATTCTATTTACTGTCACTCTCACTATCTATTTATTTATTTATTTGCCAAAAAACAGTAAAAACTGTATATGACGTGTGGGGAAAGAAATTTCCAGTTCACGATCTTCCTCCAGTCAGACAGCTCTTGAAGAATATTATGATTTTCGTTTACATGAATTCTTTATCTGGACATTTTACAGAAAATTTCGATTAGGCCAAATTATTATACCATATTTTAGCACAATAGCAGGCGCGCAGCGTAAAGTTTACGTCACTATGCACTTATCCCGAATAGAGCGTTACCAAAACTGAATATAGCGTGCAAACTAAACAGTGGCTGCAGGAATGCATCACTAAAGATACCTGCAAGGAATACCTAGAACGCAGAAGTCTTTGATAACAATGAGTTGACAGCAAAACAAAAAAATCTGCTATTGTCGTAAAATTTACGACAGCGCGCCCGCTGGAGGGTTAATTTAAACATTAAATTTAATGTCGAATTATATTAATCTCTCTTTAATGTCGGCAGAGGTATATTGTTTCATGTACTTATGTATATTAAACCTACATTGGTTTTAATTTAAACATTAAATTTAAAGTACATGTACAGTAATATCATTTTAATATACATGGTACAATAGTGCGTTAAACTACATTAAATTTAAAGTAACTTCTGATAGTGTAGGTACTGATCGAAAAAACCACGGAAAACTACCGATCAGAGAATCCGGCCTCTAAAATTCTTCTCCAGACTGCGACTGAATTCGACCTAGCTGACAAGCTAGTGTCGAAAGTTCTGCCACCCTCGGAACTCGAATCCTAGGACCTCCCGGTCAGAGGCACGCAGTTACATCAGTTGATGTCCTGAGCCATCTAAGCCGGTACACGAGAGAATCTTGGGGAGAGTGTGAGAATCTAGAGGAGATAGCAAACCGAACAACCCCCCCCCCCGTATTTCGCACAGATGTCAAATACCCATGACGTGACAATAAAGTTGATTCCAAAACATAAAGTTGAATCAAACTTTCAAAACACGTGCTCAAGCAATGAAGCTTAACATTATAAACTAGTTGCAAAATATACTTTTATGAATACACTACTAATAAAATACTTTGAATTTTTTGATGAATGCATGAGTGGCATGACCGGCCCGGTGGTCCAGGTTGCTAAGACACACAGCGTCCAATAGCGAGTTCGGTTCGTTGGGTGGCGTGTTCGAGTGCCCCGTAGGCATGCTTGTAGCTTTCTGTGTAGTGGCATGTGCCTTGCACACAGCTAATTTCAAGTTGGCGCGCGCTCCATTTTGAAGCAATATTCGTTACACCAAACAGCAAGCCGTCGAGCGAGTCTGGGTCAGTAGCGGCGAGGTGTATACAGTATAACGGGCGGCCTGGCGCCCGGAAAAGTAGATGCGTTGACTGTCCTTGAGTGCGTTTAAATTGTTTTGCATTCAGTAACGCCAAGTACACAAGTGCGCTGCTTTATTCTGTTGGAATTGTTAGTGACTAGTCTCCGAACTTGTGCATCTACTGGTAAAACGGCGAACTGCTACGAGCTTGGTATTTTCTCTTCTGACGTGTGGACTACCCCGGCATTTTTTACTGTTCGATTCGGATTGTGGTATTGTTTGTAAAGCTAAAAGCTCAATAACTGTTATTGTTGGTACTCCAGTCTTCCACTTTTTCATACATTTCACCATGGTCGGGGGGTTTCAAGCCATCACCTACTAATTATCCATCATGAAATAAAACGAACTTTTCGTCCTTTGCTGTACCCAGATCTGCCCGTCCATCACCTTTTCTCCTCAACTCTCATCAGATCTAAGTGCCGCTACGGGCTCGTGGTTCGCATGAGGTGCTACAGTAAAATCTGTCTACGCCGGAATCGATCGGGACAAAACAAACTGTTTAGGGAGGTTTTCGTTTTATCCAGAGTTGTCTTTTATATGGCACTTGTGATATTGATATTTCCCACCCGAAACTAGTAAATTGCATCACCTTATTTTAATTATTATAATACATTAACATATAATATATTTATGGAAAGAAATAATCAATAAATGAATATTAAACCTTCTTCATTGATAGCTTCTGAGTTTCACTTTCTTCTATAAGTTTGACATTTTCATTTAAGATTAGATTTTTGTTTTTTAATTATTGGTTGTGAAACACATAAAAATACACACCGCCTCACTGCTCAAAGATTACATGGAAATGCTTGCAGACTCTTTCAACGTACAGTGCGTCACAGCCCAGATACCGTCGCATGGCCTTAAGCAATGCACCTCTGGCTGAAAGGTTACGATTTTCAACGCGTAGCAGTGAGACACGTCAATAGATGCCATGTCCGTACTACGCCTTGAGAGACAAGCCCAAGGTCTCATTCTACGCTGACAGCTCATTGTGCTGATGCCACGACTATACTTCAATTTTTTAACGTGGCGTCTCAAGATCGCACACGAAAAAGGGAGAGGGAAGGCTGACTCCAATAGGGAACCGCGAAAGTAGGAACTGTAGTGTCGTTGCAACTCGCTATTGGAGTCTGCCTTCCCTCTCTCTTTTTTGTGCATGACCTTGAGACACCAAATTGAAAAATCGAAATATAAATCGTCTGTCACAGGGATACAGAATTTAAAACGCACTTGCAGATGGATTCATTCCGTTACGAATATAGCGCCTCGCTCGGCCAATTGCATTAAATTCACAGGAATTCAGTTTTAAAAAGGTTTTTTATCTTTCAGAACATAAAAAACCGTTCCGTTTCCGCGTTGGACAGGTTCCGTTTTATGCTGTATAAAATACCATTTAACCTCACGGATCGGAGACATTTTCCTGTTAAGGCAGGTTTCCGGCGTGTACAGGTTCCCATTTAGACAGACTTGACTGTATCTGTAGAGACGCTTTGGGCCTATGAACCTCAGCGGTGCGAAGGAGTGGGAGGCAGAAGCATGCGCATCGTGGTGTCAAAGAGCAGTGATTGAACAGATGGCGGAAGACATCTATTATATCCTAAAGGGTGTCGTCAAGTCCATTGATGGCATTAGGAGTAGGTCCTATGAATGAATGTTGCATTATTTTGATTATAAACGTCAATTTCTCGTGATCTGCGGATTTGATCGAAAATTTTATTACATTTTCATTAATTTTATCGTTATTTCACTTACTATATTAACTCATATTTTTATTATTATAGGCGTATAATTCGTGTTCACATGAGGATATTTTAATTATTTTTTTCTCTTTGAGCACATAAAGAAATAATCGTGATAATAAATTAACTCGGCGATCAAAAATCGAGTCTTTATGTGGTAGTTTTTACATTTATCCATCACTGTTTTCGTTTAAAATTTCAATTTTGGATTGTCTTAAGTAATGTAATTATTATTCTTGGCCAGTTTTTAATTGAAATTTAATATCATAAATGCATTTATCAGTTTGACAAATGCAACTTTACATTTTGTTCAATGCAATAACACTCACAATCAATATATACCAAATTAATTGCTTGGTTGTCAATCAAGTACGGAAAATTGTGGTGTTCCCCAATTTCCTCCAAATCGATGAACATGTCCCGCAAATGTGCAACTTGCATGTCGTCCAAATCTACATTTCCTGATTCTCTCGAATCGATGATTCCAACCTCCCCTCCGTAGCGATTGGCAGTGGATATTCACAAGAGGGAAAAACGTTTTTTATGTCACAGAGGAGCCGACGGTCCTGCCACTCCAATAAAATTATGGGGGTTAAATGAGGATGATTAGCAAATTGCATTTTAATATTCACAATTCGCATTGTTAATTACCAACATGTTTTTTGGTGAGGGGTACGTACCTGGGTGACACTCATTTGTACTCACATCGGACGCTAAAATTGCTCTAATATTAACTGACGATTGCACAATAAAAAACAATCCGAAGTTAGTGAACTATAAACATTCAGTTACGAGCATATACATTACCTAATATACAAGTATTTAAACAATATCCTGTAAATTTACAAATATTACATTGAATTAAAATGATATTAATGCTACTATTCATAGTGAATTAAGACGGTATTTTTATATCCTCACGTTTTGATACTCGAATTGAGGCGGTGAAACATGGACTTCGTGGACAAAAACTATGACTTTGACATTTTCTGGATTATAAGATTGATTGTTAGTGATTCCGGGCACGTAAACTACTAGGGTCATTAGTCATGTGAGTGTCGTGCATGTGTTTGCTCGGGAGGTGGCGGTGGTCTTTCCCCCCTGTATGGGGATATCCAGCGCCGTCCTACCGTCGGTTATCTGGGTTTTCCTCAAAAAGGTATCTCCTAACAGCGAGGCACCGCCCCAGCCGGGACAAGCTATGAGCTCCAGACCGGTCTCCCGGCATGTGTGGTTGTGTAGTGCATGTACGTGTGTGTGTGTGTGTGTGTGTGTGTGTGTGTGTAAGTAAGGGGTGAGGAAAGGACAAGGAAGAGGAAGGGAAGACTGCGCGTGGTCCGTGGCCTGTTTGTTAGGGTACTGCTCCGGAATTCGCCTGGTGTTGATCGGAGAAATCACGGAAAACTACCGATAAGAGCAGCCGCCCGCTAGAATTCTCTTCCAGACAGCGACTGAATTCGTCCTAGTTGACACGTTAGTGTCGAAAATCCTGCCACCATCGGGACTCGAACCTAAGACCTCCCGGTCAAAAGGACTGCAGTGACACCAGTTGATGCCCTCGGCCAACCCTGCCGGTAGGATTATAAGAAATTCAGCCAAATAGGCAGTCCGTATTAAACGTTTAAAGAAGCAAGAAAATTCATGGCGATTTTGGCGATTTTTCGACTCCCCCATCTCCCTTGACATGTCGTGAGATTTGGGTCGACACCTCCCCCTTCTAACATCACGTAAGATTTTTCAAAATGCGTATTTTTAACGTAAATACGTTAATTTGTGATTGATTGCATCAGTATTCTATGCTACTTATTGTAGCATTCACATAACAGCAATAAAAATGATAGTGCAAGGTTTAGTCATATTTTAGTACAGAAACATTTTTTTACTTGTCTCAGTTTTCTCCCAATTTAGCACATGTTTTTAGCAAACAAAATACATTATATTTTCCGAGACGCCCCCTCTCCCCCACGTAAGATTAAGTGAGATTCGCTTAACCCCTTCCCTCTCCTTTAGGTCTCAAGAAATTTATTGGTTTCGAAAATTCAAGGATAATGAGACGTGTCCCATTCTTTTGAGCTTCCTTTGTTCTATTCTTAAAAAAGGAATTTGGGAACACAATTTCTTTTAAATTTTAAAAGTTGCGTGTGTTTTACGGGTAATTACACAAAACAACTCATATTTTCGAAAAATTGCACCACACCCTATTTCAACGTGTCTTTGAACAAGAGATTTCATTAAGGAAAAAATCATCAAAATTTAATCAATTTTAATTTAATTTATCATTTAATCAAAAAAATTGGGGCAATTTTTTTTGTAATTTAACATGGTGAGGTTTCATGTGAAGTAACACGGAAAATCAAAATATCCGTGTAAAACTTAGAGGGCCTCGAGTTCCTTCAAATTGATGGAGGTTTGTCAATTTTTCAGAAAATCAGCTGAACGATTTTGGCGCTAGCATTAACCACAGGCAGGTGGGCAGACAAACGTTTTGCCGTCAATAGATATTTCGGTATCAAGGACTCACAAAACATAGATTTTGACTTCACAACATTCTCTACAAATAGAAACAAGATTATCTACATTTTCGTTGACAGAGCTCGGGGATAAGAATTTTTCCGTCGAAAATTGCCCAGTTTCCGGCGCACGATTACAGTACTGGTCTTTTTACGAAGTAAAGCCAGAATGAAAAAATGTTCTGACGTCTCGGAATTGTGAGTGAAGAGAGCGGCAGGCAGAGCTCGGGCATTCTCAGGGTGCAAGGCGGCATGAGCGAGAGCTACGGCCTACGCGGTGCGGGCAACACGTCACTCCTCAGCGCGCGTCACCCGCTGCCGCCCCCTCCCCGCCACGCCCCCTCCCGCCCCCGCGCTGACCCGCTCTATTCATAATCTCCATTGCCATTTAATAGCGTATGACTAAATTCTGGAATAATCTTCGTTGATGACAAGATCATTAATTCAGCGCTGCAGCATCGCTCGAACGAGTTTAGCCCTATCGGAAGGCAGCGCGCGCGGCCGTCGGGGGTGGGGCGAGGCGGGACGGGGCGGGGGCGGGGACGGGACGGGACGGGACGGGGCGGGGCGGGACGGGGCGGGGCGGGGCGGGACGGGGGAAGGCTACCGCGGCGGCGCGGCGCAGCGCGGCGCGGTGCGGCACGGGCCGGCGTGCGTTAGCGGTAAAGCAATTATTGGCGACACGAATAGCCTGGCTATTACGCCCTTAATGCAATACGAAGGGCAAATGAATGAACGCGAACGAGCTGAGACCTTTAAAGTTGAAATCTGGATGGCGCGGCGCGGTGCGGCGCGAAGCGTGGCAGTGCCGATGGGGCGGGGGGGGAGGGGCGGGGCGGGGCGGTGTGTGAGGTGACTGACGTGATGTGAGGTGTGGTGAGAGGCGGAATGGGCGGTAGCAGTATAATGCGAGGCGAGGAGGTGAGTGAGGTGAGATGCGGGGCAGGGCAGTGAGGGTTCGGCGGGAAGGGTTGGGAGTGAAATGAGGGGAGGGCGGGCTGTGAGGTGCTGCACAAGGGGCTTGGCGGTGAGTGAGGCGCGGAGGGGGACAGGGTGTTGAGGGGCGAGACGGGGAGTGAGGTGCTGTGCGTGGCGGTGTGGTGCAGTGTGAGGTCGGACCGGGCTGGGTTGGGCGGGGCGGGGTAGGTACGGTAGTACGAGTCGCATTGCGCACCCGCTGGTACGAGTAGCTGAGAACGTCGCCGGCACCTCACGTCATCTGGCTTCGCCCGCGCCCGCACACATCGCTTGCTGAGCCGCCGCCCGCGCATTGGCGGGTGCAGGGGGCATGGGGGCCATTGCACCCCGGCCCCCAAATTGTTTAGAGTTTTCGTTTACCTTCCTTTATTTGGCAAAATATATTTAAATATTTAGTATGTTCGAATTAGTCATTATTTAAACAATAATATTGTATAAGGTCATATCTACTGTACGTAAATGTTATACAGTAAAATATATAGTATAATGTACAGATATGTTTATTATTTAACAAAAATGTACTATGTCTCCTCCCAAAATGATTGGCTGAATCCTCCCCTGCGCCCGCGCCACCCCGTGCCCGCGTCCACAGCGCCTTCCCTTCCACGCTGCAGCTGCTCATCCTGATGCTTTTATCTACTCGCTTCTCTTCGATCACTACACTCACTTTTAGATACGACTTGTCCTCTTCTCACCTTCCGTCCTTCCGTCTCCTCTTCTCTTATTCTCCCATCTACTGCCACTTTTGTCCGCCACTTACTCCCTCTCTCTTCACATTCCCCTTTATTCTTTGTAGTCCTCTTTTTCTTCTAGCCTTCGAAATTTTCGTCCCTGTCCCACGTCCCCTACATACTATATTTTCCTTCATATTTCACTGCATCATGTGCTCATTAATAATTTCCTTCTTCCCCGTTTCTCTTTTGCTGCCATTCATTTGCGCCGTTTACAGACCTCTTGTTCTCCCCCTTCATGTACTACTAACATAAACATCCTATCTTCGATGTAGCCAAAATGTCGTATTTTTCATTCAGATTTTCGATTTTTCCACATCATTTCCCATTTTCTCTTGCCGCTGAATTAGCTTCTCCTGCAACATTTGTTCACGGAATTCTGTCCCTGCTGCTCCCGTTTTCTTGAGACGATCATAATTTGCTCTATTCCTTGCTCTTTGCACCGTTATCGCCCACATGCGACTGCCATAACGTGGGGCAAGGCGGCAATCCTTGCGGTCCCTCCTGGCCACGCAGGCATCGGGTGTTGACGCATTCTGATGAATCATGCGATAAATAAACCATCGCCATCACCATTGTCATCACAGATCTGGGCCCCCTTCGCTCCACACATTTCCTGTCCGCCCTTTGCAGCTCCTCTCCCCTTCGCTCCTCTTCCCGCTCCGCCGTCTCTTCGCCCCGCCCCGCTTCTGCTTCCAAGCGAGCTCCCCGCACTCTGGCCTCGCATATAGTTATCGCAGGCCAAGAGGCCGCCTGCATCGCTGGCCAGATTTAACTAACCCACTTTTTTTACTAGGAACAGAAACGCTTTTGTGCTTTCAGGCAACTGTTTCGTTGGGGAGAGTTTTTGGAAAACTTGTAATTGAAATCTTCCATTTATTATAATTAGACAGTAAAAAACAATGGAGAAATAGTCAAGGAACATACAAAAGCTCTCACGCCAAAAAGAAATTAGATTTTGGAATAAAGTTTTAAAGAAAAAATTATGTTCTGAAAACAAAAGAGTAACAATTGAATACGTGAGTGATGGGAACACATTAGACGTTATGGCATAAATGCGCTCGCTGTAATCTTCAAACCTTCAAGTACTGTATCCTTAGTTGTTTATGTCGCTTCTAAATGGCATGAGAGCTCTGAATGTAACCGTCCGTGTACGTGGATACATCAATTTTACATTTATTAGTGATAAATTTTGGTCAAAATTTTTAACAAGTCAAAATTTGTTTGAAAAAAAATTGAACAAGGTCAGAAACGCGAGAAGCGTGTCCGCTAATTTATGATTGGAGAACATGACTGTCATGATGATAGCAGTTTTTATTGACATCTGTGTTATCTGGTAGGGATCTCATATTGTTAAAACGAAAAACCAGGACACAACACAAAATTATAATTGAAGGAAGAATACTTTATGTATACAGAAATAATTTTTTCCTTCTAAAAACAGTGCATTATGATAGAAAGAGTTGATGATTTTGAAAAAGACTAATTAAAGATCTTTTTCAAAATGAAACATCGTAAATGGGTGCCTTTAAATTTTCACTGAAAACATTCATTCCCTTGAGAATTGTGTTGCTTGTTTTTATTAAATTTTACTATTGGTTGAACGTTAAACTGCCCTTAATTATTTCGAATACGAACAGCTTCACCACTCACCACTGAACATTCGAACGAAAAGGAATAATGCAAACGAACGAACAAATCTTTCTAATTGATCGTTATTAGATTGACCAACAGTTAACCGACAAATATAGTCACATATTCAAAATAATGGTACAAGTTATCGAAAGATGTCGAACTTTTTTGTATTTGTAACAACCGAGAACATTTTAGCGTCCCGAAATCATTTGTTGGGAAACCGGGACTAAGGTTTAAACATTCCAACATTCAAGGAAACTAGAGGATCTGTCACTGGACCCTGTGCGACGCCGCATTCAATCGGCGTGTCACGCAAACCACAATCACTGGGCCCAACTTCTGCTTTCGCTCAAAGAAGTAGAAACCGTTTGAGTGCGAATAGAATGAACTATACTTTTTAACTTAGCTAGCAAAATGACATGATTCATCGAGTGAAATGCCTTGCTGAAATCAAGAAGGATTATAATTGCCGTTGTACCGTTATTCATTGCACTTCAAGCATCCTTAGTCATGCTTAGTGGCGCAGTGCCTGTACTTTTACTTTTATGTAAGGCTCGCCGAGAAAGGCTGTTACGAGGCAGCTTAAGAAAAAGATGCCAGGATATAATTCTTCCATTTACCGTAAAAATTACAATTATGGGCTGGCATTCCATTAATAACAACATCTCCCAAGATATGAGCCCCAACAATAGACAGAATATGAGTGCAGATTTTTTTGACAATACAATTAAAAAACGCACAGGTGAAAAACTTCCGCTATGAATATAACTGCTTGATATAGTTCTCCTAAATTTTACATAATATGAAACTTTTAGGATTGCAATGAATATTCTTGCAATTGTTAATATTTGAATTATGGTAATGAAAAGGGCTCGGATTCTGATGACCTGAATTGTTTTGAAAATGGCCTATAAAATGACTTTAAAAAAGTGGAAAATGATATATAAAATTATTTTAAAATAAGGGGAGAAATTACCAAAGATACATTTACAGATACAGATTTGATTACAAAAGATAAAACAAATTATATGAAAATTAATATGAAAATGTATATTTTTTCAATGAATTTTATTTTATATAAAATATATTTAATATAAAGTCTTTATTTTAGGAGGTATTGTGATCTCTAGCTCCGATCTTCCAACTGTCAGTTTTGAAAGATCATATGAAGATAGATGAATAGTTATGGAAGATCCGTGTAATTTTGAGAGTTCGAAAAACTGAGGTAGTAGGGAATTTCTGCAGTAGTGAATTTCGTCATGAACTGATGATACAATAAAAACTTTGTTTTAGTGTGTCATTGTAAATTCATGAAATACTAACCAAAAACACGAAAAGGAAATAAAATGCATAAAAAGTGTCGAATATGACTCAAACGAAAAAATACCTAGAAGTTGAAAAATGTGGAATAATGACAAAAAATGACCCAATAACTAGACATTTGTATCTTCCATATGCCGTGATACACATTAATTTACTAGTTAGCAGCGTCTAGAATGCACGAATTAAAAGACGACATGTTATCAGAATCCTACCCCTGGTAATGAAGTAATTATCAGGAGAAAAAATATATTTCAAATAAACTCATAAGTAATCCACCATAAAAATATTAAGGTAAACGAAACTCGGTCATTGCTCCGTGATGTTTAGCTAGTTGCAATAACTATCTCTTCAAATTTAAATCTTCACTGCTGATTATCTATAAAATTTTGACCCAAGACTTGAAGACGATAATTAAAAAGAACATACTAACTACAGTTAGATTTAAATGTGTTGAGAGAATCGTTATATAGCATCAAATATTAAGAGTTGTAAAATTATTCATTTAAATCCTTAATATGTATATACATATACCACCCCTCTAAAAGACTGATTTTTCTTCGAACGGATTCTGACATCCATAAATTGTATGCGCATTATACCCCTGTTAATTAACCATCCCTCTCCCCTACCACAGACCAGCCTCTTAACGGCAATTTCCTTAATTTACTTCTTTTAGGAGGCCACTTTCCAGAAAATTGTAAGTATGCAGTTCACCGAATTTTCAGTCGCTGATATTAAAATTAGCTCGCAAAAAGCATTCTCGTGGCAAGTCCTGTGCCTCAGCTTCGAGGAAATCGGAGGGCGGGGGGATCCGGGAATCAAGTAACAGTAAGGTGAGGTCACTGATATATCACGACTTTTCACTCCTTTTGAGTTTCATTTCTTTTACTACGACGGCGGATAAGAAAGTGAACATTTAATTCTTTGAATATTCCCTAACTTACCTTCATAACAGGCACTTCCCTAAACATCCGATATCACTAGACCATTTTTGTGAAAAGTAAGATTAACCATATTCAGCGATCATTCCTCTAAAACAACACTTTTCACGGAGCCAAAAGTGGTGCTTAATAAAAGTTTCATAGTATGCATGTGACTGTGTTTGTCAAGAATGGTTATGATTCTCAAAGAAGGCTGAACGTGTCTCCGAAAGAGCGCGAGTTGCAACATGGATTATACAAACAGCTGCAAATAAATATATTTTATGAAATTTTATTGTAAATTAGAACAATACTAAACGACATTAATAGTTGCGTAACAATTTTGGATGTCGAGAAATCATTTTTCGTTTTCTCATTGAAGTGTACCATAATCTTCTTATTTGGAAAACAATGTAGAAGGGCCCTAGAAAACATTTTGAGGGACCTTTCATAAACAAGCTGTACCGTGCCATTGTCGAAAACCCTGCAAAATCTGCCTGCATGTGAAGTTTCATTTCGCTAAGCTTGCCATCACGCGGCTTGGTGAACTGGGAGTTTGGAACTGTGGCTTCCACTTCCCTTCAGCCTTGAAATTGATGTGTAAACTATACACATCCTGCCTGTTCACAGATCTCAAAGTGCAAGGAAAGTTTTAATGAACTTCATGTTTCTAACAGCCCAAAGCATCTAGGAACGAAAATGATTTCTGCTGACCTACTGCCCGCCCGTTAATGGACACTTGTAACCTTTGCTTTTTTCCCCACAGACTGACTACCCCTTAAAATCTACCTTGCAGAAAGAGACCAATTTACTTATCTTTTGTTGTTTTATATACCGGCAAGGTTGGGCTTTTGCAGAGATTTTGCAAGATCTGCAAACGAATGCGTAACGAAACGTTTCTTTGTATTCAACTAAACGGAGCAAGTACAGTAATAGTAGCAACAAATCGTATACGTTTTAGGCCCAACGAAGCTGCATACCTGTATGCGAAATACTCTCATTCCCTAAAATATTGCTGTGTTGACAAAGGTATTACTGTTGTTCATCATAATTGTAGTGAGTTTGATTTTTAATTCCAAGCTAGTTTAATTGTTCAATTACAGTGGCTCTATTACTATTGTTTTCTTAGAGTAATTCTCTTTGCCATTTTCTTTCACTGCCCATAAAAATGCCATCGTTGCTTTCATTTCATAAAATTTTGAACATGAACACTGTTGACAATAGTGTCAAAATGAAATGAGTAATTTTAAACATTACTATCATTTCCATTTATTCTATTCCCATTTTGTATTCGATATTTTTGTACAATTTTAAAAATGAATCCAAGCTCAACCGTTATAGAGTTATGTAAAGACATTGTTTTGGTTGATTTATTTTTATTTGATATAAACAATTTTTTTCTTACTATTTAATCGCTGTCATTTAAATATTTGAATACAAATGAATTGACCTTGGATACACTATTATATAAAATAATGTTATAAATAATATATGTTATAAATTTTATAAATATTATAAATTTTTAGCAGGTCATTCATGAGGTATACCATAATTTTATGTGAATATCTGGAGTTGTGGAGATTGTTGGGCGAATGTTGAGATTGCACAAATATTTAAACACTTTATTCATCTCCGGAAGCGGCGGAGAATTTCATTTCAAAAGTTGGCACATTTCGTATTTGCACGAGGCAAACATTGAGCGTCTGCTTCCTCCCACAAAGAGAACTGCACCTAATTTGCTCTATTTTGGATCGTCTCGGTGCACCACATTCTTGAGGAGGCAATTGCCTGTTGAGCCTGGAGAGCGTTAATAGAGCGCCGGGAAATTATTTGTGCTCATTTGTCGCCTCCAGCACCTCGCGGTTGCCTGTACAACACGGGCGGCCGCTTCGCCCCGTTGCTGCACAGACGGAGGTATTTTTAGCAGAGCTGCGTTCGCACTCGCCGCGCTCCGCCGAATTCACGAGCGTCAGCGACGGGGAGCGGAGCGAGAGGAGCCGCAGGAGTCGACGAAAGCGGAGAGGAGCGTTGAGGAGATGAGACGAGCAGAGTGGAGCGGGGAGGTGCGGAGAGGAGCGCAGAGGAGCGGAGAGGAGCGGAAAGGAGCAGTGAGGTGCGGAGAGGAGCGCAGAGGAGCGCAGAGGAGCGTAGAGGAGCGGAAAGGGGCGAAGAGGAGCGGAGAGGAGGGGAAAAGAGCGAAGAGGAGCGGAAAGGGGCGGAGAGGAGCGGAAAGGGGCGGAGAGGAGAGGAGAGCAGCGGTGAGGAGCGGAGAGGAGCTCCGTCTCTGAAGTGAACGAAGTACGGAAATCTCGCCAAATTCGCCGCATATCAATCCAGATGGCAATCGTTCTACCGGCTGATGTGGCTCAAGGCGTCAACTGTCACTGTACTGCCTCTAAACGGGAAGTCATATGGTTCGAGTCCCGACGGTGACAGGATTTTTGACACTGGCTAAGCCGCTGGGTCGAATTCAACCGCTGTCTGGAGGAGAATTCTACTTAGCTACCGGCTGCTCTGGTAGGTACTTTTCCAGGGTTTCTCCAGTCAACACCAGGCGAATGCCGGAGCGGGATCCCAACAAAACCGGCCACGGACCGCATGCGATCATTCCTTCCTCTTCCTTGTCCTATCCTCAATTCTTATATATGCACTACACTACCACACATGTCGGGAGACCAGTCGGGAGCTTCGAGCTTGTCCCAGCTGGGGCACTGCCCCGCCGGTGGGAGATACCTGGTTGGGAAAACCCAATTAGCCTGAGTGTAGGTCGGCGCCAAATCTCATCATTCAGAGGGTAAAGATCATCGCCACCTCCCGAGGAAAACATTCACTACGCATACAGGACTAATGAACTTAGCAGTTAGCGCGTTCGGAAACAGGAAGTAATCAGTCTATCAATCAGTGAATAGATCCCCCTGTATCGCTTCGAATATATTCCCCAAACACATTTTCTCGGAAATGAACTAAACGAGTCTATTCTCAACATGCATTTCTTCATAGAATAATGAAGATAATTTTCTTTTAAAGTGGATTTATTAACGTATTTTGAAGCTAACATTGTTAATATTTTATAGTGTTGTGAATTGACAAAGTTTCGTTGTTTCACTTCCTGCAACATATCTAACTTCCAGATTCAGTATTTCTTTTACAAATGACTGGCTACATTGGATCTCTTTCTCCCCTCTAGATCCCTAGGGAGGGAAACATTATCCTGAATAAGAGCCTTCAATGATGAAGGAAGCTTGGATTCCTTAATTGTTCTCATGACACGTCGATGGATGCATGCATAGGCAATCGTATTCACAGACTACTCATGGTTCAGCGACCATGGAACTTGCCTTCCACTTCCTCCCTACCCTCACCCCAAGGTTCCAGGGCTCAACTCAGTTAAAATCAGTTGAATTCTAGTCCACAAAATGAGCTTGATGAATGGGTTTCACACCAGATTTGAGTTATATCTGTGACCTATTTAATGTAAACTTTGAAATAGTATATTTAGCGAATTCCTTCGTAATTTGCCTTTATATCATCCTTACAATTTTTTCCATCACTATTTTTTCCTTACAGTTCCATTTACTTTTTGATATGTATTTATCGAAATATAGAGTTTTATTCACAGGAGGACTAGGACTTAATCTTTAAAATTCTTTTAATTTATAAAATAAATAAAAGCAATCTCGTACATATTCAATTTAAAACACATATTAACATGGCCTATATGGTTGGGAAGTCTCTCGTAAAAAATTAGGATTTTCAAGAAAATGCCGTATCCTTCATCTAATTTTCTTGAAAGTCGATAAATACTGAAGATGGTGTAAAACCAAGAGTGTGTACCGTAGCTGCTTGGGTCTTGGGTGGTGCATCGGTGTGAAAAATTTCTCCCTGTTCCCCATTAATTGGGGTCCGCCCTCGAGTTACTAGGAAATATGATTTGCCTGTAATTTTACGGTCGGCTGCCTCCAGACGCCAAGGTTTTTATCACGTTTCGCTTTCATTAAATTCAGGGTAGCTCCCTAGCAGTTCTGACGTCAAGGAACAACGCAAAAAGGAGAGGTCTACTTCTAAGAGTGAAAACCAAGATCTTTCACCAGTTAGCATATGGATCACAACGTAATTACCCTGAAGATGAAAGTCTCCGGTATATGACGCATTTACAAGTTTAAAATGTCCATTGATTACTGTATTTCCTTATCAAATTTTAATTAACTTTTTTATTTATTGTTAAATAAAAGAGTAAAAATGTGTGTCCTTGCTGAGAAAAAAAACAACTTTCGCACGTTTCCTTGAGTTCCGGAAACCCTACTCCTTGCACTTTACATAGATGAATTATAAATAAAGGTAGTGCTACATTTATTCACAATTCTATACGATTGTGGTTGGCTACATTTGAAAACGAGACATTTTTGCTCCTGTGTAACAGAAAACTACTTGAATCGCAAACAATCTAGAAATTTGATTTTATAGTTGTGTTGCCTGAATAATTAACATCGCCCATCCTACTCCTCCCCAGCTAGCAAAAAACGAGAGTTCAACAACACGTCCGCATAGGGAAGCTACATTTACAGTCCAGAAGGAAAACGGGCCCATCTCAACGGGATTTGCTCAATTAATCAAAGGGCAACTAAACATACAATATGATCGAGATTGTTAACATTGATCCAAAAGGTTTTTCAAAATGTTTATATACAATCTGCTCATACATATGAAAAATAAGTATATTTTCAAATAAGATTTAAAAAAATACACTAACAATAATTGACTTAAATTCTTATTGAAAATAAGGTATATCCTTATTAGTTAGAGAAATCAGCTTTTCTTAAAAAATGGTTTTTAAAAGAAAAATGCATGGTACCTAACTAACAAGGATACATTTCATTTTTGGTCAGTACATTTGTTGACTTACAGAAATAACAATTATTGGAAAGTCTACTCATTAGTAAGTCTCCATTAATACACTTGGTACACGGATAACAACACTTCAAAATCTGTAGGGCAAATCCCGAGGCCTAAATGTTTTAAAGAAATCTTATTTCTAAACTTTACCTAAGAGACTTATGCCTTAAGCATTGGTATGAGTATCAAATTCTTGAACATATTTACAACTGTAATTTTTTTATTTCTTCATAAACAGTTGACATGTTAAAATCAGTGTGAAAGACATCGTTTCTAACATACCAGGGGACGGTTTCAGGTCGTTAGGTCCACGGACAAAAGGTCGAATATTCGTTAGGTCTAATAAACAGGACATCTATTGCGAACCAGGTGTAATGTGACATAAGGTCTACGCGACAGAGGGTCTGATAGGCATAAACACCTAAGGTCTAATACAAAGGTGTAATAGCAAAGTTTCAATTTTTTCATTTTTAAACGCCTGAAAACAAAAAGGTTATATTTTAACTACATCAATTAAATTTTCAACAAGAGAACTATTTGCGCATCAGTACATTGCATTTAATACTAAATTTCAGTAAAGATGACCACCTAAACCATTGCATCGTGTAAGTGTAAAGGAATTTTTGTTTACAACGACTACGCCTACCGTTTTCGAAAATAAATCACTACTAATAATAGAATATATTGGAAGTGTTCAAAAACAGGAGCCTGTAATGCAACGTGCATTACAAACAGCAATCTGGAAAATATTGAAGTATACAAAGTAGGCTCATACACTCATGAGAGAAGATCTGATATTATACGACAAATGTATGCGGGTATAAAAGTACGTGCACTTAACAATCCAAACATGGCGCCTGCTGCAATAGTTGAACATCAAACGAATGCAGTGAACAACGAAGAGCCTTTGGTTTTGATGTCAGAAAGACAAGCATTGTTAAGAGCTGTAAATCGCCACCAGAATGTACCTAGACCGTCACGCCCGAGAAGTTTACTAGACTTGGAAATCATTCATCCACACAATGTAACTTTGAGTGGAGACCAGTTCCTGAGATACAAATCACGACGTCAAGATCCTGATGGCATAATAATATTCGCCTCTGATAAAGGTCTACGTCTTTTGTCTCACAGTAGATTCATATTAGAAGATGGAACATTAAAACCTGTGCCAAGTATGTTTTTTCAAATGTATTCATTCCATGAAGTCGTGATGCATCAAGTCTACCCTCTTACGTATTACCTTTGCGTCCGGGTAACTCAACACAATATTGTTGATATATGATACAATATTGTTGCAGATTAAAAATCTTTGCCCCGCTTTTAGCCCCAGATTTTTCCATTACAGATTTCGAATTAGCTACTATGAGTGCGCTTCAATCAGTATTCCCCAGTACAATTATTACAGGTTGTCTTTTTTATCTGAAAACAGGTCGTTGCAGGAGGGATGAAGGAGGCTTACGAGAGTGAAGTCGATTTAATAGTAAAAAAATGATGTCAGTCCACTAATAACTCTAACTTTTGTTCGTATAAAAGATGTAGAAGAAATTTTTGATAATACAAACGAGAACATTAGTGATCTTGTTGAACCTATTGCCAGGTACATCGAGATCGTTTACATAAGGGGCACGCCTGGTCGAGGCAGGAGGCGACTAGTTCTTCCACGTTTTCCAACAGCAGTTTGGAATGTATTTCATCTGGTTGAAAATGGCTTACAACGTACAATAAACACCTTTGAAGGGTGTCATTCGAAACTTCAGAAAATAATCGTCTCGCATCATGGCCTCAATGTGGAAATATGGGGACCTACAAAGGGATCAGAGAAATAACGAAGTTCTTGTTATTCAGTTGTTAGTAGGGCATGTACGAGTTCAACGCTCAATTACAAAATCATACAAAATTAATCAAAGGCAAGTAGAGCGAATGATAGCAAATTACCAAAATTTTAAAGATCGTGGTGATATCGACTTATACCTTCGGTCTTTGAGGTACAGATTAAAATTTCATGCTCCACAAGCAACCGAAAATGAAGACTGAATATTTTAACACCTATTTCTTTTTATGTACATTACGTATTTACTGAATTAAATTGTATCATTCCTATTGTGATTTCATTTTCGACAATAACATACTGACGTATTGATAAATAAACAACATTTTGTTGCGTACTTTTGTTACAGCATAATAGATTAGACATTCGTGTCCGATAGACCGAAGTTTATTAGACTTCTTGACAATTACACCAACTATTATTAGACATTTTTAAAAATTAGGCCAATATTTCATTAGACCTGTTTTCATAGACCTTCTAACATTATACTTTAAAAATTAGACCTTCGGTCATTAGACCTAATATCTTTCGACCTAACGACCTCTAATCCAGCGGGCATTGGCAATGTTTATTAATACATTAGACTGAAATCTTTCGATGATTTGGATAGAGAATTTGCTTCTGATGCCATAGAACTGTGCAGTAGTTCCAAACACTCATTGAGGATAATTTATAAATAAGTAATTTATTGCCTAAAGCTAACTCTGAGTTTCTTCCTCACAAACAATACATTTTACTTTCTCGCACTTACTTCGTAAGAAGAGTAGGTTAAGTAATCGTGCGCCTGAAAACGGCAAATTTTGGACAGAAACATTTTTATTGCCGGGCTCTCGTAACGAAAATTTGGATCAATCTTTGTGCTGGATATAGTAAATCACTTCCTTTAACACGTGACGTGCGGCAAAATATGCCTGCCCGTCTGATCGTCTATAGTCAACGCTAGCGCCTAAACTGTTCAGCCGATTTTCTCCAAAATTGATATTCCCCGATTGATCTGAATGAACGCACGGCTTTGAGAGTTTCAAACGGATATTTTGATTTTTGAGGGTACTTTATATGAAGCGAGCATTTACGTTTTTAAGCGTCGGTCTGAGTTTGATCCATACGGCTCTTCTGTGGCGTAGTGGCATGAATGACACCGCGTTAACTCTGAGTGTCTAAGTTCGGGTCTCGGAGCGGAAAAAGAATTCCTGGTTGAAAACACATATTATAAATTTTTAATAGTATATTATAGCGGAGCAGTTAGAAATAATGCAAGGAAGTATGTGCTTTTGTAGTACCACTAACGTATCTTATTATAACATTCCATAGCGAGATTCAAAACGAGATCCAAAGCGAGTTCTGCTGCGAGATTCAGATTAAATACATTTCTTCTTACCGCCATATTTAGTCTTTTATAATAATTTAAAATGCAAAACAAATATTACTTAATCATTATATCATTGTGAAAATAAATATTATTTTCGTTTTTAATACTCAGTTTAGTCTGATTGTATATAAACCGTTGAATAGAAAAACTGTACTTGGCATTTAAATTTGTGAATCGATTTAATTGTTAAATGTCATCTCGTAATGTATAAAATAACGTACCTGTATAAGTGAGTTTATGACAGTGAGTTGTTTATAATGACACCTGATGTGTGTGATTACTATGTGTGTTACTGTTATTATTCTCATTATTATTACCAGCAGTAGTAGCTTAGTAGAAGAAGCAGCAACTTGCTGAATGACACTGCACAAAGCAGATGCCAAATGCCGAAGACTTCGGTCTTGAGTATGTCAGTTTTCACAAAAGAAAACACTGAGTCGTAAATGCATATGCAAGGCAAATGTAGTATTCCAAGCTTAAAAGGAGTTAGTACTAAATGTTGATAATATTGATGAAATTTTCTGTAATATTACATTAGAAATGTGGGTTGAATCAATTATTTGCATTTTTAGCCATAATAAAAAATCCTTGTTTTCGAATTTTTCCAGAGTTCCTGGGTATCTAAGGAAAATAGACTTCTTTTACATGGCCGAAAGTTGCATAGTTTTCCATCTATTTATATCTTTATTTGAAATTAGTAATACCAAATTTATTTCTTTTGAAATATAAACTCTTTTTATCTAGAATGGATTTCGCAAAACTTGCTTTGACGGAGCCGGGTGATGAATATAGGTCAGGCTGCGATCTCATTTGTAGACTTGGAGTTGAAAATCAAATACTGTCAGGAAGCACGTCTCTGGTTTATCGAGTAGGAACCTTCGGGGTTTCAAATAATGGAATTAACACTGCTTTCATTGTGTTTCTTTAGTTTGGATGTTCGCAAATTCAAATCACTGGTTGTATATCCATTTTTATTTTGCCTCAATCTTTCAGCCTTGCATGGTTAGTAGAGGTTGGGTTCTGCCTAGAGGCCCTTACAGCTAATTTTCAAATGCTTAGTTTAGTCACTTTCACAGCGTGTCTGAACTATTTTAGCTCTCTTAACATTCGCTCGTTTAGAACAAGTCTGACACTTCCGCACTGTTTGAGTAGGTTTTTGTTACTTTCACCATTACTTCTCCGTATCGTTTGAGTTCAACATGAATACTTTCACTAGACTCAAAACTACTCAAGTCATCTTTTGTAACTCTGATACTTCTGCACTTATTGCGCCGGCACTTTCGCAACCTTTGAGTTCGTCTGGGTGGCTGCCTTTGTCTGATCGGTAGAAGCGTTCGTAAAGGCGACGACTTGCTTTAGAGTGCTGACCACTAGTAGGTCGCAGGATTGATCACAGCTGAGATTGGAAGTTTGCTTCATATTGCTGTTTTAGAAGAACACTCACGTAACTGTATAAATAACAATTTTACTGGAGAAAGAAAGAAAGAAAATGTTTTTACATTATCGACTCTGTAATCAATGAAATTAGTTATATTGGGCATTTGCCTAGACCAGCGATTGCCAACTGGACAAGGAATGACGTCGGAGCCGCTTTGCTCCCCGAGATAAGAAGATCGGTGAAGGAGCCCGAGCCAAGGGGGGAGGGAGGGAGGGGCAGACGACTGTCGACGTTAAGAAATCCTTGTCAGTGGGCCTTCGCAGGTGTGTCAGGCAACATGAGTGGGAAAACATCTACTTCCGTTAATTTTATTTCTGCTAGGAAAGAAAGGTTTCCTTTTGTAAATACAGGAACAATAGTGGAGTGTTTAGTGTGTTCGAAAGAACTGCAGTATGTTAAAAAGTCCTACTTATGCATTATGTAGCTTTGCGACCCAGAGAAATCTACGAGATTAAATAAATTCTTATAATCGACATAGATTGCATTCTTGGGATGAATAATGGAATTTGCAGATTGAAGATAATTGAAAATGTTCTGAAAATTACGAGGAGTTACAACATTCTCAAACAAAACTGTACATCAAAAATAATCAAGCCTTGGTCAAAATTATCTCATGTGACCCCACCGGCACCTATTTGTTAACATTAATTATTGTTTCAGATCGAACAAATTCGTTATATTATATACTGTTGTATAAAATAGTATTGTCCTAAAACGTTCAAACTGTATTTTCCAAAAATTTAATCCAATTGAAGAATGGAAGTGGAATTACAGTACTGATTTTGATAAAGAGTCGGATATTGCTTTGAGTTATGAGTTCGATTATATAATTCACATTGTTATTGAATCATAGACATTCTAAATAATAATTCATATTTAAAAACGTAATTATCGATTCTTCAAGCGAACCTTTTCCCCTCACTTTCGTACCATCATTGGAAAACTGCGCCAGCCTCCGCGTCGGGCTCTGCTTTTCCTCTGCGCTCAGCCCGGAGAAAGAGAGCAGATTTCTGTCACGTCACGGAGCATTGAGTTGGCAGACACTGGTCTAGACCGTAACTACAATTAAGCCAATGTTTCATGTTCACTTGCTGCTTCTGGTCCTATCGACGCAATAGCGAAAGTCCATTTTACAAAATTTTGCAGTTTGCGTGATTGTTCTTCTGACGGGTAGGCCTAAGATTAATATTTGGAAGTTTGTGGCGCTTGTCCGCATTGAGTTCGTACGTTCATTGGTCCGATCTGTGTTTTTATGTTTCCCTTATCACATCCAGACGAATGCCGTGGCAGCGCGTGTACAAGAGGCCAGGGAGAGCGTGCAATGTTTCCTTCCCAATCCCATTCCCTCAATCCATTATCTCTTCCAATCCGGACAAGGGCGCCGCCGGGAACTACAGTCCGAAACCTCCGCCTCGTTACGAGCTTACGCCGGCGGGAAAGAAACAATCGCCCTTAAAGGGACACGTATTCGACACAAATACACAAATATTGTTCAAACAAGTTGAGTCGAAAGTTCGGGGAAAGAAAAAAGGGCAAATTTGTGAAATAAGAAAAAGGAAAAATGGTCAGATTGCCCAAGTGGTCCAAATTTTCAGATTTTTTAAATTTAACTATTGGGTCGAATTTAATAGAAGTTTCGAACATTTCGTCAGTCGAAGGTTGGACTTGTTCTGTTTGTTGAAATTTTTTGTTCTCACTTCACAGTTTCAAAAATTTTCAAGGGTGATAACAAGGACTACCCGTGTGAGGAAGCAGGGTGTCGGCACTTACCAACGAATAGAAACGAAATATTTGGGACGGAATATTTCGAAATATGAACATTTGGAATTTGTAGAAAGATGTCTCAATATGAATGAAGTTTTATTTATTTTTTTGTTGAGTTTGCCGTATAGTAGCCAGGGTAAGTAGTTCGCCGTAATGCTTAGTGTAAATGTTAATTTTATTTTGTATTTCTTCAATTATGTGAATATATTTCAAATGTTATTTAAATAAAAAACAAGATAAATGTTTCTTTTATTATTTCGAAGAAATTCTTTCACAGGTTTTGCGCCATTGATGCCTTGCCTCGTGCTAAATATTATTTAATTATTTTGATGTCCATTGTGAAATTCTGAAACCACCTCGTGTAGTGGTTGAGGGGTCCTTTGAATGCTTGGGGAGTCTGATTCACTAAAATGCTGTGTTCAGGGAGATTTCCTGGGCTTAATTTCAATTTGAAAATTTAAACAGTTTTTTTCTTGTTAAATTTTGTTTCTTTTTTGACGTGTTTTCATTTCTATTCTTCATTTATTTAATCAAAAAATTAACTAAGAGTATCTGCTCTTTAACTTTTGTATATTATATTGTGTTTTATTTCTTCACATGATGTCGGCCTTTTGGAGGCGGATGTTTGACGTGATTTACATTGCGCTTGTCTGGGAATTACTGGTTTTCTATTCGGACGTGCATGTCGTTTGTTTTTATCGATCATGATATTGTACTGTATCTAGTGCTATCCTATTTTTCTATTAAGTCGTATTTCCATTAATTAAAATTGCTAGTGTTATTTTAGTATTTTAATAAGAAAATTGTATGCCTAATGCGTTATTGTGAAAGTGAACAATAGAAGAGAATGGAAGGCCATAGTTGAACAGGCCAAAACAATTAGCAAATAATGTTGAGCCTTACTAAGAAGAAGAAGAATGCGTTATTACATGTGTTACTTGTCTTCTAAGATGTAGTAAAAATTACTGCTTCTGCGTGGCAAAAAATGAACTACAGTGTTGTTTGAACTAATTCACTGAAAATATGTCTTACATAGAAGCGTTAACAAAAATTATTACACTCAGCGTCATAAAAAAGCTGTACCCCGAAGGACCCTACTGATCCACTGCAAACTCTGGGGATATTTTTCACATAATTCGCTAAGCCAATGATTTCGTTTTCACGGTCGGCCGCGCGCTAAGGGGTAGGTGGTAGGTACGTGAAGTCGCGCCCATCGGTCTAGATAAGAGGGCGTCAAACGGCCCCACCGGCAATTGCGACATCGGGTAGCGTTTCCAGAGCGTCATCTGCACGTACATTATGCCTCGGCGACGCTTTTGACAGCCGGTTGTCCAGTTAGACGCGTTCGAGAAGGGCTGCATTGTGGGTGTGCGGGAGGCTGGTTGGTCCTGTAGCCGTATTTCGCACCACACCGGTCGTACTGACACCACCATCGCCTGCTGTTGGCGGCAATGAATTGAAGAAGGCATGCACACATGAAATGCAGGATCTGGACGTCCACCACGCACCATGAGGAGGGAGGACCGACGGATTGTCCATCACGCGCGAACAGATCCAACGGCAACGAGTGGTGCTATTCAGCGGGCTGTAGAGCTTGCACTGGCACATCCTGTAAGTGCCAGTACCATTGACAGGCGGTTGCACAACGCAAGGCTCGCCACATATCGACCGTTACGGCGCCTGCCACTCACCCTAGCATCGTTACTACAGACTCGCCTGTCGGGAACGATGGACTTGGGGCCATGCAGACTGGCAGCGGGTCATCTTCAGCGACGAATCCCGCTTCAGCCTTGATGGCGACGACCACCGAGTCCGTGTCTGGATGCGCAGTGGAGAGCGCCACGACGAGTGGTTTGTGGTATCCCATCACGCGTCCCGCAAGACTAGTGAGATGGTGTGGGGCGCGATATCCCATGGTGCCCGTTCACCTTTAGTGTTAATTGGAGGTACCATAACAGCCTCTCGGTACATTCAGGAGATCCTGCAACCGGTGCCTCTGCCGTTCGTGAACGCCCACTCCCATGCCCTATTTCGACAGGATAACGTTCGTCCGCATACCGTAGCCATCTTCTGAGCATGCCTTGCAGCCGTGGATACTCTGCCATGGCCAGCAGCATTGCAAGACCTCTCCCCGATCGAGAATGTTTGGGATGCTGTGGAGCGTGCGATCAGGTTCCCGCCCCAACCCACCAATCTGCAAGAACTGCGCGCTCAGGTGCAAGCTGCATGGAATGGACTATCACAGGACATCAGTCGAGACCTGTACAACTCCATGCCGCAATGTCTGAACGCGTGTGTTCGCTAAAATGGCGGCCCCACACCATACTAACGTGAACAATCTGTGGCCGTATAGCGCAATAAATGTTGGTCCTACAAATGTGAAAGTGTAATCATTTTGAATACATGGTAACCTCTACAAGCCTGCCAACAATGATCGCAAGCCACCTTGTCCTTCTGGGTGCAGCGTTTTAATGACGATGAGTGTATTTTGTCTAGGCATACATGGAGCCCCGCAGAAAATAAGGGTTGTGCTCATTCAAAAATGTATTTATCAGAATTAACAATGCTGACAGTTAGCCTCAACTAGTAGAGTATATTTTAAACATACAATGTGATGGCATCTTTAACAGCCCATATCGACATTTTCCCCGACTAATGTCGTAATAGAGAATGACGGAGAAATGTTCCATCAGGAAATTGCTTACATGGAACGATACGAAGGTCCCCGGCCCCTCTTTTTACTCACTGACTACTGTGAGAATACATTATCAGGATTTCGATAATCCTGCTACATGAAGAGCTCTTACGGAAAAACGTTTTGAAAGTACGTATTTTTTTGTGTACGTACGTTTTAAAAATTCTGGGTGAGGTTTATTTTCATGTAGAATCGATCCTGCAACCTGGGCAACGAAGGCCAGAAAATGAAGGGTGCATTTTTCAATGCCTTTTAATGATGTGTGGAGACAGAGAAGGTAATAAATAATAATAATAGTAATAATAATAATAATAATAATAATAATAATAATGAATGAGCTCTCCCAAATGCTGTCTGTCGTGAATGACTTTAGCAATGACATCTGCATGAAGTTTGGTCTTGACAAATGTGCAAAAATCAATTTAAAAAGAGGAAAACTGATAACGTCAGAGAACATTGAAGTTGATAAGCACACTGTGATTCAAGATCTTGAGCCAGGTAAAACTTACAAATATCAGGGCATTGAAGAATGTGAGACCATCTCGAACGACACAATGAAAGAGAGAATTCGCAAGGAGTATTACAGAAGAGTGAGACTTGTCCTGCAATCTGTTCTGAACTCCAGGAATAAAATATCTGTAATTGGTAGTCTGGTGGTGCCTATAGTCGAGTACAGTTCCGAACTAGTGGACTGGTCTGTGCAAGAAACCCGCATCATGGATCGAAAAACCAGAAAACTGCTAACAATGCATCATGTCGCCCACCCTCGAGCTGATGTACATAGACTTTATGTGTCACGTAAGGAAGGAGGAAGACGCCTCAGACAAATTGAAGCCTCCTGGCACAATGCAATAGTTGGAATGGGAAAGTATGTAGTCAGTCATCGAGATGACCCTCTAATGAGGCAGGTCATGAAATCTGACCAAAGAATGGGAAACAGAGGCATTGTTAGTGTAGCAAAAATCATTGCAAAGAAAACTATGCAAGACACGTCAAATAACACAGACAATGAACTTCTGGTACTACTAAACATGAAATGTGAGACACAAAAAATGTTAAAGAAGTCGTGGAGGGACAAACCCCTCCATGGACAATATCTAAAAAGAATGGACAAGGTGCAGATCAATAAAGATCAATCATTTATGTGGCTTAGAAGGGGAAGAATGAAGCCAGAATCGGAAGCAGTTCTAGTAGCTGCTCAAGATCAGGCGTTGAGAACACGACATTATGATAAAGCGGTTCTCAAAATTTCCCAAGATGACAAATGCTGAATTTGCCAGGAGCAAGTAGAAACCATTGATCATATTGTCTCAGCTTGTCCAATTCTAGCAAAGACCGAATACTTAAAAAGACACGACAGGGTGTGTAGTTACCTCCACTGGCAGATCTGTACCGCCCTCGAAGTTCCAAACACATGCCCCAAGTGGTACGAACACTCTCCAAAACCGGTGACATCGGTTGGATTGTGTACAATATTGTACGACCAACATATTCAAATGGATCGCATGATAGCAGCAAACAAACCGGATATTGTTATCCGGGATTTTGAGAAAAAATCGTGTCTACTTGTGGATGTTGCTGTGCCTTGCGATCAAAATGTCGTAACCAAGGAGGCAGAGAAATGTCTTAAATACAAGAGTTTGGAAATCGAGATCAGCCGAATGTGGGGCGTAAAAGCACAGGTCGTAGCGGTAGTTATCGGAGCTCTGAGATTTGGTCCGCAAAATTTGTGTAAGAACTTGGCTAAACTTCCAGGTCATTCAAAAAACTGGGAAGTGCAATAAATTGCTTTATTTGGCACAGCTCACATTTTGCGCAAAGTATTGTAGAGGCACCGACAGTCCCTAGAGCTGCTCCTTAGGTAGCTGGTTGCAACCTGGAGTAGATTTTATACTCAGCCGACTCATAACATCTGCAGTCGTGATATGGAGCAATAATGAATGAAAGAATGAATTAATGAAGCAAACTTACACGAGAAATGTCGAAAATGACATGAACCCACAGAAAAAATAGAATGCATAATAATATACTGTTGTACGTTTGCAAACACAATTTACCTAAAAGGTAGCAAAAGTCATCCATCAAATGGTAGCAGGAGGCTGATCATCAGCATCTCCTTACAATTATAATCCGCCACCAGAAGTTGATAACAGTGGTTTTAAACTATTGCGATAGAAAAATCACGACTGACAACCATAACTGCCAATAAACTAGACCACCATGGCTAACAAAAAGAAGGGAGTCCATTTCATAGTCATAGCTCTTCTTTTCACTCACAATATCGACAACTGATTTAAAGAAACAATAGAAGTAGATATAAATATCTAACAGATGAAATAAAAAAACTGTGTAAATAAAAGAGAGTTTGTATTTGACCTGTCGTTAATTCGTCTATAGGACTCACTCCCAGGAACACAAAGAAACACTTAGAAACTCGAATTAGAAAACGCAGAAATTCATAATACTGGATACACATGGTCCACAATACATACTAAAATATTATGTATAATATTATATATATATATATATAAATAAATCCTAGCCGAAGTCCCAATTAATGAAAAGGTTATCACAGGATATGTTGTTACCTCTACTGGCAGATTTGTAACGCTCTCAATTTTCCAAACACGATGCAAGTGGTACAAACATTCACCAAAACCTCTGACGTCTGCTGGAATGTGTGAAATATTCTAGGGTGAACAAATTCATACTGGTCGTGCGATAACCGCAAAGCAATAGTAGCGAGTTTTGGTATCTGGGAAAAAATCGTGTCTATTAGTAATTACTATGTCATGTGTTCCGAACGTTGAAATCGAGGAGGAAGACAAATGTCATAAATGCAAGAGAGGAAATCGAAATCGATTGGATATGGGATATAAAAGAACGCGTCGTACCGATAGTTACCAGATCTGTGGGATTTGTTCTGCAAAATTTATGTAAGAACACCAGACTTCCTGGTCTTTCAAAAAAGTAAGAAGTGCAAGACTGCATTGCTGGGAAACGCCCGTATTTTACGCCAAAAACTGTAGTCCACACTGTCACTAGATCTGGACCTTACAGTGATTACAACATGGATTAGAGTTTATATTTAATCCATACCTGACATCTTTAGCCGTGAATTTTGGGAATAACAACAACAACAACAACAATAATAATAATAATAATAATAATAATAATAATAATAATAATAATAATATAATATTGAAATACTTCTTTCAATCTGTCTCTCTATGTGTATAGCTTTTTGTTTATGATTTTATCTTTACTCCTATTTATCTCAGGGTTTTATTTTTATACTTAAAATAGTGGGCCTGAAAATTCACCGCTCCTACGAGTTTACGGCTGATAGAATTCTTTACGTCGGGGAATTTTGCACCCAAATGTATTCTAAATATTATTAAAATAACGTTAAATGTCTGCTCATTCCTAAAGATGAAATATTTTCGAATTAACATGAACACAAAAACTTATAAATATTTACAAAAAGGTTATTGAACAATAAAGCAAATAGACAATCTCATTCACACCGTATATACCAACAACTATCATTCATCATTTTTACATGCTCGTATCGATGCGGTAGTAATGAATTCAAGAATCTTTTTGATGGCAATTTACCAATTGATTCTCTTATTAATTGTTTTAATATTTACTACATTCTTGGCCTTGAACAAGAATTTAGAAAGTTCTTTTCTTTTTCGAATTTTGACTTCCTTTTCTGATGTCAGCGGAGCATTCTTGTACGACATATGGATCCTACGACACTGATTTTCGTTTCAGTAACCACCATCCTGTTCCACACTCGAAAGTTTGTTAAAATCCCCTTTTCTTTGCCCGAACTAATTTTCACTAAACAACATACGAATTTTCATTTTCTTCCTTCATTTCCCTTAACTGTTTTGTTATTAACTAATTCAAACAAAAACAATTTATTTTCGCCAAACGAGTCTATTCATTATGCACGATTGTTCATTATGGCACGTCATACCATAAGCGTTACACGCCCAAACTCTACCACGACCTACAGCTATCTGCTTTCTTTTTTGTCTTGCAATAATACCATTCTTTCTTTCTTTTGATCGTCTATTGTCCCATTGTATTTTTAGCGCATCAACGTTATTTTATCTAACTATTGTTTTTTTTTTCGAATCGCTCTTATCCCTTTGTTGTTGCTTCAACGGTCTAATTTATGAAAACATTTCCAATTATAAAGTATATTTTAATTTATAAAAAATATATGCCACAGAGATGACATGGTTCATCTCAATATTATTTATTTTAATAGTTTTTGTTGCAGAGATTTTTAACACATTGTTTTCGTACATTAGTTTTTTATAACCATATATTTTCTACCTCTTTTTTCAAAAATTAAGAAACGTCATAGTGAGAGAAACCAAATTGAAAAATTATAAAAGTTCAACGTTAAAATTATTAGAAAGTATTGGAAGTTAATATTACAAAGTAGGAATATTACAAAGGAATTACAAAGTACATTGTATTACATTGTATTACATTCAATTACATTGTATTACAAAGGAATATTACAAAGTAAGTAAAATTGCAAATGACGAAAGTACAAAACAGGAGATCCCACTAGCTAGAGATGGAGCCACGCCTCCTCGCGGTGTGCAGAAGGGGTTGCGAGCGCGTTGGCAGGAACCGCACAGGCGGGCGGGCGCGCGTGGACGAAGCGGGGGTGGCGAGGGGGCGTGGCTGACTCACCTGGCGCGTGCGTGTGCATGCGCGCGGCGCGGCTGACGAGGGCTCACGGGCTAACGGGCTGACGCACGGGCCGAGCGCGCGCCCGAGCCGCGTGGGGCCGGGCTTCGAGGCCGGCGTGCGGAGCCATGGGCCGGCGGGCTTAAGGGCTCGCGCACCCCTTCGTCGCTAAACACGGCCGGCCGCTGCCCTCCGCCCGGCGTCGGCACCGGCGGCGGCCGTTCGCCGATTTGGCGGCGTGCGCTGACGCACTGCCGCCGGACGGGCGCTCAGGGCGGCAGGCGGGCACACGTGGATTGGGAAAGGTCTGCGCCAGCAGGGGTGGCTGCTCCTTGCGGGCTCTAGGGCGGCGCCCTCCCCAGCAAAGCCAACCTCGGGAAAAGTTGTGGAAAATATTAAACTTGCAATAAATCGATTCGTTGAATTTGTGCATTCCACCAGCGCAATTTTTGAGGACGAAATTAGTTTTAAGTGGTCGATTATGCCAAATGTAAATGTTTTTGGAATGTGTAGCATCGTGGACTATCGGGAGTCCGTCCCTAGTTGGTGCATGCGAGGCAATGGAAGCTTGAGGAACAGTAAGGGTACTGGGAGTTGGGTGCTCCTATTAGGGTTTTTTCGGCAGAGTCCGCTGCTATTACCTTAGCTAAGACTATGGACCCTTTCAGCTGATTTCATAAATTACTGTTTTCCTTACTGGAAATAATTTTTTTATCTTATTTTCGCGTGAGCACAATTATATCTTCCGTTATCAGCGTAAAAGTTGTCTTAGATTATAAATCATGATACGTGCAAATCGGTTGTACTCTGCATGCCACAGTCTTCCTCGTTTAAGAAATATTTTGAAGAGGTAAAGTGTATGTAATAGGTCCGACATACATGCCGCACTTCCTAATTTGCAATCCACCGGCCGCCACTGTGCGCCAGTGATCCCAAAGGGTGGATCGCTGAATTGTTTGGTTGTGGCGCGGAGAACACTGTATTCGAGAAACGAAAGTTTTTAAATACTCGTAATTATCAGTGGCGTAGCCTGAGTTTTGGCTTAGGGTATGTAACTGGAGAAATGAGAAAATAATTTAAAACTTTAATTATAATTTAAATATTTCTCATTCAGCAATACCATTTCTGTCACTTTGATCAATTAGAGCACACAAATAATTTGTATATTTCAAATAAAAACTGGTCCAGTAAAAGTAATAATGGCTCACGTACTTCATGTAGTTTACTGGTTGAAAGTTAGAAAAAGTTGACTTATGTTCACGACCTAGCAAAATATAAATATGTGTCCTCATACTTTAATAAAAAGAGCACTATCAAACACGATTATTTTCAAAATTGTCCAATTCATATTATTTCGAACCCAATAGAATTGGCATAATTTATAAAATGGAAAATAATGATCTATAATAAAAATGTAATAGGAAAGAGAAAATTAATCAATTTACTGACACGTAATGAAAAGCAGTAGACAGTTGTCCTTTTTGCTGCTTACGTCAAGAGTTTTCATCCAGTATGACGGAGCCAAACGAGGCGTTAGAAATTTTATTTTAATTTCATGGGACATTACCGTGCTTACACTTGAAATCCAAAGAATCTGAATTTCTGGTGAAATTGCACGAAACACTGGAATTTTCATATCATCCTTGTCAGTTTTATCATATTTCATTATTTCACTTACATATTACATGAAGTTTTCTCTATTTGATGATCCCCTATTTTCATTATGGCTAGAAAATACAAGCCCTTGTCTACCAAAAAAGCATACAACTCGAATGAAGTGTGACAGAATTTCCCTATTTTCCCTTATACCACCGTTGTATGCTTATTGCTCAACACAGCCCATGTTGGCTGTTTTAATACAATTCTATCCTCTCATATTTTTTACAAATATTTTTAACTGTTTCTCACGTGCTATAATTTGTGCACAAAAATACGACTCCATAATTATGTAGGCACTTTGTATCGCGTTGTGCTCGCCATTCCAGGGCACAGATGTGTATTGCACAGTCACATTCCCTTGTGCATTCAACCAGCACAATCTCTAACCTAAATTGGCTACAAATATATAGTTGCTACTTGCATTAAAATGAGGTAATAAAACTTAAATAAAGGGACAATGTTCATTAATTAACCTCGTTCTCTTACAAACACCGAAGAGAACAATGAAGTTTCGTAAAGTTTCGCATTTTCGTAGGCACCCTGGATGTAACGGGTCACGGTGCATCTGATTCACGGCGCAGGCTAGGCGGCATTTCAGAATGATTCGTTCATCCTTGTGAAGAATCGAGTTCTCAATGGCGCAATGTTTGAAATATAATGAAATATTTTTTAGTAGAAAAAGAAAATAACAAATTGACAATTTACAATCATTTTAAAATAAAATAGCTGATATTGACAGGGTATGTAACACATCATCCACATCCATGGACGCTACGCCCCTGGTAATTATACTAGCACCGGAAGTGGGTCCTTGGATTACGAATTAAATGTTGACAGAAGAGATGACGAAAGGAGCCTAGTCCGGGATTATGAAATGAGTACCCCAAAGACATTCATCCTGTCCTGTCCTTTGGCTCGACAGCTCGCTACGGGCCTAGACCGACAAGCGGTGGCCAAGCCTCTCGGCCGTGGGTTCGCGTGGTTAGCACGAAGACATCCCTCCACCGTATATACTGTAACCAATGTACGGGATCTTTTCCTCAAATTTAGGATGGAAAAGGTCCCTGGTTCTTCAGGGTTACAAGAAATTTTACTTGCTTGTGGGGACTGGGCAATTCTCGGATTTGTGATTAACAGAAAAATACACCTTGGATGTGTAACGAATCAACAATATAATTACTTATAGAAATAAACACAATTACATGATAAAGCACTGATTGAAATGCTTGCATACACCTTCATAGAATAAATAATTTTAAAATGTTTATAATCAATTGTCCTTGATTCTCCTCAGGATGTGAGTGTCATATTATAGCAAGTACCACAGTGTTGTACTGGCACGTACATAAACTAACAAAACCCTTAGACCTATTTCACCAGAAACACAAAAAAAGAATATCTCATTCTGCCTTAATTTACATGCTACCGCGCAGTGCACTGTTACAAAATCGAAAGAATGATAAAGTGAGAAAGTACAATTTCTCTTGGTTCTATACTCTCTTAATTTACTAATTAAGATTAACAAAAAAAATGCGGAAAGTGACAAAATTTGGAAACCCTTTCCTTTCTAACGGAAAGCTTATGCTTTCGTCAAATTGTATCGTCTGCTTCACAAATAACAAGAAGTGACTCAAAATGTAGTTCACACCGATTCCACTGGGAGTTCGCAAAAATATTATATACAAAGTTAATGAACGAAGTTCGTCCGACTTCCCTTTGCGATGCCGGTGGCAGCGTGACCTTACACGCGGCAGGCGGGTCGCAGCGTCTCGCGGTGCAGCTCGCCCAGCTGCTGGCCGAGTTTCGTCCGGCCTCGTCTCGGACGAAAGATTCTGCCCCTCAGTTGCAGGATGGCAGTTCGCAGGAAAAATAGAGGGCTCTATTGAGCTGGCGTATTTGTTTCTCTTCGTGAAGGATGCAGTTCACTCCGCGTTGCTCAGTGCAGCGGCGGCGCTCTCATTCGGTCGCTCTTGACGGCACGGCAGCTGGCGAAGAAGTGCCCGCTCGCTCCGCCCAGGCAGTAGTCTGTCGATTCCCCGTATCGATTGCAGAGCGTTTCGTTCGATTACTATCGCGCTGGGCGTTCCGTGCCGGTGTTGTGAACGTATAACTTTTTGTGTACGGTCACAATTGCCTCCCCCACGAGAATTAAAATTTTTGGTCCGATCGATATTTCGGAAAGTAAAAATTTTGATTATCGTCTTGTCTCTTCTTCCTACTTTTCTTAAGTAGAAGGCGAGTTTTTTTTTTCTATAAGTTCAGGTTATCATTTTTATTTACAGCTTCACGTATGCGACTAGTAAGTTCCAAGGCTTGTCCACAACCGACTGATATATTTGGGTTATCGTTCATTCCTGAGTTGAATTCCACGATGCCGAGTCTGGGAAAGCGGATCTGATGTCGTAGATCAATAGTAACATTATAGTCCATTAGAAAATCGATTCCGATGATCAGAGGATACAACAAGCTTTTCACCACAATGCAGACTAATTCGAACATCTGTGTCCCAACTCTTACTGGTAAGAGGACCTGCAGATTCGTCGGTGCGGACTTCTTCTTGTTCACGCCAACAATGATCGAACGTCTCATGGGCAGCGTCGGTATTTTGATCCCGGAATTCTTGATTTCCTGTAGTAGCCCTTCCGTTATTACGGATGCACTACATCCAGTGTCAACGAGAGCTGCAATTTTAATGCCATTGCAGTCCACGTCAATCATGGGACAATGTCGTATTGGTCTTTCATCAGCAATTTCTTCTTCCTCCCACGGCTCGCTTCCAAAATTTATCAGTTGGATGGACTGGATAGTCATCATGTCGTGCGTGGTTTCTGTTGGGTTAGAATCGGGATGACTGGCCGATGCAACCCTTTCTAGTTTTCCTGGTGACTACCCGAAAACTCACCACTGCATGATGCTGACGTAAAAGCGTTTACATTACTATCGAGCTTCATTTTCCCCTTTTCGTTATTCGGTTTCTTCTTCCCCTCATCTGTCTTGAAGCTACCTTTTGGGTTGGTGCTCCCATAGTGGTCGTCTTGAACTTGAGGAATATGTCGGTGGTTACCCATTTCGTAGCGTTGTTGGCCCCACCGTGCATCCTTGTTGCTGTTGCTTGAGTCGGATTTTCCAATGGTTGCCGATGATGAAGAGAATTTATTCAGTTTGTCATTCAACTCATAGGTCGCATCATACATGCCTAATTGCTCGACAAATTTATCGGCCGACATTGGCAACAAATTCTTAATTAAATTCTGTATATTAGCAGGGAAATGACGCAGCAATATACAGACAATCTCCTCATCAGGGACGACTGGGGTGCACAATCTGAGCCCTGCGATTCTTTCTGTTGCATGGTCTTGCATGGACCCACTTCCTTTCTTCCAAGACCCATATAACAACCCCATCTTATAGTTAAGTTGCTTCTCTGAGTTCCAGTGCCGGTTGTTGAATTTAACTCTAAACTCTTCCATAGTACTAGGAAATGGTTCGAGTGAGTCCGCCCACATTTTTGCGTTACCTGTTAGCATGTGGTAGATAACCTTCACTTTCTTGCGTTCAGGAAAGTTATGCAGCACAAAATAATGCTCGACCCCTTTTATAAAAGCGCATGGATTTTCCGTGCTTTTGGCCCCAAAAGATAAATTAGGAGGCAAGTTAATTATGACGGATGAGGTATTAATCCCCGAAGAACTGGGTAACTCTTCGATTTTCTGGTTTATTCCTAGCATGTCATTTTCCACCTTTTTGATGTGAGAGTCAACCTTTTGTTGTAATCTAACACCGTTGTCTTCTAACTTCTTAATATCATCATTTATTGTTCGCAATTCTCGATGCACTCCGTCCTTCAAACCCTGAATCTCGGTTCGTACTTCCCCTTGATCAGTAAGAAGAGCATCTATTTTAGAGTCTTGAGTTTGATACACCTCATAATTTCTTCCCTTCTCGTTTCTATCCTTGTTTCTAATCGACCAATAATATCTTGTGCCGTAGTTATCATCCTATCATCTACTTCTTGTATTTTATTGTGTAATGACGAAGTAATGATTTCCTTCTGTTTTTGCATGTCTTCAGTTAATTTTCTTTCCAACTGACTTACTTGACCAGATAGTTTATCTTCTAATATCTTGGACCTGGCATCTAAACAATCAATTAGTCTCACTTCTAGTTGTTGGGCGTTCTCCTGGAGCTTCAGTTCTAATTTAGATTCTAACTGAGAAACTTGGTGGTTATTTTCACTAAGTCTAACTTCTAATGCCTGTTTATTAGCCTCTAATTGTTGTGACACTGTTGTACAGCCTCACTAAGTTTAGCATGAGATGCCTGATTATTTTCACTGAATTTCTGATCTAATTTTTGTGTCATCTGGCTCATAAACATTGACATTAAGTTTTGCATCATTTCGTTAGCCCTAGCTATTTCTCCATTAATGTTCCCTGTTATTTCTGTGGGCTGATCAGAAGCTGTTCCTACTCTAAACATTTCATCTAAATTTCGATCGGGTGGCTCTGGATCACCTACCCTCACCTCCTGTTCTACACCTACTTGACCTTCAGGACCTCCTGCTCCCAACTCCTCATCACTTGATCCTGTTTGCTCTAAATTTCTCCTTTCCATAAATTTATCTGCCATTTTTATAACTTAATAGCCCTCTTACAAGATGCACATAAACGAAAATATTTATCACCAGTTGTGCATTCAGTAATACCACTCGTAGAAAACCTAACTGTTTCTCTAACCTTTAAACAGTTGAAATATTGAAGTTTTTTTTTTTTCTGTTAATCATAAATCTTCCTGCCAAAACACGTTGGGCGCCGTTGTAACCAATGTACGGGATCTTTTCCTCAAATTTAGGATGGAAAAGGTCCCTGGTTCTTCAGGGTTACAAGAAATTTTACTTGCTTGTGGGGACTGGGCAATTCTCGGATTTGTGATTAACAGAAAAATACACCTTGGATGTGTAACGAATCAACAATATAATTACTTATAGAAATAAACACAATTACATGATAAAGCACTGATTGAAATGCTTGCATACACCTTCATAGAATAAATAATTTTAAAATGTTTATAATCAATTGTCCTTGATTCTCCTCAGGATGTGAGTGTCATATTATAGCAAGTACCACAGTGTTGTACTGGCACGTACATAAACTAACAAAACCCTTAGACCTATTTCACCAGAAACACAAAAAAAGAATATCTCATTCTGCCTTAATTTACATGCTACCGCGCAGTGCACTGTTACAAAATCGAAAGAATGATAAAGTGAGAAAGTACAATTTCTCTTGGTTCTATACTCTCTTAATTTACTAATTAAGATTAACAAAAAAAATGCGGAAAGTGACAAAATTTGGAAACCCTTTCCTTTCTAACGGAAAGCTTATGCTTTCGTCAAATTGTATCGTCTGCTTCACAAATAACAAGAAGTGACTCAAAATGTAGTTCACACCGATTCCACTGGGAGTTCGCAAAAATATTATATACAAAGTTAATGAACGAAGTTCGTCCGACTTCCCTTTGCGATGCCGGTGGCAGCGTGACCTTACACGCGGCAGGCGGGTCGCAGCGTCTCGCGGTGCAGCTCGCCCAGCTGCTGGCCGAGTTTCGTCCGGCCTCGTCTCGGACGAAAGATTCTGCCCCTCAGTTGCAGGATGGCAGTTCGCAGGAAAAATAGAGGGCTCTATTGAGCTGGCGTATTTGTTTCTCTTCGTGAAGGATGCAGTTCACTCCGCGTTGCTCAGTGCAGCGGCGGCGCTCTCATTCGGTCGCTCTTGACGGCACGGCAGCTGGCGAAGAAGTGCCCGCTCGCTCCGCCCAGGCAGTAGTCTGTCGATTCCCCGTATCGATTGCAGAGCGTTTCGTTCGATTACTATCGCGCTGAGCGTTCCGTGCCGGTGTTGTGAACGTATAACTTTTTGTGTACGGTCACAATACATTATACCGTATCACTTTAGGGTGGGCTTTCTCATCGACACACAGCAACAGATACTGGGACATTTGTAAGGAAAGCGCACAGTTATGATTTTGCGCTTACCGAGAATCGAACCCGGAGATGCGCCGTAAAGCGAGCGCGCCAACCAACGAGCCACCGAGGGTATCGTACGAGGTGAAATTCTCTGTAAGCTTCTTGAACGATTTATTTCAAATAAATAAGAAAATATTAAAATCCGCAGTAAGATGCAGATGAAAGGTCAATGCAAGAGAGCCAGTGTTTTATGTTTCTAGAAATCCATCCGGATTGATGGCAGAAAGAATACATCGCCTTCGTTCTCTCAAGTGACTCGCATTGACAAGCTTTATTCCTTCTCAAATCAGACGTTGGGAGATCCCGCAGCTCAGTTGGTGCTTCGGAATATTGCTGAGAACTTGTTCATGTTCATTTTATATTTCATGTTCAAGAGTGAAAGAAAATATGTAATCTAAAGAAGCAAAGAAATGATTTATCAATCCTTTTAATTTCCCTGGACATAGGCTTGCAAGATTGGCATCTCTGAGATGAAAGCCTATGGAAACAAAAATCAAAGAAACGATGTAACAATACTACTAAACCTTAGACTTAGAGTTAATAAGAGAGGAAATTCCGATGTTCAAAAAATTGTTTTTCTACAATTCGCAGCAAAGCCTATTAACGACTTATGGAAAGGACGGCTTATGGAAAGGATATTGTAAAGCTTATGGAAACTCGTGAAAGAAAAACTACAAATCAAAAAAATTAAATTACTTCATTAGTAATTTGTTAAAAATTAAAACTATAAATTCATACACTCATAGCTCAGCAACAAAGTCTTTATTTAATTAAATGGAAAAGAAAACATGGAATCTGAGAAATGGACTTTTGTTGCTTTTCTCAAAATCATTTTGATGAAGCCAGAGCTCACATAATCTAAAATCAAAAAACAATTTTGCAATTTTTTCGCGACATCTGGTAAGGGATGAATGTAGTTAGGGAAACTACAAACAGACCTGCGGTCAGAATAAAATTTAGTGTGATTGAGATTCAATAAATATCCAAAAAGTATTTCATTAGGATCTGAAAATTAAAAAAATTCTCCGTTCCTTTTCAATACTGCAAGTTCCCACTGTAGAAATGTCCAATGTCTGTATAAAAAATTCCTGAAATGTTAAATGTGGACTGACTCACTCCTCTGACAAATTCAAAATATTATTCTTTGTAGAGTTAAGTAAAAAGCATAAAAATTAATGTTGGATAAGTAAGCGTAAACAATTTTCAAAGGAGGAGTTTAAAATTTACGTACATTAGACGCTCTTTAAATAACTGAAGGTAGATGATTGCATCGTTTGTGAATGAGGACGATAAACAAGGGACGGCTCGTGCATATGTTGCTCGGTTACACAACTTCTGAAAATCGTAAACTACTCTTCATTGTTATAAATATATCTTTTCTATTTAATGAAATCACACTGCACCAATATCAATGTATGAAATCACTTTGAAATCAAAGAGCGTCCGTCGAGCGCTGACTCTAGCGTCTGGTTGCAAGCCTGGCAACGCACCGATGTCCGAAGTCACGATCTTTCAAACCATAAGCCTCCTTTCATGCAACTCTTTATGCGTAAACATTGCGAGCAGTCAGTCGTTCCCTGTGCGTTTTAGTACCGCAACGATACCAAAAAAGGCTCCACAAGTTATCAGCGTGGAGTGCTGGGAAGTCATCGCCGGCTGCGCTGGGAGAGGCGGCGAATAACCAGATTTCTGTCTTCGTCTCATAAATGTATATACGCATCTTATTCTATTAATTGCGCGTTGTACAGGTGATAACAACTGTATGTTTTCACAGTAAAATTGATTGGATGTGAAAATAGGCCGAAGACTGGGTTTAAAACATAACGAATAGCATAGCGAATCTTAACTTTTCGTTATGTTTCAAGATGTAAATGGCATAGTAGAAAGTTCAAAAAACATGACGCTTCTGGAAACCACATAAAAACACTTTGCAGCTACCATCATTTCTCACTTTCAGTACAGCAGACTAATTAGATACAACTGCATTTATCTAAATTATATTTATTTTTTTCGATTGAGCTGCAACATCCATTTTGAGGGACACCAGCCGCCCCTGTAAAATGAATTCACCGAAATCGCACAATGAGCATATTACTATTTATTATTTTCCCGTGTACACTGGCTCGTTGGGCGCACCCAGCGTCACGTTTCCGACGTAGCAGCGCGGCTGCGTTTTTACTGCTTCCCGCATAAACGACGTAGACAAGCGCCACCTGGCATGGGCGCGGCGCTCGCCGGAATGACATCACTGGAGGACATCACCGGGGCCGTAAAAGCGCGCGGCGGCGGCGGCGGCGGCGGCGGCGCGGCGCAGGATAGCATTGATTGAAAATGATGGAACGTGCCTGCGTGCGCCGTGGGCCGGGGCCTGCACTCGCACTTCGCCCGCTTTATGTCTTCCGGCGCGTGCGACGCAGGCCGACGAGCAAGTGACGGACGCGGCGGAGACGGGCCGCGACAGCTCGGCGGCCACACAGCTGCCTTGTTGACCTGCACCGTCAGATATTTCCGCATTACTTTAATGAAAAGATGTACATTAAAGTAATTATTGAACGCACATGAAATTAAATGTACACATGGACATCAGTAGCCAGAGTCAAAGCTTTACCGTAATATCTGGAAGGAAGGAATGAATGAATGATCGTGAGGACTGGTGATTATGAATGAACTATATGAATGATGAATGCGGGGGAAAAGGAATAACCTCTAAATTAAATCTACTCTGATTTTACTTTATTTAACTACTGATTAAATTTATGTTAAATATTTATTTTACACTTGTGCATTAAATTTATGTTCAAATGTATTAAGCTGTTTTTAATGTACAAGCTTACATTAAGTTTCATGTAGAATACCTTAGTCTACATTAAATTTAATGACATTTATGACTAGAGACCGGATTTTTATGTAATTAGATATTTTTTTGTCTTTCTACTTATCGTTCTCATAACTGTTATCTTGGCGAATCATCGCCGTCCTAACAAAATATCCAATTTTTTCGTTACATATTTAGTACTATATTATATATTTTACATATTTTGATATTTTCAGAAATTTTTTTATTTTATCAATTTTCTGGTTTTACATATTTTTTATGAAAAGTATTTTAAAAAAATTATTTTTCCCCCACATTATTACTGAATACCGATGAATAGAGATGCGCTGCAATAAGATGCAGTCGGATGTTCTTACAGTCAGGGGCGTCTGCTTCTATATTATCTCAGTGGTGGGAAGGGTGCGTCAGCGACAGAGATCACCTTCAGCATTAGGTGTGAAAAGTGTCACTGACGCCAGGTTTCGTGATCTTTAACCTTAATTTCCGAGAAACTTTTGGCGATTTTCGGCGTGCAACACTTCGATTCATTGCACGCTTCAGTGATAGTTTCCTGGTCGTAGATATTGCCAATTTGTACGAGGGCTTTTGTACGTCTTATTTGCTTATATTTGTACGGGGGATTTTATTGCGTCTAGTCTGACTGCTAAACTACCGTCCTGACTAGTAAAAGATGAAGCTTTTATTACTGACCGAATGGTGCAAAATGTGCAACAACTTTTGCTCTGCAAATGATTTTTAAAACTTTTGTATAATTTTTAAAATTTGTTTAGAAAATTTTCGATAAAAGTAGCTTCAAATTAGGTAAATGTGTTTTATAATTAGTGTATTTTAATATTACATATTATATTCGATTGTACATATATATTACAAATTTTCGTTGTTTTGTTTGCATATTTATGTACATATTTTGACGTTTGATACTACATATTTTTCCGGTCTCCATTTATGACAGTGTGCAGATCCTAGTGTGCTAGCTCCGAGGATAGGAGATTTTCGACTCTAACTACACAGCTGGGTCGGGTTCAGCCGCTATCTGGAGGAGAAATGTTGCGGCCAGCTATTCTGATCGATAGTTTTCCGTGGTTTCTACGATCAATACCAGACGAAAGCAGCATATTCGAAAAGTATGTGCTGTTGTCGTTCCACTAGTTTTCTTGTATAATCCGTCTGTTCTTTGGATAGTGTCCACTTTAAGATTCGCTTGTTAAGGTGATTTAATGTTTATGTTATTATCCCTTGAATTTATGTTTGCAAAAACTTCAGTATGCCTAATTCCGTCACTTTTGTGAGTTCTAATTCCGCCTCTGGGACGTATATATGAGACATGGATTGACCACAGGGGTGCTACACATATACTCCATCGCTATTGAAGTCTTCCGCAGATGTAGATGAAATGCCTGCAAGCATTATTTCCACAGCGTACGGCCGCGGAATAAAGCCCATCAGTCCGGAACTATATTGACGCCGGGCGAGAATGTTTACACTGCTTACAGCTTATTAACTGGATCAATTGTTCATTTGAAGTGTATTTGAATATTCGTGTCGGAAATGTTAAAATTTATTGACACGGTTTTCCCTTCATTTATTAATAGTTTATTACGAAACCAATGAGAAATGTCTCAAGTAGTATTGTCTACTATTCTTTTTTTACAAGTAATAGTAGTGTCGCCGACGAAAAGAAATGCTTTTTCGTCTCTGAGTATGGAATGCGTATTGTTGACGATGAGAGGAAAAAGAATAGGCCTCAGTATTGATCCTTGAGAAACTCCATTCCGAATTGGCTCTGAATCTATTGATAAAAACAATGTTCGGTCAAACCAAATTATTTGAAACCATTTCCTTATATCCGAGGATGGCAATTCTGAACAGTGCCTTGAATTATATACAAAGCTAATTTGTTACGCAGAATTTTATGTTGAGTTAGATCAAATGTTTGCCATAGTTGGAAAAGAACATCGACCTAATCTTATTTGCTCCTCATTGAGGAAACATCATTGAGAAATGGAAATACTAGTGTTTCCATTTACTTCGATTTTATAAAATCAGTATGTCAATGTGAAATGGTATCATCCATTTTGAGAAATAATTCCAAAGAAGAAAAAGTATCTCTAAAACTTTGAAAACAGACTCCCCGTCGTTTCTCTCCTTCCAGGACAATGACATTACACTTCACTCGTAGTTGTGACTACGCGACTAATTTTACTTAAACGTTCATGGCCGCAATTTGTTTGTCCTTGATGTGTCATTCACTCTAATGTACACATTTTATCGCAAAAAAACAATCAAACAAACAGTTGCAATGACTTGTGAAGTTGACCATGTTCATCAGCGTAAACAGATTCAAAATTCCTTAAATACGGGAATTTGACATTTCAGAGAGGTATGTTCAATAGGATACATAAAACACGAACAAGAAATGTAATTAACACTATTTTTGTTTTCTTCTCTTGCTACTGCTGTGACTTTCATTTTCGTTTTACTTTCTATGATTAAACATTAATCTGTCTCTTTTTTGTTGCTCATAATTTGTTAATGACAAGTGGATGATATTGGATTTTCAAATAAATACAATCCACTTTCATTTTTCGTTTACTCCGTGTAAAACTGTTTATTTAGTTTCAGTATTTCGATATTGTTCCAGTTTCTCTGTTTTTTAGATTCATACTCATAACATTCCGGAGAAGTTGTGCAGCGAGGGAACTTTGCAATAATCTCTTTGTCACATTCCCTGCTCCCTCGCACCTTCGCCGGTGAAAACGGCAAATGTTACTCCAGTGTCGTAAATCATATTAAAAGTAACGAGCGTTTCGGAACGTAATTAATTTTCGTCACTACACAGGTTTACTCGCCCCTTTTTCCGGCTGCGGCGGTCGTTGGCAATGGACGAGGGAGCCAATGCTGGATGGGCAACTGAAGGATGGAGGGGCGGATGTAGCGAGCGGAGGACGGCGGAGTGGGTGAGGAAGGAGTGAAGGGGCGGAAGAAGTCTACGCGGAAAATTGAGGGCGGAGGACGAGGCTCTGGGAGCGGGCGATGGTGGCAGGGGGAGCGGAAAAAGTGGGTAGGAGGGCTGGGGACGGCGGAGGGCGATCGGGAGAGGGGGCGGCTCGACAGCGGTGGGCGGTGGGTGGTGGGTGGGGTAGGCGGTGGGCGGTGGGTGGTGGGCGGCGGGCAGTGGCCGGGGGAGCCGGGGCGGACGTGGAGCGGGTGCTCGGGGCAATGCGGACCGCGCGCTGCGGTCGCTGGCGACCTGACCGCCGACGCTCTGTAGCCGAGAGCAATCGCACAGCAATCAATCACAAAACAAATTGTCTGGGCGGCGCCAGAGGCTGCGCGCTCCGCAGCCGCCCGCGCCCCGCGCCCCAGCAGCCCTCGCCCCGCCCCTGTCCCGCCCCTGCCCCCGCCCCGGTCTCGCTCCCGGCGTGCCGCCCACCTGCGCTACGTCGCTGGCCCAACACCGCGCCGCACAAACGATTGGGCCGTGCCAGAGGAACCGTTAGCACGCTTCCCCTAATCTCGTTATTGCAGTCAAAGAGAATAAATGTGAGATGTCAGTAACGGCATGTTCGTATGCATAATATAGCGCACATTTCATTACACTGGAGATCTGGCATAGGAATTCTTTCTATCACCGAGTCGTGAAAATCTTCCAGAATGTTTTAAATTCGATCATTCGATAACTCTTACTTTTTCGTTGTCGGAGGTTCGATGAGTTTTTTTCTTCGTTCATCGTAATAAATTACAGCCTTTCAATGATTTAACATGTCTGTTTAATGGAATTAAGATACCAAAATAATTGGATAATATTTTTGCTCTTCCACGTACGAACCTTGACTCTCACGGGACGGTTAGAATATTTTTTATTTAAACAAAAGCCGTATAATCCTGGAATTAGACGTTTACATTAATTTCATCCTGGCAAGTTTACTTCTTACACTAAGTTATAGAATTTTATTGTTATTAATACATAATTAAATGAAGTATTCGAAAGATTCAAGACTCAGCAAATTCGACTATTTCTTGGGACTTGGATTTGTTTTTGAATTTTTAAAAAAAAGTAGAATGCGCTGCATGACTACTTTAAGAGTAAAAATTTTCCTTAAGAGTAAAAATCTTATTTTTGCAAAATTCAATTTATTATTATTTCCTTGTAGAGGTGGAAAATCTTGGAATCGCATCAGCAGTACGATCTCGATTGTAAAATCAGTCTTAAGGGTCTTTTAAACTGTAACTTCGCACATATGTCAGGTTTAACGTCTATAGTGTTGCCTATTGATGGGTAAGTTTGGTACAGGTGATGAAATGCACACTATTTCCCCCTAAAATCGGGATGTTTGTATGTAAGTGTGGATGGATGGATGGATGGACGGATGGATGGTGGATGGAAGTGTGTCTTCCATAACTCGATCCGATTAGACGCTTTTGACGTCAAACTTGCTAAACATGGCAAGAGTAAGATTTAGTTTCGCTGAGAGTTATTGAGAATTTTATTTTTGGCGGACAATGAAGTTCCTGTGACATCTGAAAATGTTCTGAATCCTGCAAATTTTTTCTTAATTTTTTTTCTCAGAAGAAAGTGCATTATGAATATGGTTATTTCCGATTTTGATTACAATATCTGAAATTTTTAAAATTTCGAAATTCAAAGATTTTCCGAACAGGCCCAATATTAAATAACTCCAATATTAAATCCAGATATTTTTCCCTATTCAGTTTATCCCATGATTTCTAAATGATGTCAAGCATCGTTTTTAAAACTTAAGGGTTTATATTGGTAATAATCTTAAGAGGAGGAAAGGTTTTTCTATGCCACGCATTTTCACGCATTTCCACGCATTATTTTATTGTATATTTAGAGAATTTGACGTTTTATAAAAATATTAACTGGTGAGAAATTGTACCAAATTCGTCTATGTATGAAATGATTTAAATTATATGTGTCGTTGAGTTATTTAAGCATAAAATTTAAATTATATTAAGGACAGAAAGTTATTTCACTTGTAGAACAGAAATTCTGTGATAACTGCTTTTATATACTAAGTCTATTTCTTCTAGCTCTTTCTGCCATCATCACCACAATATTGAATATGTGCTGAGATTGTCCCTTGCTTTACTTTTAGTAAGTACAAGTGGCACATAAAGAATTTAACCAAGAGCAATTAGCCCATCACATCTCATACCTCTACTCAAACGTTTATATAAACCTCATGCAAATACCATCTCTATCTGAATTCACGCTCTGCAGAAACCCAATCCACAACACAAGAATCAAAAACAAGTATCCATTCCATGTCTTTCTCAAATTATTCTCCGAAATGGAATAAACAGATGTGCCGTAATAGGTTTCTTCGGCCAATGTATGCTGTTAGAAATTAATTATAAGTTAGTTTTAAGCCACCAATGCATGTAAGAACTGACCTATGTAATCCTCTTGAAATATAATACATTTTTAAAAGATTCAAGTCGCTTTTCTTCCTCGAACGTCATATGCAGTAACTTTTTTGTGGTTTTAAAGAAATTAAAATAAATTAAATTATTCCAGGTCTTTCTCAATTTTTTCTTGAAAATGGAATAAAGAGAGATGGTTTTAATAGGTTTCGTCGACCAATGAATTAACTGTAAGAAATCAGTTATCAGTTAGTTTAAGCCACCAGTGCATGTGATAAAGTTGTAAATAACTGACATATGCGATCCTCTTGTAATAATAATTTAAAAAAATACAAGTCGCTTTTCTTCCTCCAAACGCCATATGCAGTAACTGTTTTGTGGTTTTCAAGGAATAAAACTAGATTAAATTATGGTTATCAAACGTAGGAAAATGATCTTCCTTTCCTTCTTCAGATCAGCCCTGTCCGTGGTTTGGAGGTCCGCGCGGGGAAGGACATCGTTTGCGGGGAATCGGCAGAGTCCGTCCCGCGGTCGGTTTCCCTCATCCCGGCTTCCCATCTAATCCCATTTTATTTTTCGTTACCTGAGAAGGTATATCCCAACCGCATTCTGTTTCGTTCATCGGGTGTTTCGGAAGGAGCAAAAAAGTTTTGCTTGCATTCATAAGAAGCGCAAATAGATGTTCTCGCCGGTCCAGAGAAACCTCGAATACTAGTGAACATGGCAGAATCTTCAGAATTGTGTATGTTAAGCGCAGTAAGAAGATGCTCATAATAGAGTGGCGCCATACGGGTGTAATCAAAACACAGACGGGAGTGGGTTGTAAGAACAGTGAGTTTATTCATAAACTAGACCGTAGTCACAAATAACAAATTTCACTGCTTATAATTAACTAACTAAATAGATTCCACTACTAGGAGGGATTTAATCGAACGGCTAACCACACCACTCTATATCTGAGACCTAAGGAATGTCTCGCTCGTCACGACAATGAATTGTCGGCCCCTTGCCTACGTACGCCACTCGCACAAACTTACGCACAACCGCACGCCGACGCTGCTGAGAAAGAAGAAGACGGAGGTATTGTTCTCGTGCCGTTATATAGGCCCTTCGGCGCTACCCGCCGCCCCCATTGCCTCCTCCGTACCACGCCGTATCCGCGCTAGGCAGAAATTCCCAATGTGTCATCTTCTGCGCCCTTTGTTTAACATCCTGCCATCTGCCGCGTGTAGTCACCGTTTCAGCGCGCCACGACGCTACAATAGGTGGTTTCAAATTTTGTTTCCACAAACTTTTAAGCGGTGATTTTCATCATTGACAGTCCTCTAAAAGGACATGCAAATATTTCTTGAACCAGACAGAAGTAGCTCATTTATAATAATCGATCAATATAATATTAAGCAGAGCACGGTATAGTAGAGATCAATCCATATTCTAAAGAAGAAATCAAAAGTGCTATTATCCGTCATCGGGCCCTGCGTAAAGAAATCGACTTCCTGAGACGAGAACATGGGGAACGATAATTGAAATAACTATATTTCCCCCGAACTCTAGAAAAGGGGGGCAGATAGTGAAGTTACATCTTTCCAGAAGTTAAACAAGGCACCATTTCAGTATCCGCTCAAAGAATCAAGGAAACTGGAAGAAAAACTGGATCGTGATGAGGGTCACTGGCACAGAAGCTGAGGTAATACTTGTTGCAGGCGTTGAGAATTCTGCAGTCTAAATGACAAACTAATACATTGAATATCATTGTTAAAATTAATATTACGATTATCGGTGTATTTCTGATTGTATAGAAACAGTTATCCAGCAGAAAATATTTTTTACCTATTTTAGACTTAACATCGAAGTGAATACTTCTTAAACTTTCAAGCCAAAAACGCTCTTTTCTTTGTTTTCAGATCTCAATTTGTATAAGTGGTTAGAATTGGGATTTCAGAATTAAGAGAACTTGCCACCGAATACACTTCTCCCCGTACCTTGTCACACACAGGTATTAAGTGTTTTTTGACGTAAAATAAAAAGAAACGAAAATAAATTTAAAACCTTTGCACTTAGACATGTATCGGTTTTATTGTTATATCATTTGGTAATGTGTTGTAAAATAATGTACAATACATATACAGTGTATCGTGTGTGAATGTTTTGTAGTGCACTGTTGATACTGTCCCAGTAATTATGATGCCTTTTGATGATGATTGATGAGGTTTTTAAGAAAGGAATGAGAAGAGTAAAAGTGTATATAAATAATCGATAAATTAACATTGGGATTCGGAATGCATATTTCACTGTAGGGGGAACTGATGGTGTCAGGCGTGGGGGACTGCCTTCCTTGTATTTTGCAGCGCTGGCATATTGTACGAGTACCCCACTCGCTTCGGAGGCCAATGCGCCGGCGTGCGCACACATCTTTGCCGGCACGTAACCCATCAATAACCCACGCCTGCATAACCTGCTGCGTTACATTCATAGAGGTGCGTGGGTGGCTCCGCAGCCGACCCACCCATCCCCTCCTCCTCTGGTTGCAGCTGCGCCCGCTGCAACATCACCCGTCCACCGGCGCGCCGCGGCGCCTGGCTCTCTCAGTGCCTCCGCTCGCACCAGCTTCGTAGTTGCGTATTGGAAATAACATACAGCATTTTTGTCTACAGAATTTTAAAAATAAGGAAAATTATGTAATTTGACTGGGAAAAAAGGGTATACTTAAAAAAAACAGAAAATGATATAATTTTTAATTGGAGAACATCGCTGAAAAGAATTCGTAGCATCTCTCTGCTGTTGCAGTAACAATATTTTCTCAGTATGATTCGAAGTCGCAATCTCCATCTTCCTAAAGTTATCGTAAAAATATGTAATACAATCCAAACATAATACATAATATATCGTAATATCATTTATTACAGATATCATGCAGTAAAATTGGAGACGTATTCCATCCTTTACGAGATCTTATTCATGTACAAGATGAAGGCTGAGTGAAGTGGAAAATTTCCAACGTTTCAAATCAGGCAATTAAATGTTTTGAAAATGATTTACAATTTCACTTCACTTAGCTTTCTTTTTTGATCCAATAGGGCTTTTTTTAAGATCCCAATAAGGACGAAAATGTCTCCAATTTAATGTATGTCAGTGTGTTAAGAAAATACTATAGTCTGTAATAATTAGGTAATTCCTTATAATTATAATAAATTCCTTATAATAATTATTTGGGTGAATAAGAAAGGACAAACTCCTATACACCTGGAATGCGTTTCATATCCGATTCATGGAAGACACGGCAGTACGTTGCCCACGTCTTTATGGAAAGTATCTTTAATGTGATAATAGTAGACGTCCGGCCTTTGCGGTGTGCTTTTAAGTACGTGTGCTTGTATTAACTGATGAATTGTTAGCATTTCGCAAAATGTACTTAATTAATAAAACTTATTTAAAAACGTAATTTACTTTCTGATTTCTTGATTATTTCAAATTAAAACTACGCATTATCTTCTTTATGTGATAACTTGCTATTGAATTTTGTAGATCACCAAATTTTTTTTCTACGTTCGTATCAAAATATGGGTTTCTAGATGCTGCTACGCGTACGTGAAGTTAAGATCTCAGTTGTCCGGAAGGCTGCGGCTGGCCGCGGAAGCCTAAAACTTCATTGCGTTGGGTTAGTCCTTTTCTTAGAACATCTGAAAACCGCGGGATAAATACTTTTACGCACGGTAGGTATAAACGTTTATTTATTTATTTACGTCAAAAAACAGTTTAAAAATGTGTGTGACGAGCAATGGGGAGAAGTGAAATTTGGGCACGTTTTCATAATTCTGTGATCCCTATCCTAAACCATATTCTAGTCGAATTTTGAATACAGAAGAAAGCGCGGTTTTTTCAAGTTTTGTTGACAAAAATTTTCGCTCCTAGATAATAAATTAGCTGTGAATTTGTGCCCTTAACCCTCATCATGTTCTTCATGAAAGAATAGATACTTTTTGCCGCGACAAATATGAAAAACAATAATTTCAATAACTATATTTCCACTGAAATTCAGAAGACGTGCACAAATAATGAAGTTACATTTATGTCCAGAAGCAAACAAGGGACCATCTCAGCATTTGCTCAAGGATCAGGGAAACTGGACGAAAAACCTGATCGAGATGGTGGCCATCAACTCAGGTAGCTGTGGTACAGTACTTGTTACAGGTTCTTTGGAATTATACAGTCCAAATGATAAATAATTACATTAACTATCATTGTTAAAATTAATATTACTTTCATTTTGATGCTCGATATAGTCTCGAATTGCGTAGAAACAGTTATGCAGCAGAAAATATTTTACTTGGGACTTAAACTTTTCTATCGAATTTAATCGAACTTAATGTCATCTGGCAAAGTGTTGTAGAGTAATGTACATGAATTGTATGTGAATTTTTTGTAGTGAGCTGTTGATACTGCCACCTGATGAATATGATTACTACTTCATGTGTTATACTTCTAGACATCGGCGTTTGCTGAAAATATATTCCCGCCCTTAAGTAACTCAATTTTGACAAACAACTACTGATTCGTAAATCGGGAGACAGTGTAATGGTAAAATTCCTAGATTAATAAAGAGACTTATAAGAATCACGTGGGTGGGATTTGCTTATAATTCGTACAATTCCTTTTTGTAATCTGAAAGTCTGGGAGCTATAAGATGTGTTTTCCCCAGAATATTATGCCATATCTCAACCGGGAATGAACATTCGCAAATTATACACAACGAGCAGTACGAAGGCTGACGGAATTTGAAAGAATGTTCTGCTTCACGTTTGACGTAGCTTTTAGCATCAAATACATTAACCACAATGGAGTGGGGTGCTACTTTTTATATTTTTCATTGAAATTGTTAATAAAACCTTTTCCGTCAAAGTCCACAAACTCTTTTAAAAGTACAACCACTTCAAATTACTTATGATTGAGTTTTGTTAATAAATATCTTTCGATTTTTCCTGTAACAAATTACTTACTGCAGCGTTCGCAAGATTCAATCAATTCCTGGGGAGTGTCACTATCGCTAGTATGCGTTTTGAAATTAGTAACATGACAACAACCCTTCACTACCATAGTATATCACGACCTCTTAAAATGCCAAGGCCTTCCGTATACATTCGTTAAACAAGATTGGCTTCTTTCGATTAACAGTTCATCACTCGCGCGAGAAATCCCTAACATAACCACTCGCACGTTGGACTCCGTCCAACACACGCTTTGAACCAGGAAGAGAAGAGATGAAACACATCATTATTTGTAATGGAACCATATTTGAGGAGCAGCTAATCAAAGCGTACATTGTCCACTGGTGGAAAAAAATTGATTTTGATATGCAGTCATTAATACTTTCTACAAGCTCCTGCTATCAAATTTCTTCAACATGCCATTTAAACACATTAAATTAATGCGTTTTGAAGAAATCTGAAAGAAGGAACGAGTATAATGTACTAAAAACTACAGAAGTTCTTATCAAACTCAATTTTTTTCCACCAGTGGACCAATATGCGTTTTTCATTAGTTGCCGCTCATTATACGATCATAAAAACATATGTGTACTTTTAGACGAAATGATTGTATTAGACGAAATTATTGGTTTTTTTTTCTCGATCTCGATTGTTGTTGGATTTTTTTGGCCTCGACCTGTCTTGGAAATACATCAATCTTCATTGTGCAAAAAACAATAATTTCACGCACCTAATATAAAAATCACTATTGTAGATTAGACCAGGACTGCTCATGTGGGCAGCCCTGGTGAGTCCTGTGGCGAGCCCTAGCCCAGCTTGTCTGTGGGCAGCGGGTGTGGCGCGTCTGTCCGACGGGAAGGAAGGGTTGCGCTCGGGCGTGATCGGCTCTAATCGAGTGAGAGACGTAGGCAACCGCAACAGAAAGCAGGGAAGTTTGGTCACAATTGTGGTATTGACCAACCCTGATCATGATGTAAGCGATATAAGCAATAAGGAAATTGTCGAGAAATAAGGGATTAATTGAAATGAATTGTCCTTTATGCAAGTTCGTATTTCAGAAATGACACTTCCTGAGACAGAACGAGCACTCCTTGTGAGCAAATGATCAAATACATGGAAATTTATAGTTTTTATCATGAGATTCGAAGATGTTGTTATAAGAAGATTGTACCAAAATTAGAATATCGCAATGGGCACAAATGCGTTATTTTTATCACACATAATTTTAGTACACAAGATAAAAAGCAATAAAAAAGGAATATTGTGGAGATGAATAAGCGAAACGTGCGAAGTTTAAAATACATTACATAATATGAATGGGTGAAAACCAGAAAGCTAAGTGTCATTTATGAATCCTGAGAAAAACTGTTTATTTTAGACTATATTTCAGTGGCAATGTAAATTTCGTGGTTTTGATGAACAAAGGATATGCCGCGGTTTTAATGATGAAACAAAGCACCACGAGTTTACAGTGATTGAATTAAATAAAGTTTTCTCAGAATTTATAAAACGTCACTTATACCGTTCTGCTTTTCACCCATTCATATAATCCATTAACTTAAAATATTTACCGACTGAATAATTCTAATAAATACTACACGATCAATGACACTAATAATAACACAATTCTCCCACACTGTTGAACTTTTGTCAATCGTTATGTACTTCAAATGGATGGTCCGTTGTAAGATTAACAATGCATCGCACATCATGTAGGGCAGGCCTGCCCAACTGGCCTAGAGCACGGGCGCTCGCGGCAGCTCGCGCCTATGCTCCGTGCTGAGGTGGGCATCATCGCGAAGAGAGGGGGCGCTTGTGGTGGGGAGGCAAAAGAGAGTGCAGTCGAGTGAATTTCAAAATCTTTTGACGCACGCCTCGTGCGTCCCGGACCCGTTGATTTTCCCAGAAAGGTTTCAATGAGGCCTTTGCCCTCACTTTTTTAGTTTTGAAGGGCCTAGAACGCCTCCTTTAGGAGTTATTTAACGATATTGATTCAAAATGCTGCCGAGTGCGTTGCGGGTTGCATTTGACGTGAATATTTAGTTTTGTTCTACAGCGCGGACGTTTACCATGTAGTGGAGTTACAACAGAATTAAGAGCACATAAACCTTGTGGGTGAAAAAACACGTAGAAGTGCCAACTTTCATGGAGATCGGTCCAACGGTGTCGCAGTTTCTAGCTCTTATATATAAAAAGTTGTTTTCTCTTTTAAATTTACCATTGCTTTTCTGTATCATACATTTAGAACTGTTTCATTGTTAACAGATGGTTTGATGGTTTAATTATTGTGGACTCCTAATTATTCCTGTTATTCAGGATCTCTCTAGAAGACTATTTTATTTATTAAAACTAAACAAACGTAGTTAGTACAAAAAAGTCTTAAAGATACCAAACGCCTAAGTAACGGAGTAGTTTACCGTAATGAATATTAACAAATTTACATGTTTGAGATGGCGCAACCAGTACACAATTTGCGTTGTTTTCTTCATGTGTAATGCTCCATTTTCTTTCCACGTGCGAATGCAATTCATATCTCAAGCGAAACGGTCGACCGCTCGCAACTGCTGGTTGAAATTTATCGTTCGCTCTAAATTGTGTTCTTAGAACTTACAGTGTATAATCTATATTTTAAATATCCTCGCTCGCACGTAGTAATTCAGAATCTTCTGCCAACTTTCCAAATTTGCCAGAAGCCAATTACCCCCACGACCCGGACGCTGGGGCGAAGAGTTGCTTGTGCCCCCTTCTCCGCCCACTACCTCATCTCTCTCTTTTTCCTATTCTTCTCTGCTTCTCCAGCTTTATTCTCCATCCCTTCCTCCGCCGTCAACACTCCCTCCCTCTCCCGCCGAGCATTTTCCTGTTGTCTGGGTGATTTAAATTCATTTTGCGAGGGAAAGTTCCTTACGTTGAGCAAAATGGACGTCTTACCTTGTCACTTGACTGCTACTTTTCAGGCAACATTTACCAGGTCTGATGGTGTGCAAATGACAGTGGTCTGGTAGTTCATATCTAACGAATTACACTAAAATTATGTTTCCTTTTTGGATTATTTGCACATACGTGTAATAAGAGATTATAATGTGTGAATTTTGTCAAATCCAGCATTTCACATGTTGAATTGTGCCCTTTTACTTACCATTTTATATTCATATTTTTATTAGTAACTAATAATCTAAATTATATTAGTCAATTTTAGGTCTCAACAGAACAAGGGGCTCTCCCACATTGACCGAGTTCTGAAATGTTGACGGTTTCACTAGAACTTTCATAATATAACTAAGAACACTTTCAAAATTTTGAACACAGAACACTTCCATATAAATCATTCTAGATTTAAATAACATGTTACACTAAAAGAATAGTGTTTGCAGTTTTAATTAATGCTAAAAACTTAATTTCACAAAAAAAGTGGGATAACACTTTGTTCTATGGAGCGCTTCGATTCATTAATTTAATTTCGGAAGGAATATGTTGATGGCAAATATTTTACAAAAGAAATCTTTCTTTAAATGTTCGCGATCATTACCAGTTTTATTGATTGGAATATATTGTATTTAAATTTTGTAACTGCATGAACTATATCCGTTTGCATAGGTTAATTGTTACTATGTCCAGGAATATTTGTAACAACTACACAACAGTGAAACTGTAGTGGTGTTCTTAATAACAAGGCATCAATCAAATACACAAACATGTATACGATCCAAGTATGGACGAGCGAATTTCACTTATGTTGGTGAACGCAATTCTTATGTGAGAGCTTATTTTAATAAGTGTCGAAAAGATATTTTTTTAGAAGAGACATAAAGCAAATAAGTAACGTTTGTTATGTGCTGGTAACAAACAGTGAGATTAGTTTAACCTTTTATATTCAGGAATATCTGGCTCAGATATGAATTCCCATGAAAATAAAATGAAAAACTAATATGTAATGTAATGCAGATGCTTATATTAAGACCACCAAATTTACACTCAAATGGCATATTGTAAAAAATCAAAATTTCTTTAACTTTTAAATTAATTAGCATAGAAAAATGAACATTTTAATTCAAAGTGCTCTGACTTTGGAAAATATTTTAAAAGCGGCATTATTGCGAAGTTAAATTTTTCATCTCATTCTCCCCTCCTACCTTCAATAAAATTCAGAAAACTTTGGATTACAGATCGGAGAAATTCAAAAATTGCCTTGTTTAGACGAAAACCAATTAAATTTGTGAATTATTTAGTTTGGTAATTTTTATATGAAAGTACGTGTTAATGTTATCTTGTCTTCAAAAAGTTGTAAGTTCTTTCCGAACAGAAAGAAGTTAGTCTGAAACAAATGTTACATGACCTAATAATAATAATTTTTTAATAATAATTTTTATTCCCATCTTGTTTTACAGAGATAATAAACATTGAATTTCCTTGGAATTACTAACCATCGATAACCAGTTGTGAATGTTAGCAATACTGAGTTTATAATTTATAATCAGTGGTAGAGCAAGTCCAGGGAGTCCCTGATGTAGAAAGTCGAAATGGGAGCCCCTAACTACGATTAATAAACGTGAAAATAAGACTTTTAAATCTAATTGGTAGAAGTATGGATGGGCAATGGAGAAAAATAATGTGGAGTGCGATTTGTTTTATTCTTTGCCGTACTCCGTCAGCGGGGGCTTAACAGAACCCCAGTGCGGTGCACGAGTTACTCCACCCTAGTAACCCCCTAATTCTAAGGATGAACAATCGATACGACAGAAGAAGAGTGAAATTGTATTTTATTATTATGTTTTGTTATTTTAAACCGGAGAATAATTAAATAATTATCAAGTTCATTAATATTTTTTTAATTAACGGAATCTTAATTGTACCGATCAGTCGCTGGTTTATATTCGGCTATCGACACCCAAACGACCTTCTGATCATCACAGACCCCGTTCAATATGTCATCGGCCCCCAGGGGGTCGATACCGTCCCCGATGGGAACTCCTAGTTTAGATCGATTGGGGAATATGAATGTTAGAGAAAATCTTGTGAACGGTTCGGAACGAATATGTTCAAAATCATTGTAGCATTACAATTCTTTCTCAAATCATATTAACTTATTTTTCAATAAAATTTTGTCTCGAAAATGCACTTTTTAAGCTGTCCTGTACAGATTATGTGCAGTTCTATAGTCCATATTTTCCCGCATTCAGAATCGCTAATTCAGGATGCAAATTGAAGGAAAGAATTACCGGGAGAACAACACCCTTTTGCTCCCTCTCCGCACGCTTGCTTGAACATAAATGATGATGTGCTGAGAAGACCCGCAGTTATTGTGAGGAAAGACAACCCGGTTTTAATGACTTAGTGGAAAACATAGTCTCCCATCTTCAACAGTTTGTAATACATACCAAGAAAAGGCACGTTCCCCCAAAACGTTGGTTTTCGCGATTTAAAAAACTGGAGGATGATAGATAGATAGATAGAGAGAGATAGATAGATAGATATTGTTTATTTAGCCTTCTCGGCTATTTTTACATAAAATACATATTTACATACATTGCTTACATCTATAAGTATATTCTATTAACTATTTACAAAATTAATTTTCTACTTTTATGTGTTTTATAATTTTTCTTTTAAATTCTTTAATTTGTTCACAGTTTTTTATTTCTAATGGTAGTTTATTATATAATTCAATTCCTTTGTCAAATAGTCTATTTTTGCCTGTTCAGTTTTACTAAAATTAATTACTAAATGTGCTTGTCTTGTTTCCCTTGCTGTTTTATCTTTCACTCTTTGGATTTTGTTTACTAAATCTCCTGTTATTTGGTTTTTAATTAATTTAAAAATAAAAATTAGTGTCTTATAGTGAATTCTCTCTTTTATTGACATAAATTTCAGAATGTCTAGCATGTCTACCACTGGAGTGTATCTATTGCATTGAATTATTACCCTCATTGCTCTATTTTGTTGTATCTGAATTTTTTTAATTTCACTCTTTTGGGCTCCAACTAGTATTGTAGCACAGTAATCAAAATTGTATTTATTTCTTTATTTACGTCAAAAACAGTTAAAAACTGCGTATGACGAGCTATGGGGAGAAGTGAATTTTGTGCACGTTTTCATAATTCTGTGGTGTCTATCCTAAACCATATTCTAGTCGAATTTTGAATACAGAAAAGAGTTTTTTTTCGAGTTTTGTTGACAAAATATTCGCTCCTATATAATAAAATATATTTTCAAAGGTAAATTAGCTATAAATTCCTGCCCTGAACCCTCATGTTCTTCATGAAAGAATAATACTTTTTGCCGCGATAATATGAAAAACGATAATTTGAATAACTATATTTCCCACTGAAATTCAGAAGACGTGCACAAATAATGAAGTTACATTTATGTCCAGAAGCAAAACAAGGGACCATCTCAGCATTTGCTCAAGGATCAGGGAAACTGGACGAAAAACCTGATCGAGATGGTGGCCATCAACCCAGAAACTGTGGTACAATACTTGTTACAGGTTCTTTAGAATTATACAGTCCAAATGATAAATAATTACATTAACTATCATTGTTAAAATTAATTCTACTTTCCTTTTTGATGCTCGGTATAGTCTCGAATTGTATAAAAAACAGTTATGCAGCAGAAAAGATTTTACTTGGGACTTAAACTTTTCTATTGAATTTAATCGTTTAATGTCTTCTGGCAAAGTGTTGTAGAGTAATGTACATGAATTGTATGTGAATTTTTTGTAGTGAGCTGTTGATACTGCCACCTGGTGAATATGATTACTACGTCGTGTGTTATACTTATAGACATCGGCGTTTGCTGAAAATATATTCCCGTCCTTAAGTAAGTCATTTTTGACAAAAACTACTGATTCGTAAATCAGGAGACAAGGTAATGGTAAAATTCCTAGATTAATAAAGAGTGACTTACAAGAATCATGTGGGTTGGATTTGCTTATTATTCGTACAATTCTTTTCTGTAATCTGAAAGTCTGTGAACTATAAGATGTGTTTCCCCAAAATATTATGCCATATCTCAGGCGGGAGTGAACATTGGCAAAATATACACAACGAGCTGTATGAAGGCTGACGGAATTTGAAAGAATTCTGAACGCGTAGCATAATGAGCTTAATTTTGTGTTCAATTCATTTAAGTGGGCATTCCATTTGAGGTTTGACTGAATTGATAGACCTAAAAATTTTGTTACATTAACATCAGTCAATGGCACACCGTTCATTTTCAATGGAGTACAGAATTTTTTATTTGATATGGAAACTGCATTGAAACTGTTTTATTTTCATTTACTTTTAATTTGTTATTACGGAACCAATTTGAAACGTCTGATATTGTACTATTTACGGTTTCTTTGTTGCAAAGAATATTTGTATCATCCGCAAAGAGAACTGTTTCTTCCGTTTCGAATCGCTAAGGGCATGTCATTTACGTATAATAGGAAGAGAATAGGGCCTAAAATCGATCCTTGCGGGACTCCACGTACAATTGGCAAAGAACCGGAAAGGTGTGTACATAAGGTTCCATCATTCCAGTAAGGTATTTCTACTCTCTGAGATCGTTGTTTAAGGTACGAACATAGCCAATCTAGAGCAATACCACGGATTCCATACGAAGGTATGGAAATGTGGTGCAATTATGGATTTATATATCAAACATCTTGTATAGCCATTTATATATTGCCCAATTCTGTTAAACATATTAATCTTTTTTCCAGTTTTCTTTACTATATATTCTATATAATCTTTAAAATTTAATTTACTATCTATAATTACTCCCAGATATTTCATTTTGTATACCCGTTGTATTTCCTTTAAATCAGTTGTGAATAATTTGTTTCTCTTTCTTCTATGTTTCTTCCACCATGTAAAATCATAAATTTAGCCTTTTCTACATTCATTATTAATTTATTTACCCTTAACCATTCTTGTACTGCAATAAATACACTCTGCAGTTTAAATTCAATTTCCGCTTCTGTTTCTCCAATTACATATAATAAAGTGTCGTCAGCAAATAACTGAATTTTACATTCATTTGCAAAAAAATTTATTATATACTTAATTAAGTCATTTATGTACATTATAAACAATATTGGTCCCAAAACTGACCCTTGCGGATGGCACAATTCTGACCTCAGATTCGGATTCAGAGCGTCGACATATTTAGAGAAACATATTTCAAGTCTTTGGATATGACAACAACCCTGGGAAACAAAAAAAAATACACTTTAACGATGTTTTTTGCGATTTAAAAAAATTGGAAGGTGGTGGCGCCATTGGGGCTTCAAATTTGGATTCAGTGCGTCGACATGCATAGAGAAACGGGGTGTCAAGTCTTTGGGTCTGACAACAACCCCTGAAAACAAAAGAAATATAATGTCTCAATGTTTTTTTGCGATTAAAAAAAATGCAGGATGATGGCGCAATTCTGGTTTCAGATTCAGATTTAGCGCGTCGAAATACTTAGAGAAACATACGTCAAGTCTTTGGGTCTGACAGTTTTTTTGTTTGCCTGTGTTATTAATTAGATTTGTATTATAACGTAAAGCATAGTCGTCTAATTTCTCTGAGTATGTAAAGAACATGTAACAACTTGGGATGTTTTTACTGTTGTAGAAAATAGTAAGACAAAATAAGTTTCATTGTGTATACCCATATACTTCCATTATACCCATATACTTCCATTTTACAACAGTCTCTCTCTAAAGTGTACTTTTCAACACTACAGCGCATTGAAATTTATTTATTACGACACAATTGATACAGGGGCAATCAGATCTACAATGATACAGAAAAGCCACCTTTTCACGTCTATACCGTTTGTAACAAGCACTTGGAAAAATACTAAATATGTACCTTTTGCTGCTAAAGACGTGTACGAAATAAAAATAATTTAAGACCTATCACAGCTCTTTAAACAATCAAAAAGGTGTAACAAATTTGCCCCAACTAATGGGGCTAATACGATACATTAATGGGGCAAAATTGTTACAGCTTGATATCTCTATGAATTTTGATTGGGAGACAACAAGCGGACTATAGTGAGTCACCGTAGGGTCTGGTGTCTCAAAAGTATTTTTATTTTTGTGTCTTTTTTATGCTCAAATAGTGAAATATTTTTAGATCTTGAATGGTCATTAATGATAGAATATATTTCCTATTATTTGCTATTTTTTGTTGATTTTGGGTATCAATACGTAACAAATGGTATCACATTTGCCCTAATTCTTTGCTGTATTATATTAACCCGGACGTACACTCCATATAGATTTGAGTGTCCCTTGACAATATTCTTGAAGAGACAGACATCGAGGATAAGTCGGGGATATCAATTTCATTGTAATACTAATAAAATACAGGAGAATAGCAAGAAGACATGCTGGTATATGTGTTGACACGAGCCACATCCAAACAACTTTAAATAATCTAGTAGAAATACACTGTTTTGCCCAATATTTCATTTCAAGACATTAAGAAATTCAATGTCATTTTATTTATCTTTTTATGATTTCTCCATTGTAAAAAACTAAATGGTTTCATTTACAAATCAAAGATGATTGTATTAATCCGTTAATATTTGTTGTAACAATTTGAAATTAAAAAAAACTGGAACTCCTTAATGGAAATAAATTTTAATTATAGATTCTATTAACATTAAATTCCCCCACGACATTTTTGTACCCACTTGTTATTAGAAAAAAAATATTTTAACACATCTTGGTAATAAAAATACTTACCTAGACAAATCTATAATAAAAAAGTTGCTGAGGGAGGGGGCCACTTACACTTGCTAGGCTACCGCTCAATAAATGAATCTTTTTCCATCATGTGTCCTCGTTCATATCCTATTATGCATTACGTCGGGCCTCCTCTATATGCAAGTAGGATATCGCGCGACAGGCACGAAGGTCTGTTGTGAATCGCTCGGCAGACAGCTGCCCCTTAAGGAGTTCAACCGCGAATCACGAGTGCACGAGGCTGGGAGCCTTCCTCCTTGTCATTTGTCACAACACAGAGAGGTCGGAGGTGGCCGGTCTCGTTGACCCGACCTCGCGTCCACTGACTTGCATGTTTGGGCTTCAGAAGGCCGGGGCTTCGCGTCGGCCGCGGATTGACAGGCGAACGCCGCCGCGGACCTTCCTGGCGAGGAAGTGCTGCGCTCGGCAAGGGCGGAATCGAACGCCGAGTTCAGGACGTGGATGCACTGCAGGCGCTTCCTGGCGAGGAAGTGCTGTGCTCGGAAAGAGCGGAATCGAACGCCGAGTTCAGGACGTGGATGCACTGCAGGCGCTTCCTGGCGAGGAAGTGCTGTGCTCGGAAAGGGCGGAATCGAACGCCGAGTTCAGGACGTGGATGCACTGCAGGCGCTTCCTGGCGAGGAAGTGCTGTGCTCGGAAAGGGCGGAATCGAACGCCGAGTTCAGGACGTGGATGCACTGCAGGCGCTTCCTGGCGAGGAAGTGCTGCGCTCGGAAAGGGCGGAATCGAACGCCGAGTTCAGGACGTGGATGCACTGCAGGCGCTTCCTGGCGAGGAAGTGCTGTGCTCGGAAAGGGCGGAATCGAACGCCGAGTTCAGGACGTGGATGCACTGCAGGCGCTTCCTGGCGAGGAAGTGCTGTGCTCGGAAAGGGCGGAATTGAACGCCGAGTTCAGGACGTGGATGCCCTGCAGGCGTGGCAATCCGCGTCTGCACGAGCCTCTTCCCCGCCTGGGAAGCCCGGCGCTCCTACCAGCACGGGCCACTTTCTCTGATTCCGCGCTCATTTCCCCTCAAAATTCAGAAAAGGATGTACTGTACAAAGGGATGGAAGTTGCGTGAGGCGGGGGATAGTGGCTTCAACAAAATATTTTTTTATTTACAGAAAATATATTTTATTAAACAACCGAAAATTGAATTATGTATTACTATTTGGTGTTTGTTTTTCTTTTAATTTCTGCCTTAGTCTGCAAACATTTTTGCTTTTGGGGAAGAACATGTTTGAATTGCGAATTCATTCCTTTTCGTCGATTTGTGTTATGTTTTGTTAATTTTTTTTATACACCAATACATTGAAAATAAGTTGAAAAACAAGTCTCTATACGTTAACAATTCTCGCTTGCGGGCGAACCGGTCTTTTAACAGTAAAATATTTGTTAAACCTTCTGACCTGCCCATATCACGTTAATTTAATTATTGTCCTCACAAGTAAACACGATTATGAAATCAAGATACTTTGGATTCAAAATGTTTAATTTTTATCTCAATTATTAATTGTAAATCTCACTGATATACTCTTTCATCTTAATACAGTTGGTAACAGTCATGTTTGTATAGTCCATAATTTGCTTGAAACTCATTAATTTCAAGTGGAAAATTAATACTAATGAAAAATATAATACAAGATAATTGAGGAATTCCAGTTAAATAAAATGTAACTTTGTACACCTAGACGAAACGGCCTTGAATTTGAAGTTCACTTGCACATTTAGTTTCTTGGAAACCTTCCTAGCTGCTAGTTCCCGAGCGACTAAATGTGCTGGTGAATTTCAAATTCAAGGCCATTTCGTCTAGGTGTACAAAGTTACATTTTATTTAACTGGAATTATTCGATTATCTTGTAATATATTTTTCATTAGATTAATTTTCCACTTAAAATTAATGTTTTTCGTCCAAATTATGGACAATACAAACAAGACTTACCAACTGTATATCCTTTGCTTGGTTTAATAGAGGAAAGGAAAATTAATGTAGCTAATTGTGAGGCAATAATAGTATCGTTATTGTGAAGAAAGAATGACCTGATTACCCAAGGTCGCTAAAACTGACATTCTCAACCTATCTCGACTCCTCGGGAAATTTGGGCAATTTTATGAATGTGTATATGCGCCTGAGGCTAACAATACTCATTCGAAATCTTAGAGATTGCGTAGAAGCCTCCTCTGCCCACTCATATGAATTCCGCCGATGACCGTGACGCTTGGACAGTCACCATTATCGTGAACCAAACCAGGCCCTAACTTAAAAATGGAAAAAGGCAATTAATTAAAAATTAGAAATTTGAGAAAGTATGCGCTCCTTTGAGAACGGGCAGTGTTGAATTCACTTTGGAAAATATTCTTTTACGAATATTCGTTCTCCCGGAAATCATCGTGCATCTCGCCGTATTTCAGTTCTGATATCAAAAAAATGTTTGAATTTTAAACCAGCCGAGTTTAGCTCGCAACAAGGATTGCCACTGCCTAAAGAAACTCTGGGCGGGATTTCCTGGGGTTCCGACGGTGGTGAATTTTCGACACTAAGCTAGGTCGAATTCAGCGAGGAAGAAATTATTGCCATTCCCATATAACGTGCACGATACTAACGAGACCATACAAGTTGACACCGGAAACATCGATTAATCAATATATTTAACTTTAATGAAAACTCAGGTACTACCCCGCTTCCTATATCCTACTATTTTATTGGCTTATAGTAACGTACACCAAAGAGCGTTGAGGAGAAAATAAAAATCACTTCAATTAGTATTGGAGGGCACTGGACTTCGAGGTTACGTCTGAAACGTGACGGAACTCATTTACGTTCCGGTCGATTTCCGCGCAGTTCCGGATAACATTTCGAGTTCAGAGATTGGGCTAAAGATAAGTTATCGGAAAGTTCACACCTGCATGGTTCACATTACGTGTGGCAGAACGCAAACTTCGATACGGATAGCCTGTCAGCGATTGGCTTCCGGGAATGCAGACATGGTTAATTTTCTCTTGAGGCGTCAGCCGTCTGTGTACATGAAAACTAGTAAAATGAATGTCCAGAATAATTGAGATAATTTGAAAACCAACTGTCTACTTTTAAATCCCTTCTTCGTAATTAAGTAACATACTGAGAGTGATAAACGTCAGTAACTGTGGCATACAAAATAATTCACGGACGTTGACTCCGCATGTACTTCCTTTATTGCATTTGAAAAAACGGGAAGTATTACTAGTACATTGAATTTCTACAACGCGTTTCATAAAGGGTAAAATGAATCAATGGAGTACTTTCAACAACCAAAAACACATGCTTCGTGCTATGTGCTACAAACCGATACTACAGGCCTCATTTTTAATTGGCAAACACTTCGCAACCCGAGCGGTGCCAGTATTCGATCATTAATTATTCAATGTAACGTTTTTAGGCGTCAGGTTTGGCGAATTTCTGTGTCGTTCTGTTTACCGTCGCTGTCCATCAGTGCGCCAATATTAGTGCACGAGCAATTCTTTCGGCGGGGCTGAAGAGCCGGATGGGCGGGGCGGGGCGGGGGCGGAGGCGGGGCGAGGACGGGGGAGGCCGGCGCTGAAACCGTGCGCACCACATTGTCGCTCGGCGCACGAAGCACGCCGAGGCCGAGGCGACGCCGCGCCGCGCCGCTCCGCGCGAATCGATAGGATCGCCCACCAAGTGGAGCGGCGTGACACACCGCCCCCGCGCAGCCGGGCCTCGCTCCCGCCCGCTCGCGTCGCACCCCTCCGCCTTGCCTCACCCCGCAAACGCTTCTCCCTGTCCCGCTCCGCTCCACTCTACCCCGCCCCCGGCCCCTCCATATCGCTCCACCCCATATCGCCCTGCTCCACACCGCCACGCTCCACACCGCCCACGCTCCACACCGCCACGCTCCACACCACCCCGCTCCACACCGCCACGCTCCACAACGCCCCTCTCCACACCGCCATGCTCCACACCGCCACGCTCCACAACGCCCCGCTCCAAACCACCATGCTCCACACTGCCATGCTCCACAACCCCATGCTCCACACCCCCATGCTCCACACTGCCCCGCTCCACGCCGCCACGCTCCACACCGCCACGCTCCTCACCGCCACGCTCCACATCGCCACGCTCCACACCGCCACGCTCCACACCGCCACGCTCCACACCGCCCCGCTCCACACCGCCACGCTCCACACCGCCACGCTCCACACCGCCACGCTCCACCCCGCCATATATATACCGCCACACCGCCATACCGCCACACCGCCATATTATAGCTAATTTACCTTTGAAAATATATTTTATATATATATATTTTATTATATAGAAGCGAATATTTTGTCAACAAAACTCGAAAAAAAAACTCTCTTTTCTGTATTCAAAATTCGACTAAAATATGGTTTAGGATAGAGACCACAGAATTATGAAAACGTGCACAAAATTCACTTCTCCCCATAGCTCGTCATACGCAGTTTTTAAACTGTTTTTTTGACGTAAATAAATAAATAAACACCGCCACGCTCCACACCGCCACGCTCCACACCGCCATGCTCCACACCGCCACGCTCCACACCGCCCCGCTCCACACCGCTATGCTCCACACCGCCATGCTCCACACCGCCACGCTCCACACCGCCACGCTCCACAACGCCACGCTCCACAACGCCACGCTCCACAACGCCATGCTCCACACTGCCCCGCTCCACATCGTCATGCTCCACACCGCCCTGCTCCACACCGTCACGCTCCACACCGCCACGCTCCACAACGCCTCGCTCCAAACCACCATGCTCCACACTGCCACGCTCCACAATGCCCCGCTCCAAACCACCATGCTCCACACCGCCATGCTCCACACCGCCCCGCTCCACACCGCCACGCTCCACACCACCACGCTCCACACCGCCCCGCTCCACATCGCCCCGCTCAAACCCGGCTCCCCTTACCCCTACCGGCATGTCCCTACTCCCTCTTCCCTCCACCACCCAACCCAGCCCAGCTGAAATGTCCCTTCTCTCACTCAGCCGTATCTCTCTCCGCCTAATTCCATCCCGTCTGTTGCTTGCTCCCGCGCACCACCCTCCGTCCCACTCTCCCCGCTCTCCCCCTGCTCTCCAAGTTTGCCTTTGTTGCTCATCTCTGTTGAGGTTGTTTTTCGGTCTCCTTTACTCTCCACCCCTTTCCCTCCTCCGTGTCGACTGTCCCTATTGGCGCTCATCCGCTTTTTTACATCCGCGTCTCACTTGCCCTGCCTTGCATTGCCCTCTTCTCCCTCACCTTCCACCCACTTCACCGCTCCGCTTCTCGGCGCCCCGATACGGTTTGTCGCTTGCCGCCTCTTGCAGCTCTGCTCATCCATGTTCGTCATTGCTCCCCTTCTAGTGCATTCCCCCCTCAATTCCTATCTCTCTCCATTTTACTTCGCTCTATCTCACGCCTGCCTCACTGCGCTCACGAACAAGAATGTCGAACAGTACTTTTTAGCGTTCGCTGCAATTATTTCCAGAGAAATCTACGTTAACGTGTCAAAAATTACAAGAGCTATAAATTAATAATTCCTTTTCGGTAAAATGTAGTATTTTGAGCAGAATGATACATGGGAAAGTATCTTTTAAAACAATATTCTCGTTGCGTAATATTTCAGAAGTAATTAATTGTATTCAAATGTGAACACTTCCGAGGGAACTTTGAAGGTCTGTCCGTGAATTTTTCACATGACTGGTGTATAACACAAATAAAAAGGGCCTGTTCGTCTTGGACAAACAACACATGTGTCTCGTCCTTACACACATCTGCTTCGACCAGACGATGGGACCTTGTTTCATTTTTCACTCGTCGAAAACGAAAACCCCTTTTTTCTGTAACACTTTTGCTCCGTCAACGGACTTATAAATCTCCACGTATTTACCCTTCCTTTGCTGCTCAAGGATTTCAGCTGTCTTTTTCTTTGTTTTTTTATCTTCATGCTTTTTTCTCGTAATGTTATTTTTTTATTTCGTTTCTAGATTTTTCTCATTGAACCAGAGTATAATTTAAGGAGATGTTCCTGCAGATTTCTCTGAAAAGCAATTTATCAGAAAAATATAGTTGTGAAAATGGGATACAAAACTAGTTTATATTAATATAATATTGCATACATTATTTTGTAGTATATTGGATAATATTGGGGAGTTAAATACATGTAGTTACAAGAACTGCATGACTTCTGAATCTATTGCATTTTGACAGCCTTTACGTACATTTGTATTGATACAGATGTAATGAATTCATGCTAACGAAATATGAAAGTGTCTTAATATTATAGTTATTTTCATAATGCCGATATAGAGCAAATATGGGACACGATTGAAGTTTATAAACGTAGGCGTTAGAGGAGCCCATTTTTTATATCGTCCTTGTTTAGTATTTTTCATAATAATAGCTTTGTACCAGAAAAATCATATTCTAAATAATAAATACTTTTTCTTGGAATAGTTCTCATGCACCATTTTTAGCTGCAACGCATTTGTTTCCATGGCGGCGGACTTTCAGAATCTTAACCAAACGCCGGCCGTTAAGAAAGGCTTTTCGTTCATCGCTTTGGTTGTATTATGTCTATAAACCACCACAATGTTACGAAAAATAAATAAATATAAAACTAGGCTAATATAGACGTAATATTCATATAAACAGTATAATTTTGGAAATATATATTTACTTACTTTTTTACAAAGAACTACTGTTCCCTATTACACGGCAATCAGGATTGATTTCGTCATGGAAGCGCAGGAGATTCATTACTTTACGAACTCTTGAGAAGAGAGTGTATTTAGGTTAGATAACCTTCATAAACTGCCGTCAAATGCGAGGAGTTCGTAGAGGACCTTCTGACCGTAACCTTTATAGACCGGCTCGTAATGCACGTTACGCAACAGTTCATTAAGTCGAGTGCGAACTCAAACAAGGACGTCGAACCCATCCCAGACAGTTGAGAAAACAGGAGAAATTGTATTTTGTCTAATTGAAAACCGAACATCAATGTATAAAATATGTATATTGAAATTAATTTATTATTATTATTATATACTCTCAAATAATTTTCAACTTTATCACGAAGGTAAAATTTTTCCACGATCGTAGTAGAGACGAGTAAAGTTACAGATCTTCATTCTCCAGCACTCTTAGGGGTCGTCCATAAATTACGTAAAGGGGGAGAGGGCTTTTATGGCTATGTTAAACTGCATTACATACGGGTATGGGCGTTAGTTTACATAATGCTGATATATTCTTTTTTATTTTTCAATATGTACAGAAATAATCATTATTATTCAGTCTTAAATTAATTCAACGAAAATCATAACGCGCGCGCGCGTGTGTGTGTGTGTGTGTGTGTGTGTAAGGCTTCAAGTAAGAAAGTGGAGTGCAATTATTTCACTTTTGTGAAGTAATGCATCGTAATGTTTTAAAAGTTTCTTTTCATCAATGAATTGAATCTGTTTGATTACAAAAAAAAATATTCAAAACTGATCTACAGTGTATTCGAGAATCCAATTAAATTAGTTCTGGAGACTCTCATCCATTTCTCATCCATGGCGACGTCTGCTCGGCTTGTTGGTAGAAAGTTTTTCGCCTATGCGTCCTTCGCTCAAAAATTCTCCCCAGCTTTTATTGTGAGGTGTAGCCATCAACAACCGTATCTGACAGACAGCAACGTTGAGGTTTCATTTGGCGGGCGAATTTGAATAAGTTTAAATTCATTTATAATCGTATATAATTGCACACACTATAATATTAAAAACAGATGTTATTTATCTCCCCTAATGCGTGTTACTTCGTACCGCATGGTAAGCGCCACCCATCCCCGCTCTTTTTTTCTAGCAGAGCTTTTGACTGTGTGATAACTAGGGCCTGTATACCTATTCAAATAAATTTTTCTTTTCCATGATCAAAGAAAATATATTGCTCCTTTCGGTAGAAAGTTTTCTGGAAGACACTAGCAAGAAGAAAGAAAGTGGATCATTATGACTTGTCACAATTCCGTAGGAAACTGCCCATAGAGCAGGCCGTAGTGGCGCACGAGTATGCACCTTTCGGACGGCTTCTCTTTCGATTCTTAATTACGACACCTTAGTATATATAAAACAGCAAGGTTGCCACGAAATGTCGGACTAATCCTATCTACAACATAGCGATGACATCATTACCTCCATAACCCCTGTTTGCTTTCCGTTTTAAATAAAGGGTAAATAACTATGGAGCGGAGTTTAATGAAATGTCATTTTTTCCTTTTCTCCTTAGAACAATGCCTCTTAGTATATACTATAATTTTGTGTCATGACAAAAGGAATTGACCTATTTTATATGACTTTTTTTACATTTTTCATCGAATTAGACTAAGAAGTAATTTTTTACATTTTCCGTAATTTTTAAATCATTTTGTGCTGATTTCATCGATTTTAATATTTTATGGTACTTGCTTCAAATAACATTTACGGAATGGAACAAGTGTCCTCCACAGAATTCCTGAGTAGCCTAGTCGATTTCTTCGCTCAGTAATTGTAATGCCAGCCGTTGTGTGTATTCTAAGGTTCTCGTGACGCCTGTCAGCGCCATTGTCGGTTCGGCCCGCCATTTCGGGATAACTTAAAGACAGAGATTTCCCGGTAAAGAACAGTCCAAACCAAAATTTTGTTAGCTGAGTTCTCTTGGACGACAAAGACAAGCCTCAATTACATCAGTAACATATACAACGGCTTGAGTTGTTCATCTGAACTGGTTTGGATAACATTTTTTACGTCATTTTCTGTTGCTTTTAGGGCATCTTAAAAAACATTTTAGGAGCATTTTATTAATAATTTGTGGCGATTTTTAGGTCATCAAAATACGCTCCCTAATAATAACATATTTTTAAAGAAATGTCCTCACACACTTTTAAATATATTGTACTGTTTTTTTAATTTGAAATGTATTTTTGAACATGTAAAATAAAACGTTTTCTGAAGATTTAAAAAGGATCCTTCCAAGTCAATTGGGAAAAATTCCCTGCCAGTCCATAATGGATGTTCATAAAATTTTGTATGGCAAGTTCTACGTGTTTGAAAGGAACTTTTGTGAACTTGTAACGTTTGAGGTGAGATACGTTTAGACAAATGCATAGAGATTTTTTATATCGTGCAGCATCATTTTACAATACGACCATTAGATTTTCACCACTTTGGGAAAAAAATCTCCTCCGTTCTGACTAAACGGATGGAACTCAGTTTGCTCGTACAATATTTTCGCTCTAAATCATTTGAATTAAAACAGTTTTTTTTCTTTTATTTATACACAGTTTGACTATTGCAGCATTCACCGAAGAAAATGATTGTTTAATAAAATTCGAGAAATTAATGTTGACTAGCTTCCACAATATTCATGTAAGAAAAGTAAAACTTGTCACATAATAGTATATCAACGTAGCGTAGTTTCTGAATACAAAATTTCTACCTCCTAGGTCTTACCATAACTGCACCAATTAAGTTTAAAATTGAGAATTTGGTCAAAAACGGGATATTTTCAACGTCATTTTCCAGAAAAGTTTCACCTAGAAATTCTTTCAAACATATTTCATTAGAAACATAATATTTTGAAGCTTGTAAAAAAGTTAATTTGTTTATCTATCGGAATCATGTAATTCCTAAATTGCGGTAAAAGTGCAGCGGTGTGGATGAAAAAGTGCACAACAACATATCAGACTTCAGTTGTGCGTAGTTTCTTCAATATTTAAGGAAGAAAATTGTACTTTAGCATACAATCTCTCAACAATAAAATTGTTCTTGAAAGCCTAATCTTCAGAAATAATAATTTCTACTCTTATAATTACTGTCGAAATCAAGAGTAAAGCTGATGATATCTGCAAAAATGCACATTAATTATCAACTCGCCGACATGGCAACATCTTTCAATTGTCTCTGATTTGGGTCGTTGTATGGCAGCGTTGACTAACACATCTACTCTTTAGGCTCTTCAAAATCTGCTCTCTCTGATAAGTTAAGTTTTAAACAATTTCATTAAAATATTCTTCTGTAAAAGCGGATTGAAAAAACAGCATTGTGAGAAGACTGCTATCGAAAAAGAAACTACAAATGTACTAATTTTAAATGTATGAAGAAATGTATCTGTTTCTAATTTATACATCAAATATTGAACTTCATTAGTTATTATAATTTTAAAATATAACACAACGTTGATAAAATCGTTTTTACCGTAATATAATTTAATATTTTATAAATCGGGGAGGAGCGAGTTGACGCAAGCGTTACGTAATTATTTTGGGAGGTTAAAGCACGCGTTATCGTTGCGTTACAGGGGAAAGAGGGTAACTACAACACTCCAAATTCGCGTTACGTAATTCATGGACGGCCCTCAACCCTCCATGAGATTTGGACTGGCAACCAGTTATTCACAGTATTCCTTCTCGAAAAATCCACAAAAGATTTTCCTACATATCATGCTTACCCCGCCGAAAGTCTTCCGTCGTAGATTCGCGAAAAATCACTGTCACTCCGTGGTCTACTTTCCCACAATCGTGCTTTCATAACTTGAATATTAATAGGTATTCTCTGAGGAATATCTTCTTATGTTATCCGATGAATATGAAAAGTGAATCAGGGACATAATAAACCTTACATTAAGAAACTCGCCGATCCCTTGCATCAACCCTTGCATACAAGTTCCCTGTATACATGTTCTGCTAAATATTCCCGTGGTAATTTATGAAACCCGTGAAACCACATTCTTCCCGAGTTTCAGGAACAAAAGAGCATTTAGAAAAATTACGACTGCGTGGATTTCTCTTCCAAAGCTGCATTTTCTAAAGTGCACCGTGGCGCTGAGTTGGAAAGCCTAAGTGCAGTGATCCGTGGCTGAACCTAGTAAACAACGGGTGCTCTAGCCTTTGCGCTTTCGTAGCGTCGTGCGGAGGCTTCCATTAACCGATAGAAGCCAACGAATGGCCGGTGAAGCCCGCGACGACCGCGGGAAACCCGCGGCCACGGCCAACGGCCAGCAGAACGCGCAACGCTGGCCGAGAAGGCAAAATGAGGCGCCGATGACGCCCACGTCGGGAGGAAGGCACGGAGAATCCGGCCGCCTACTCTCTTGAACATAGCAATGATTTGATTTGATTTTTTAATGAAACTAGTGGGGCTAAAACAGCACGTACTTTCTCGTCCGTATCTTGACGAAAAATTACGCGAAAAGTACTCAAGTATTAATAAGATCGTTGGTGAGATAGGTAATTAAATAAATAAAAGGTGTTGTCCCGTATCATATATATTTATTTAAACTTAAGATCGTTTCGAGTGCGTGGCGATCATCAGAACTATCAGAGAAAGGTACAGGAATACATTAAATAAAAATAAATATAAATGATACAAAGTATGTACAAAATGTTGACGTAGTATGCCCGATGCGTAAGCAGACTGGGTCGTACGTACCTTGCAGCGTCTGGGCGGAAAACGAAGTTCTGCGTTGTAGTTTTTTTAGTGTGCGACTCATTTAAGAGGAGGGGGAAATCGCAGAACTTCGATTTCCGCGATGCACAATGGAGAGGCTTTTGTTCACTATTCGACGCATTTGTCGGAAGGAATAGCCTTTAAGAGCTTATTTGGCAATTCTCTCTTTCTCATTGGAAGTGAGCTTCTTCTGCTTGGCCATTTCGATGCCGACTGTTGCCTACTGGCGGAACTATCCCTACAGAGAGCTTTGAAACCTAGGAAAATCGTCAAGGGCCGAGGAATTCGACGCCGAAGAACTCACTTTGACTGTAAGGAAAGCAAAGTAACGAAAACGATTTATTTTATTCAATAATAATATCACGTTAAACACACATTCATGTATTCATTTTTATTGACATTATATACGAGTATTTGCTCCTAATGCAATTGGTGCACAATTTCATTATTTGCAACAAGACATTATTTTAAAATATTTTACGACGAGATATGATACATTTTTATTGCTAGATCTGAGTGTACCATAAGAATGTTAGATACTGTAGAAAACTTATCTCCATCCATAAACGAACTGCAGATTTCTTTTGTATTACTAACAAAATAGTAGCATACCCTCAGCTGCACTCATATCACTGCTAGCAGAAGGAGAAGTCAACAAAACTTGCGAATATTGAAGCTATATTTATGCCCAGAAGTAAAACAAGGGCAATCTCAGCATAAAAAAACCTGACCGAGATGGCGCCGGTGATGATTGTCGTGATGATGAAAAGCTGGTTGTTGTCCGGGATTTGGAGAAGAATGCTTGTATAATAGCTGTAAGCAATGGAGGTCCTTATATAAATATAGCTGCCTCCATTGCCGAGAAGCGTAAATATAAGGCCTTGTGTATGCAATTGAGTGATATGTGGCGGTTAGTATCTGTTAACTTAGTTCCTGTGGTCATCTCTGCAAATGGATGGATCTCTGAAGAATTAACTCCAGCGTCTCCAAGGTTTGGTCTTAAAAACTGGCACATTCAGACAACACAAAAGTCTGTTCTCCTGAGCACTGCACGCATCGTGAGGAATTTTTTAATAATACAGTAATCCTTCAACATTCGCGAAAGTTAGGTTCCCAGAAAGTATCACGAATGTCAAATCCGCGCATCTCATCACCGAGTGACATTCTCGCATCAACCAGCAACATTCCATATTACAAATATTATCCAATGATGCCCGACACTCACCCCGTTATGCCAATTTTTGCGTATACTTTAATCATTCATAATTTTTATACGGTTTTTATTTTATTTTTTGAAAAAAATAGTATTAAATAATTTTTTAAGAACGGTCAGGGGTCCTTGAATATTCGGGGCCCTGGGCCCGGACCCATCGGGCTCGTGCGTTAAGACGGCCTGGTTATAACGGAGCAGAGGGTTATCTACTCCTATGCACCGAAGTTGAAATCCCACCCTCGTAAAAATATTTGTTTGCGGCTTGAAAACACTGGCAAATAGTTCTTTTTAGTGGGTGAGGTAATCTCTGAGGTGACATAATCCGCTGCTTATTGTAACAACACATTCAGTTGAATTAATGGGTGCGAAATTTTCGAATGACTACTTTTATTATATTGTAATATTATATTTGCCATGGCTGTAGCCATTGCAAATAATAATACGAAGAATTATATGCTGTTGTAGCATCACTAATTGCTTTTCGTCAATACGTGTTTGATTCTCATTGGAGCTAAGGCTGACTGTTGTAAAAGGAGAGTAAGTTTGATTTTAATGACGTAAAATTGCCCGTAGCATGATAAAATGTCAACATATTCATAGTACAAGGCTTTGCTATCATATTCTTCGAAGAAGTGTGTCGTAAACGTTACGTATGAATATTATCATTAAAAAGGAGAGTTGCCGAGCCTATTGTTGAAGCGTGAGGCAAGGTCATGCGGGTTTCCTCAGTATTCATATTTGCTGCGAAAGTTCGGAATGGTCATGGTCAAGGATAGTAACCGTTTTCCCGGAAAACTCGCGCTTGCTAGGGAACGACATGGACATTTTTAAATAAATTCTGTGGTGGCAGCGGAGATTTTGTGGTAATCCTTACTTGGGTAAGTACCTTAATTAATTAGTTTTCAAGCTGAATAGGTTTATGTACATATGTAATTTTCATTTTGCTAACTTGTTTACTGAATTTTCTATTTTAGTGTCACTGATGATGGGAAAAAACACTCCCGAAACATATGTATGACGAAATTTTCTAAATATTAAAAATTTTTATCCTTTATTGTGGTTGATATCTCATTATCCTTGAAATTTATCATGGACATTTTTGATGGATATTTTCACCGTAGATTATGTATTTCGTACCGTTGGGAATATATTTTGTTTTCTTCATCCACGCAAACGAAAATAGTAAATCGTCACGAAGTTGTGCAAAATAACGACTGCTGAACTATGGCTTTCCGCGCGATTCATTTATATCTTTACGTTGTAAAGCCGTCAAAGGGCACGAATGTTGAATAATTAGCATTAAAAAATACAAAAAACATTTTGAAAAAATGTGACATTGTTTTTCTAATTTTGAATGATCAAAATGAATCGGTTTGAGATGTTATCTGTACCTAATACTTTGATCTATCTGGGTCGGGGTGCAGGACTCGGAGAAGCATTGAGCAGGCGGCGAAGGCTGCCTGCTCGAGTTCCTTATAAGCCATGGGTGATTTTAGCATGTGCTTGTGGCGTGGATGGCTGCTTATGACGTCACGTGTCTTACCTTAACCATCGTTTCATCCGTATCATGTATGTCATCCTCCCATCATGATCACAGCCTCCATTCAGTTGAAGCGAATGACAATTCACCACGGTGGCCACCTAATCAAGGAAAGAGAGGCTTCTTTTAAATTTATTTTTAGTCACTGGTCAGTCATAAGGCTTTACAAGTGTTGGTTTCAGGAAAACACAGTATATACAACATTTATTCCACCGTTTACATTTGAGTTTAACTCAGTTGGGCTCCTGCAATTTATTTTTGTTTGTTAATTTAATGAATCTTTTGGTTGGCGTTGATAGCGGAGGTTAAAGGGAAGATGAATAATTACTTTATGACACCATGGGGGTTTGGTTTCTTAACTCTTGGAACGCGTGAGGATGGTTTTCCTAGTGGCATGCTGTTTATATTTCGTATTGGAGGGAGTCCTAGGAAGAAATACTGTTTTAATTGTTTTATGAATGATATTAAGGATTGAATGTCAAGATCGCGGTGTAGTTGGCTTTTTCGAAGAAACAATGAGGCGTTTGTGATTTTGAAGCATTTATTTTTGAAATGTGTGTTAGTGTATTGAAATTAGAACGTGTTGCTGTTAATCATATTGGGGAAAGGAGGGGTCAAAAGTTGTTATTCTCCGTTGCCCACGCTCAGCAACCGAGTAGGAAACGGCTGGCACATCATTACTTTCAGCTATCATGCATTAATTACACTGCTGAGGGAAGAGGAGAACCCTACAGCATATGCAAAAACGTCTTTTTGCGCTCTTTTGTTAAGCTACTTTGCTAACATCAAAAGAATGTGTTCTCCAAGTCCGTTGCCACACACTAAATAGAATTGCAATGTTGTAATAACCTGCTGGTTTTGCCGAACAAAATATTTTCTAATCATGTACCTTCACTTATGAAATAATACGTAATTTTCTCTTGCAATAGTTGAACTTGAAAATATCGGCAAAATCCTCCTGGTTTGAAATGCCTGCATTTCCGCTGTGGTCAGTTTTAAGTTTTTCTTTAATTTTCCCGGAACAGCTGAAAAGTACTCAGGTACGTGATAAAAAGGCCGCCAGTAGCCAGCTTTCGGCTCCCGTGTGAATCCCCGATCTTTCGAATCCGCGGCGGTGTTGGTTAGCGCGACAAAAAGCGGCTATGCTTCCTTTCTTGTGCGCTGTTTCTCGTTTCCCTGGCAGCTCATAGCCCGTTACGCCACAGCAACTTCCCCGCGGCGCTGCGCCCCGCCGCCGGCCCGGCTCCTCCAGCGGTGTTTTATGAACGCACCCGCACGGGGCAGCGTTCATTAGGCACGTCGCGCGCCGAGCGGCAGCCCCTTGCTCCCCCTCCGCCCCCGCCCCCGCCCCCACCCCTTCCGCTGTCGCTCTCGCCGCTCCGCGTCACCGACCCCGCCGCGCTTTGTCCGGGGCCGCAGCTGCGAACGGCGCTGCAGGTGGGGGCGGCGGCGGCAGTGGCGGTGGCGGCGACGCTGGTGGTGTTGGCGGTGGTGACTAGCGGTGATGGTGGCGGTGGCGGCGACGCTGATGGTATTGGTGGTGGTGACTAGCGGTGGTGGTGGCGGTGGCAGCGCTGCTGGTGGTGGTGGTGGTGGTGGTGACTAGCGGTGATTGTGGCGGTCGCGACGACGCTGGTGGTGTTGGTGGTGGTGACTAGCGGTGGTGGTGGGGCGGCGACGCTGGTGTGGATGGTTGTGACTAGCAGTGGTGCTGCTGGTAGTTGGGCTTTAGCGGTGCCGGCGGCTGTGACGCTGGTGATGGTGGCAGTGGTGATGGCTGCGGAATTGGCGGTGGTGGCGATTGTGACGCTCGTGGTGTTGGTGGCAGCGACGGTGGCTGTGAGGCGATGCTGGTGATGTTGTTAGCAGTGACTAGTGGTCGTGGCGGTGACGGCGGCTATGACGCTGGTGGTGTTGGTAGTGGTGTCTGTGGCGGTGGCAGTAACAGTGGCGGCAGCAGCTGAGGCGCGAAGGGGAAGGGGAAGAGGGCCTACTCTTTGAGTGCCACCTTCATAAACTCAGAACGGCTGGCTTAGTGCTTCTGGAGCGTAACGGAATGTTTATATTAATTAATGATATACTACGTATTGTGTCATTGCCTTTCATTTCGCCCTCGTGTGACGAAAACTGTCGCACGCATTCACCTTTGGAAGCCGTAAATCCTTGCTTAACACGCTATGGCTAATCAGAAAGCGTCTTTTGAGTCGGCGAAAGGGGTTGCTAATTGTCCGGTTCTGAAAAGCTCGTTTTAAACGGATAGAGTTGTCCAAAGAATAATCAGGATCTAAATAATTGCCCGTTTATTAAATAATCTCCTTAAAATAACGTATTCGAATCATAATTGTGCTAAATTCTTTGCGGATAAATTAATGTACCAGTAAGTGCCACTCGTTTTTTTCTAAGTTGGTGTAGGACGATGCTCATTCTATTTTTCCTCTCCTTTCCCGGGCAGGTGATTACAGTGTTCATGTGTCTTTAGCTTCCTTTGTGGGAAAGGTGGTAGAATGATCATCTGTGGGAAAGGCAGGATGAGATATGGTTTTGGATGATGATTTGAACGTGATACATGATTATGCAAATAGCCCAACCCACCGTAACTATATGATGAAAACAAACACGTCTTACGCGAGATTTCAACATCTTCGTCTCTGTCCGTTGTAAGATGTTCCTGCGGTTCTGAAGCCACCTGTACAAATAGACAATTATTTAATACTTCTATATTTTTCATGTGTTGTGGTGAGACAAATATATTTGTTTCCTATATATTATTTTTTAATGTGAAGTATAAACCGTAAATCGACTCTTAGTGTCAGTTTTAGCCAGTTATTTTATATTTTCAGAGTTCTGAAAGTCTTAATAAATTGAATTATGGGCGGTCATGCACTCCTGCATCTTTATTGCGTCTCTCATTTTCATCTATTTATTGAATACTGAGTCTCTTTCAATTTTTCTTTTGAATTAGCCATGTTTTCTCTTTTAAAAAATGTTAGTTATGATATAATATCTCCTTCCATTTGTGAAGCAAAACAAAATACCACTGTACGAACTTAATATGCAACACGTAATGTGAAAAATAATGTACAGATTCTGTACTTTTGAGTGTCGTATGAGACATCTTGGTCAATGTAAGAGTCGCTTAGGAATTACAAGCATAAGTTTGAAGATTTTGGCGGCTCCAGACAAAGATACGTTCAATGTTGTTGCGGGATTTCTATGTGTAAACGGAGAGAGGAATGATCAGATGGAAAATACAGCCCAAGAATCCAGGACCTGTGACGTATTTGGAAATACGTAGAATACTGAGTGAATGGTAGGCGTAATTAAAGGAGCAGACGCCGAAATTCCGCTTCATTGTATCGTATTAAGGTAAAGTAATGAGTTATAAAAAGTAATCTGCCATAAAATTTCAAATATACTTTTAAACGTACAAGCACAAATTGTTTATCTCTTCTAGTTTAGCGCACCGTGTAATCGCATGTTGGGACCCGAAGAGCCCATTCACAAACCAGCACCGAATGTATGGTGGTGGAAACGGCGCCAGGTGAGCTTCGGGAATGAATGATGATGGGAAGAGGCTACGCCAAATCCCAGCTGCGTCCTGCAAGTTGACGGCCAAGTCACGGGTAGTTCAGGACGAGCCGAACAGCGCAGCGGACGATGGAGAGAGAAACGAGAGGTTTGGTAAATCCAACGTCTCAAAAACGAATACGGCATAGTACATGTTGACGTACGCGTTTTCAATACCGCTCCTTGTAGTTGTTGTTAGTGTGTTTTTTGTTGTTGTTTTTTCTAAACGATCAGATGCTGGTTTGTGCCATTGCGCTGAGTAACGAAGTGATCGAACTACGAAATCCATTGGTTTAAAAACCAGTTCAATGTCCTTTTTACTGTCATTTGTTGAAATAACCACAATGATTTTTCCATATTCTTGCCTTCATTTCATAAATAATTATTTGAAGTACTGTAATTCAGGTTCAACGGTGTAAAATTACCAAACTGAATCCAAATATGTCGCCAGCGAAAATGTAAGACGTACATGATGTGGCGAATACAAAGACGCTTTCAAACGTTTTGCTGGCGGTGCACGTGCGCAGATGCGCGATATATCGAGAAGACGTATACTCCCATTTAAATAGAGTTATTTCTGACAGATCGTCAGCTGTGACTCGGTTATTCAATGGGAAGCTCCAATACCAAAAAATTAAGTCGCAACAAAACTCCCCGTTTGATAACCGCGTCCAGCTGATGATCTGTCGGAAGTCACCCTTTTCAAATCGTAGCATATACATCTTCCAGAGGAACGGTTTCGTAAAACTCCCTATACTTCGGTTTTTCTTTCTTGGCGCGTGGGGGGGGGTGTCATCAAAATGGAATATCTCACGGTATTTCGCGTCGTTCTCGGTTGTGCCGCTAGGAGTCGCATGGTCACCAGCACTGCTCGATACAGTCGCGATCATGCGACTTCTAGCGGTACAACCGAGAACGACGCGAAATACCGTGAGAAATTCCATTTTGATGACAGACCCCCACGCGGCAAGAAAGAGAAAGCAAAGTATAACAACCCGGCGTGCCGAGGCGGCAGCGTGCGGAGCTGCAGGAAGGTGCCAGAGGCAGAGGAGCGTCGGCCGGGGTGAGCCAGCCAGCGAGCACGCGGGCGGGCGGGCGGGCGTCAGACAGCCGCGGGCGACACCCTGCGCGCCTCCCCTCGCCTTGCACCTGCCGGCGACGTCGCGCCCCGCTGCGCCAGCCGCCGCCGCCGCCGCCGCCACCACCGCTTCCGCCGCCGTCGCCCCGCAGCTCCGCGTCAAATTTTCCACCGACGACGACCGGCTGCGATAGCTCAGCGGCAACAAAGGTATCGTCGTCCGGCAGGTCCTAGGGTCGGAGACCTCACGGTGACGGAGTTTCGACACTAGCTACATCGATTTTTATACCGTGGTTATATTTCGGTGTTTCTAACGTGGTGCGTGAAGGCCTATCTTCACGATGGAATATGTTTCGGCTTTTCGCGTCTTTCTCGGTCGTGCTGCTAGATGACGCATGATCGCGCACTGCTTGGTACGGTCGCGTACCAAGCAAGTGTAGATTAAATTCAACCGCTGCATAATGGGGCACGAATGCTCGACATGTGGCATTAATTCGCCTAATGCTTATAACCTGGGGTATTGCACATCATTGTAAAGATAAATTCATGCTAAAAGAAATGGTGTAACTTTCATTTTGATATTTCTTCATTTCAAGGAAAATTACATATTTTAAGGATAATGCGTTTTTAAACAACAAATCAGTTTAAACAATGTTTTAATGGAAAGGGCAATAAAGTACAAGAAAGTTTTTCAAATTATACAATATGAAACAAAAATCTAGTAGAATTTCATCATGAGAAAATCATCTTCATCCTCACTGTCAGCACTACAAACAGAGCCATGAAAATCATCTCCGCTATCCACAAAATTCCCCGGTCAAGATGCTTAGGTGGTTGGATCAGGAGTTCTTGAGCTTCTTTTGGTACGTTTGCACAACTTTCTTTGGCAATTTTCTCTTGCTGGTGAAAAGAGGATCTGAACTTATCATAAGTAAATTCAAGATACCACTAGTAGTGTTTTCACGAGAACATTTCCAGGAGTAGTGCTCCCTTTTGTTTTTAAAATGTTTGTTCAGTGCTTCATGGGCTCTCTGTTTTTTGCCCAGTCGGAAGCAAGGCTGACGAAACGATTTCGTGGATTTGTCAAACATTTTGTTTCACCACAAAACCAGGCGAAGAGGAATTTGTAATGAAGCAGCGCAGAACTGTCAGCATTATACTAATGCAATGTCTGCTTGAAAGAGCTGTGACCTGAAGAGCCATCACGTCACCATCACGTTACCAGCATGAACTGAAGCAGATCTTGATTTTGCAATGACTCGATTAAAAAGTTCACTAAAATTATTAAAAGGCCTCCCACAGTGTGATCCAGCAAAGCTTGTAGCGATGTGTAATCAAACCTTCCGGTAACTTGAATACCTCTGCATCCTACACGTTTCTGGATATTTCACTTTCCTGTTCTTTCCGAAAAAGGAATTCCAGTGAAGAAGTAGCAAAAACCTAGACACCGAGAGGGAAGACACTAGCCATCGTGAAGGTAGACAACGCATCTCACGTTCGTAACGGGAATGAAAAACTGCCACGTACCAGAATGCGTATAACATTAACTTCAGTTACAGACCCGATTACTTCAGTAGGTTGACAAACGCCCCAAACAAATATTCACTCGTTCATCATATTAATTTATCTATTATGTTTCACCCCTCATGAACACAACATCGTTCATGCAGTGGAAGACAAAGACAAACTACCAGTACTCTCACCAGTCAAGGATCGCAGACATAGGGAGAATAAGAAAGTTCTTCTGCCGTCAACGCTCAGAAATTGGAATGGACGGCATCAATCAATGAACTGGCCGAAAGTTTCCTGGCAAGTCAGTAGATAAGCAAATGCTGACGACTCGGATCTACAGTCATCGAATATGAGGCCCTCCGTGACCCGTATCGCTGGGATTTTAATCCGCGTCCGTCTCCGTATCACTGGGATTTTAATCCGCGTCCGTCTCCGTATCACTGGGATTTTAATCCGCGTCCATCTCCGTATCACTGGGATTTTAATCCGCGTCCGTCTCCGTATCACTGGGATTTTAATCCGCGTCCATCTCCGTATCACTGGGATTTTAATCCGCGTCCATCTCCGTATCACTGGGATTTTAATCCGCGTCCGTCTCCGTATCACTGGGATTTTAATCCGCGTTCTTTCCAACCACGAGACTTCGCGTGAGTACACACGGAAGCCATCTCGGCTCTTCAAATGAACCTGAATCATTTTACAGATGAACCTGAATCATTTTAAACACGCGGTAAATTAATTAATGTGACATTGTGGAAATAGAAAATTTTGTGTAGTATATCGCTTTTGATCTATTTCATAAAGATTATACTTGTATTGTCTATTACATCTTTTTTATTGTTAATCAAAGGAAACTTAAATAGCTTGTATTTGGTTTATTCGTAGTCATCTATATTACTAATTTATAACTTCCACTGCCGAAATTGAAAGAAAACTATGTAGCCTGCGATGTTGTGGAAGGTGTCTGTGATTTCATATGGAACCCAGGAATTTGGGAAAGTCCGAAAAATGAAAGAGTTTAATTTTTGACATGACAATGCAAATATTTGATTGCGTTATTCCGCCTATTATCGCACTATGCTTACCGACTAAAGTTTCATCCTACGTGCGTCAACGATTGAGGTCCAACTAACGTCATTCGGCAGCAAAACTCCAAGGAAGAGGCCGCATTCGCTATTCACGGTTCCAATGTGGAACAGCACCCTTGTTATTATTGGCATAGAAATAATTGTTTAGCCGGCCTGTTTAGCCGAAGTCGCTAAGGCTGAAGAAGTCGCGGGTTGGAATCCCGCCCGGGGCATGGAGGTTTGTGTGTTACCATGTGTTTGTGTGTGTACCGTTACCGTTATCCCCAATGTTACTTACAGTGGTCACTGTATGACAGTAGTTGAAAAGCGACCTTCAATAAGTAAAAAACAACTGTTTTACTTTATATAGTATATGTTACTGCAGTATTCGTTAAGACTTTGCTGAAGTATTTAATTTATTTCAGTATTGTGCGAGAATATTTTATTTTGTTGCTTTTGAGGACTTTGTGTGCGCTACTTTTTAGAAAACCATTTGGTATGCTTTTGTTCAGCAGAAATTTTACTGCTGCAGGCCACGAGTTTTTCCGCTACATGAGATAATTGAAACTCAAACTATAGAACGACGATGCAAGTAGCTCATAGTTTTCATCCTCATTTCGGACTTTTCGATTTTGCAGCAATTTCTTGTTCAACTTCATTAATGCAACTTTTCCATACGTACCTCTAATTGCTGCGAGCCAATATATTGAAAAATATGTTAAACCTATTCGTATCTTTCCATGACGAAGGTATATTCCATTCAAATGTGCATTTTTACTGATCCGTTTTTTGAAGTTCTGTATTAATATATACAAGATGTTGATTATTAGCATTACGTTAAATGTCCGACCGGAGGGCTCGGCAAACTAACTGCAGGATGTAGTATTACGAAATTGCACCGTTTCAGTAGAAGGCTATACTGCTAACCCATTTGTTAATGGACCTTTATTGGAATTGAAATTTAGATTCAGGGCTGAATGTAGAATCATGTCAACACATTCCTACATGACCATTTAGGTTGTGGACTTCGTCACTGTCGTCTGATTTGCGAAACGCATAAAAGAGCAGTGC
>JAHLJT010008446.1:98598622-98644397 GCA_031308135.1 Acheta domesticus | reverse complement strand
GATCCGGAACCATTTTGTGAAAAGTTACTCAGTTACTGTGGTTCTGGCACGGTGGGACAAAGCGCATTTGTTTTAGTTTGTGCTGCGGGACAGTATAATATGCGAAAAAGCCGTTCTGTGTATCATTGTAAACGATTGCTTACGCGATGTTCTCGCTTTTAGTGGCCGGAGGAAAAGTGTTAATACTACGATTTCATAACTGTACGTTTCTTATGCTAGAGGCGTTAGTAAACACGCTTATTGACTGGGCGCCACCCTCAGTGGTGAGCAAAGCGCGTCCCTTAATGATCGATGAATCGACTGCAACGTGAGGGACGCGGAGTGTGTTCGATGCAGGCGATCAATAAGAGAGCGAGCCGGTACACAGATCGTCACTTAGTGGTGTGGTGAAGTTGTTGGTTCGTGCTTTAATAGCGGTTGTGCATAGCTCCAGTTCCGGAATCTGTGCTGCAGCTCGGAATGCCTTTAGCATCAAGTGTTCCGAGAAATGTTCGCGTGGGAGAGGCGTTGCATGCTTCCGTGTGAGTTTTCTAGAAACTGCTCGCCTGCTGTACGTTGAGTTCGAGATGCAGCGGTGCTGAGGCGGGGGCGGCGAAGAACGCGGCCGATGAGATGGAGTGGGGAGCGGGATCGGAAGGGGAAGGGGAGGGGGAGGCTTTACGTCCCGCGCCACCCCGTCCCACCATCGCGCTTTGAACATGGGCCTCGTTCGTTAAAGCAGTGCTGTGCCCGCCAGTAGCGGATCCCGCTTTTAGAACCTTCCCACCAAGATTGTTTGGGAGAGGTAGCTCGGAGTGGATGCATACAAATGTATTTTCTCACAGTTTTTCACCCGCAATAGATACATCGCTGAAGAAAGGAAGTCTGAAACGTCAATTCTGGACACATTAAGTTGACCACCAGAAGTGCTTTCGGTTGTAAAATGTCAGAATACGTATGTACGGATATTGTATGCTAAGCGTGTCTGGTATTTCGTAACTATTTTGTCTCCATTTTTTTCATAGAACGTTTATACATCTCTTGCGGTATAATAATATGGTGTAGACGCATAATTTATTTCTTATAACATTTTTTTAGCCTAAAATATTTGAAGGAAGTTATATTTCGTGAATGCATTGATAACCTAGACAGAAAGGGGTTACTAATATTGCCGTTTTAACGTAAATGAAGAAAACATGTTTCGGTATGCAAAAGCGTCGAAAACGCGTGGCTCTGCCATCACTGAACATTGAATTACCTGTCCATCTTATGGTAATTGCTCAGTATACTGTAGTTAGTATCCTTACGAAATGATTTCTTCGGCGATGTGTGTTTTTGTTCTTTGAAGATTAAACTAATTATTCTATTGTTACCTGTATTATCGGTCGCTGTAGTTGAGTTGACAAGCACATTAGTTATGTTTTCGTTCAAAGATACTACAAATTTCACTCAGCAGTTCTTTCTTCATTCATTTTTCTTAATGTGCTCTTTTCGAAACAATTTTGTCATAATCAGGCCATCATTACACTTCAGTTTATAATATACCTAAACGATTCATTGTCAGAGAATACAATGGAGCGTAATATGGCCATTAGAATACAAGAAACGATTGAAAGGAGTTAATTGTTAATTTTTAAATGTTTATTGTTTTGTAGGTGTGACGTAAAGCATTTCAAGAAAAAAATATTTCATGGCATTGAATTCTTGAAATATTCTAATTTTTTCACCGGGAGTCGGGACACGATATTTACTAGTTCTTTCATTAATTAGATTTTGTCTTAACACATATATAACGTCATAATGTTTGTAATGCCGCAATCTCTGCAAACGAATGCGCAAGTGTGAGTAGTAAATCAACCGTCTGGCGAGTATTCAAATGAAAAGTTTGAAAACCGAATAAAAATGGTAGTTCTGGTGTTTCCAATCGCACATCCACGCCGAAAGTTGTCTTTCTCTAATGGATATTCAAACGCTATGGGAGAAATATAAAACATTATGAAAGAGATTCAAAAACACAATATTGGCAGTCGAAAACTGTGTAAGACTCTAATGAAAAACATTTAAAAAACATTCATAATGCGAAATATTACGTAGGTCATTTGTTAAGAAATATTATTGCGCAAAGAAGAATTGAAAGAAGTTTTCAAAAGAGGCAAAACAATATATTGTATTTCACAACTCTTCACAGTGAAGTATTGATATTTCATGGTTCGTTGGAATTGAAAAAATTTTGCCGATAGAGCGCTGCGTTGGTGCGATGAATGTGTCCTTTGCAAGAATGTTGATGCAAATATCTAAGATAATTTGTGTGGCATGTTTTGAAACATATGGGGCATGAACGACCGGGAAACGTATTTGTATTCTTGCGGAACGTTTCGCGTCTTAAGATTCTATGCTCTCTAGTGATATTTTTTCCTATTCAAACGCACGATTGATTTACAGAAACAGGTCCAGAAAATGTTTAATGATACCTTCAGACGGTTAAAGGAGTTTTCAAGTGCTTAACTAAAGAGAATTTAACAAACATTGTTTCAACAATGCTTTTGATACTCTGGAAGAATTTTTTAAATGTACGATTTTATATTATTGGAATGAAATATTTTAAGTAAAGAAAATAATTTCGTGAGGGTTCTCTTAAAAGTTACGCAAGTTACAGAATCGACATCCGCTACGGGGGTAATCGCCTTCTTGAGTCTAAAATTTATTCTGAAATCACGTTTCATTCTTGTAAACTCACAAAAGCCCTGGAAGTGCGAATGGTCTTCGGTGGATTTATTGCCACCAAAATTTCATAACCTACAGTCCGCACTTTCATGCAATACCACAAGGGGACGTCCATCCTTTGTATTGCAATAATTTTATTTCGAAACACCGTTTATCAACTGTGTGTTATCGCTGCGAATGGTTAAGAGTTAACGTAAAACTGGTGCAGGTGCAAAACAATTACGCTACTCGAACGGGTCTTTTTAATAGTTGTAGTTTTCTTGAGAATACCCCCCGTATACAAGTGTGAATTACATCCCGTTTTCAATTAGATTATTTTTTTGCGGCCGGCCAAATGAAACGTATCCGTTTGCAGCGCGCTCACTTGGTTGCGGGCGAACCGCGGTGCTGCGGTGGCGGCAGCGGCAGAATCAGCAGTGTAGCGAGTAGGGTACTCCAGACGGCGCGAAAGGGCGAGGGAGGGGGGAGGGGGTTAGGAGGGGAGGTGGTGGAGCGGGAGCGGCGATAGGGCTGGGTGGCGATAGGGCGGTGGCGCGCCGGCCGGCTGGCCAGATGGACGACCGGCGCGTTCCAGCCCGCTGCCGCCGCCGCCGCCGCCGCGGCCGACTGGTCGCGCCTGCACACGCACCCGCACCAGCTCGCACGCGCACGCGGCTAAAATTAGTGGAGGAAGATCTCTGGTGGGCGGCGCGGCGCGTGCGGCCGGGAGGTTGAGGGCGGGCGGCGGACGCGGCCGACTGGCGCCGGCGCTGGAGAAAGTTTCATTTGTGCGGCCTTTGAAAACTCCCTTCGCTTTTGGGCGACGCGCGCGCTCGCACACTCATACACTCTCATACACATATCTGTGACTAAAGCGAACGACGCGGTCGCAGGGAAGGGATTGATGAAACGTAAACTTTCTTGCGACATCTTTGATTGTTGTTGTTATTATTATTATTATTATTATTATTATTATTATTATTCCACTACATCACGACTAAGGATGTTATGAGTCGACTGAAAATAAAATCTACGCCAGGTTACAATCAGCTACCTAAGGAACCGATCTATGGACTGTCGGTGCCGCTACCATACTTTGCGCAAGATGTGGGCTTGGGCTGTTCCGAATAAAGCGATTTCTTGCACTTCCCCAGTCTTTTGAATGACCTGGAAGTTTAGCCAAGTTCTTACACAAAGTTTTGCGGCACAAATCCCAGAGCTCCGATAACTATCGGTAAGACCTGTGCTTTTACGCCCCACACTCGGCTGATCTCGATTTCCAAACACTTGTATTTAAGACGTTTCTCTGCCTCCTTGGTTACGACGTTTTGATCGCAAGGTACAGTAACATCGACAAGTAGACACGATTTTTTCTCCAAATCCCGGATAACTATATCCGGTTGTTTGCCGGAATCGTGCGATCCGTTTGGATTTGTTGGTCGTACAATATCGTACACAATCCAACAGACGTCACCGGTTTCGGTGAGTGTTCGTACCACTTGGGGCATGTGTTTTGGAACTTCGAGGGCGGTACAGATCTGCCAGTGGAGGTAGCTACACACCCTGTCGTGTCTTTCCAAGTATTCGGACTTTGCTAGGATTGGACAAGCTGAGACAATATGATCAATTGTTTCTACGTGTTCCTGGCAAATGCTGTATTTATCATCTTGGGAAATTTTGAGAACAGCTTTATCATAATGTCGTGTTCTCAGCGCCTGATCTTGGGCAGCTATTACAAGTGCTTCCGATTCTGGCTTCTTACTTCCCTTTTAAGCCACACAAATGATTGATCTTTATTGATCTGTGCTCTGTCCATTCGTTTCAAATATTGTCCATGAAGTGATTTGTCTCTCCACGATTTCATGAACATTTTTTATGTCTCACATTTTAAGTTAAGTAGCATTAGAAGTTCAGTGACCCTGTCATGCATGTCTTGCCTAGTCTTATTCGCAATGCTTCTTGCTACACTTACAGTGCCTCTGTTTCCCATTCTTCGGTTAGATTTCATGACCTGTCTCATTAGTGGGTCGTCTTGATGGCTGACTACATACTTTCCCATCCCGGTTATTGCATTGTGCTAGGAGGCCTCAATTTGAGGCCTCTCCTTTCTTACCATAAAGTCTATGTACATCAGCTCGAGGGTGGGCAACGTGATGCATTGTAAGCAGTTTTCTGTTTTTTCGATCCAGGATGGGAATTTCTTGCTCAGTCTAGTCCACTAGCCCAAAACTGTATTCGGCTTCAGGCACCGCTAAACTACCAGTTGCAAATATTTTATTCCTGGAATTCAGAGCAGACCAGTCTCACTCTTCTGTAATATTCCCTGTGTATTCTCTCTTTCATTGTGTCGTTCGAGTTGGTCTCACATTCTTCAATGCTCAGATATCTGTAAGTTTTACCTGGTTCAAGATCTTGAATCACAGTGTGCATATTAACATCAATGTTCTCTGACGCCAGTTTGCCTCTTTTTAATTTGATTTTTGCGCACTTGTCAAGACCAAACTTCATGCAGATGTCATTGCTAAAATGAATGACGACGGACCGCATTTTGGAGCAAAGAGCTTCATTCCTTGCAAACACTTTTAAGATCATCCATGTAAATCAAATGTGATACTAACCTTTCATCAACATGGAGCAAAGATAGCTTGCGACAACTGTCTAGATAGTGGGATCAAACTAATGCAAAACAGCAGAGGATATGCCAGAGGGTATCTCCTTGGAAAATCCCCCTGTTAATCTGAATACTTTTTGTTTCTACTACTCCCTTTCCGCTGTGTGTTAGTAACCTGGTGACTCCACGACTTCATACTAGCCTTGCAAAACTCAGTAAGTCTAGGATGAAATCGATAGATCTCCAGGGTCTTCAAAATCCAATCGTAAGGCACACTGTCAAAGCCTCCTGGTATAGTCAATCCAAGCAATGCTTAAATTACGTTTTCGTTTCTTTTATTATTATTATTATTATTATTATTATTATTATTATTATTAGTGTAATGACAGTAGTAATAATTACTATTCATTTTAATTTATACTGGATAGCAATCCTTAAATTCACCGACAAATATTTCTGGGTGGAATTAAATTTGAAAAATTGTTTTAAAATCTCGATGAAAAGTCAATTTTTGAAGATGTCTGTTTGGGGAAGGTGCGTGTAAGGGTGAACGAAATGGGACGTTCATCTAGGGGCGGGAGTTAATGAGTATCTGGGGTGTTAGTGTGTGTGACTGAGGATAAGTGAGGGATTTACAAAAAGCTAAATTTTGCGAACGTGTCGTTGGAATGGCTCATAGACGGGAGGCCTCGGACAGAACGCGCTCCGTTTCCTCCCCCAAGTTCTGCCCCGCGAAAGTTTACACCAGCCCTCAAGTTGCCCCGAGAGATGTACCTGCTCCCCAAGTCACTTCCCAATAACTGTCATATAAACATATTGATTCTCCTTTCCTGAAATTCACGCTCTTTTAACGACATACTATTGACATCCTTCAAAGGAAAATACCAGATACAGGGCTTGGAATAAGGCGCAAGGAGGGATTGGAATTTACTCGCCGCATAACATTTTCCCCTTGTAGAAGAGTGCAGTAAATGAAAATGGCAAACTGAGAGATGTCAAAACCAGAATAACATTTTATGCTACACTTTTGTATTATTTTGTGAAAAAACAACAAAAAGTTAAAATATGTTAACATAATAAGGCCAATTAACAAACTTATTCCAAATTGACGCATTATTTCCGTTGTATAATTTTACGCATCAATAGACTGAAGACACTGCCAAATATTTTTTCCAATGCTTTATTTTTCTAAGCAAAATTTCGACTTACGAAATCGCCATGAGACGCGTAATACATTTTCGATACTTACAATGTGTGAATTTGGGAAAACTTTTTGCTTTCTTGTTAAGAACAAAAATGATAATTTTTTCAGTAGAATTAATCTATTATTCTGACTGGATGAATCAGGACTGTTTGCAAGACAATATTAGGTATGATTTTCTTCAATAAATTGAAACTTTGCGAAAATGACTTTCATTTGATGTGATGTGAGAAATACTTCATGCGACAGTGTTTGTTCTTTTTCACTTGAAAAATTTAGGTATTTATTTTCTGGCAGCTTTCAGTCCTGTCACTCTATTTTTCTCCTCAGTTTCTTCCTCTCCCTGCCGCCCCTAAGGGAGGGTCCTCGTAAGAGGGTTGAACGCGTAAGAGGTGCAGCGGTCTTTCTGCTCCATCTTTTCTCTTCACTCCCTCTTCCTCTCCACCCATCTCCGAGGGCATAGGCATGTTTTCTTTCCGCCGCTTGACTTTGCGGAACGTTTCCCTCCCTTTCTTTTGTGCCAAAGTTAAATACGCTTCCAAGATGTCCGGGGGCGGAGGCGTGGCTGCCAGCCTCCTTTAGGAATTGAATCGAAAGCAAACAAGACCAGGGTTATGGGAACAGTGACCGCCAGATGGTGATATTTTCGCAAAACACGAAGTTCTAGAGGTGACCGAGACATCTTCCGCGTCGATTTCTATGACATATTTTTTGTACCTGGGAGTTACTAGGAGGACGTATGGGCTCCTCGTTAGTTTAAAGAAACCGGAAGCATACAGCATGCCTTTTGGTAGAGGCGTACTTGCTAGATACGTACGTATATTGTTCCCATTGAGTTTTGTTGCGGGCATGTTTCAGGATAGCAAGTAGAAAAATAATACTTTTCACTATGCGTCTATAGTCTGTAATTCAGATATTTGGTTAATGAGAACTTTCAAAATATTAGAATCGTTTGACCAGAAGATGGTGTTCGATCATGTAGAGAAAGACGGAATACTTTCTTCTGCAATAATAATCTTCGAGAATTCATTAAAGTAGTATGAAAATTCTTAGTTTCTTACAAATTCATGCAGAATTCATATACTCCATCATGTATTTTTGGAACCTTAGGTTATTACTGTGGCTGCTTAGTTTTAATATGTGTAATTTTTAAACGATGAGAATAAAATTTTTCATTCACAAATATATGCGGCCAGGATTCGAAGGTTTTAAACTAATATATTACTCACTTCATAACGTCATTGTTTTGATATACGCATCCGTTTCAATTTTTTTGATCCACTGAGTGAATCCTATGCATCGTAAAAAGGGCCGAAATGACTTGTGATCCTGAAAGAGGCTAAATTGTGAATTTTTAACAATATATTTTACACAAATGACCTAAAAAATTCATTTTCTTGATTTGGGTTGATCGAAATTTTACGGACGCTCGGCGGCAACATCTGACTTCGCTGATTTTCCTACTATTATTTAAAAAATAGGAGTGTGCTTTCTAAACGAGGCGATGAAATACCGTTATTTCAAGGAATGAAGTACAAGAGACCGTAGTGAAGTTCTCGTCAAAGCTCTCAGAAATTCAACGCCATTCTTGTAACGCAAAGACTAGACATAAACGCAGTTCTACAGTAGAAATGTCTGGAGATTTACCGAGGGGACTAAGTGCAGTCGCATCTGAAGTATGCACCAATGACATTGTTGCATTGAGTGAATTTTCCTCGTTAAGCGTGCGTTGAGAGAATAGGATGTGCATGAAATGAGATATTCTTTAGTTGTACATGGTTTTACAATGCAACAGGGTATCTATCTTGAAGGTTTAATTTTCTAAGTAATATTAAAAAAGTTTCAAAATTAATTTACGTACTAATTTTGAGCTTTCAAAGATTTTTTGTTTAAATTCAGAAGGAAAAACATTAGTAATTTATATTGATTTTTTACAAATATTGTTCCGCCTAATTCTAACATGATAAGAAAGAAACTATTAAAACCTAGTGAACTAATTCGTTGTTTCAAAAAGCGGGAAATGAGTCATAAAAACGTAAAAATGTATCCCCTCCAATTTATTGGTCTTATTTGAGATAACACGATTTTCATTAGAATGTCTTTTCAGGTTTCAATTATTCAAAGCTCTCGACAACTCTTTGCATTTATAGTCGCACGTTTGAAAGTGAATAAAGTTTATAGAGGCCTAAAAATTCCGCCTTACTTGATCGGGAGTGGGAGTGAGAGGTCTCGTTCGACCGTGGCAGAAGCTCATTGCGGTTGCTCAGGCTTGCCCTAGAGGCGAATAGCGGCCAGGCGCAGATGGCCATGTGTACGCGCCGCACGCGCCTCCACTTCCCCAGACTGGTACTCCATCTCCTTCGCGCCCTCCCCGCCGCCGTTCCCTCGCGGTCTCCCCGCCGCCGTTCCCTCGCGGTCTCCCCGCCGCCGTTCCCTCGCGGTCTCCCCGCCGCCGTTCCCTCGCGGTCTCCCCGCCGCCGTTCCCTCGCGGTCTCCCCGCCGCCGTTCCCTCGCGGTCTCCCCGCCGCCGTTCCCTCGCGGTCTCCCCGCCGCCGTTCCCTCGCGGTCTCCCCGCCGCCGGTCCCTCGCGGTCTCCCCGCCGCCGTTCCCTCGCGGTCTCCCCGCCGCCGTTCCCTCGCGGTCTCCCCGCCGCCGTTCCCTCGCGGTCTCCCCGCCGCGGGTCTCTCGCGGTCTCCCCGCCGCCGTTCCCTCGCGGTCTCCCCGCCGCCGGTCCCTCGCGGTCTCCCCGCCGCCGGTCCCTCGCGGTCTCCCCGCCGCCGGTCCCTCGCGGTCTCCCCGCCGCCGGTCTCTCGCGGTCTCCCCGCCGCCGGTCTCTCGCGGTCTCCCCGCCGCCGGTCCCTCGCGGTCTCCCCGCCGCCGGTCCCTCGCGGTCTCCCCGCCGCCGGTCTCTCGCGGTCTCCCCGCCGCCGGTCCCTCGCGGTCTCCCCGCCCCCGTTCCCTCGCGCCCTCCCCTATTACCCGTCGCCACCCGCCAGTCCTTCGTGCCTCCGTTGTTCCATGTCGTGCGTCGATCGATGACTGCGGCCTCCAGTGCGATGAGGGCGACTAGGAAATGAGCGCATGACTCCTTTCGGGCGCAGTTCATCGGCGAATGCGGGAGTGACGTCCGCACGAAGGAACCTGTTGCAAGGCGCCGGGGGAGCCGGCGGAGGCGGAAGCGCTCGAGAGAAAGAGGGAGGGCCGATGCCGTGCGTCCACCCGCTCCCTGGTTGGGAAATCGAAAAAAAGTAGATCTCTGAAATCAGAAATGGAGTTAAGGGAATAAATGTGCCTAAAGCGGAAAACTCTGTCGGTACATAAATGAATTTGTTTAGTTCATATTTCAGTCTTATTTCTGAAGTGACAAAAGCCTAAAACGAGTATTTGAGTTGTCACCCTGGTAAGAATCCAGTACACATCTTCTAAAACTTTATATCGCCGCCACTCTTCATCTGTTTAGGCTACTCTTCACTCGCCAACCTCTTGTTTTCGTTAGGCTCGTACTTGATATTGTTGCGATTGTCCCAACAGATTAATATTTACTGGTTACTTTAGAAATCATCATACGCTAAGGTATTTCATGTTGCGCCAGAAAAAAATTCTTTAGCGATGCGAATAAATGTACTTCGGCCGACGTAAGCAACTACGGTATGACCATTCAATATTTTCAACTCCAGTCATCTGATACTCGTCACTTCTTAAGTTCGTGGCAGTTTCGTGGAAGGTATTCTTCTGGCATTTTTGTGGGAAAATATGGGTATTTCTGTAGAATTATACCGGTATTTTTCCATAAAAGATTGCGATTTTTACAGATTGAAATGGCTCAGAATAACAACTATCCCCACTGCAGGGTGTTCTGACCGGAAGGTCCTCGGATTCGATTCTCGATCCATATATCTAGGTTAAATTCTCCCGTTGTCTAGAGGCATTTTAGCGGTCAGCAGCTCTGATCTGTAGTATTCCATGGTTTCTTGCATCAGTTCCAGACAAATGCCGTAGTAGTACCTGAACAAATGGGCCATGGACGTAGTACAGTCGTTTTCTTCCTCATCCTTTCGGCTTACACAATCGCATGCTTGCATAAATTACACCGCTACGCCTGTCAGGTGACCAGTCAGATCTAAGTTTGTCTCGGCCGGCTGGGGCGGAAATACTTATGGGAAACGTTGACTTCTTTAAAGTCAACGTTTAGGTCGACGCCGGATTTCCCGTTGTGGTGAGGAGGAGCACACCGCCACTTCTGGGTACAACATTGACAGCTCTTACAATGATCATAGCAGTCAACGTCCCAGGAAATAACAGGAAACGACAATAAATACTTATCTCTCCATCAAATGTTATTTTTATAATAGTTGTTCATCTGATGCCATGTTTTTCTATTGTACAATGATTTTCCTGTCTGTCAGATCTGTCTAACTCTAGAAAAACAAAACTGATGTGTGGTACGAAATGTACTCAACTTGGTTAAAGAATAGCACGAACAATTCAAAAACAATTATTCTATAAATATGGCATCCTGAAATAATATCTGGATAGTTTGTAGGATTGCATTTTTTTTAGGGTTAAGGGTTAGAATGTGGTTTAACTAATCAGTCGAAACCAATTAATTTAATTGAAAAAATCACAATTAAGCTATCTAATAAGGAAGTGACAAACTCTGAAAACACCAAGTGCACTGCTGTGGAAGATTCTTTTTTATTTTTCTTGAAAACATTGCTTTACGAGATCCTTAAAACAGGTTTATTAAGAACGTGACACTGTGCACTTCATCAAATTAAAAAAGAGCCTGTGGATATGACCTTTACAATATTTCTTCAACGAACGAACGCGCAACGAAATTGACACTGATTTATGGACATCGCATAATTCGTACACGCATGTAATATGTAGACTGGCGTCCTGGCACTGCCAAAGCAACAATTTGCCTGCTACGTCTGGAGCGAATGTCACGAAAAATGCTCAAGCAAATCGTGTGTAAACACTACTTCTAATATTACTTAGCGCTTCGAAATTGGGTTAGATGGGCTTGGCTGGGCGGTGTTGTAAGAGTTGGTTATATCTGATGGGAAATAAGTGTATCCAACGTATTTTGTGTGGAGCAAAAAAACTATTAGAATTTTTCAAGTTATCAAGTCATCATGGTGTAATTCTATATTTTAGTGCTGGTAATGAAAAATTGCGTCGATGTATAAAAAACGTGTTTCAAACGTTCGTGTTATTGAGGTTACTCTTGTGGCGTCGCGGTAACGAAAAAACAGACACGAGCTCTATGCACAAATCTGTTTATTTACAGTATTTACAAATGTACAGCTCTGGGGTAAAGGCTCTCCAGTACCTCCGTGACTCCCACGCGCCTGCTCCCCGTCCCTTAGGATCGTGCATCCCCCACCTTGCCGCTTTACCGCGCCCGTGGCCGGACACCGTGTTACGCACACGCCGTCTCTCTCGGAATGCACACCCGTCTCGGGCGAGCATACGCGTCTACTCACGAGGGGCTCTCATTACCACCAACTCCTCCTGCTCCTGCCTCTGGCAAGTGATTTTGGCGGTCACGTGATCGCCTTCGGTCCTCTAAAGGCGAGGGGACCCAGGGCCATACGGGGGCCCACCGGGGTCCGATGCTCCTGCCCGCTCGCCTTGAGTCACTGGGGACACGGCAGTTTCCAGTGCATTTGTCCGTCCCATCTGTCCGGCAGCCTGCGTGCCCAGCCGTTAGAAGATTGGCTGGCATGTGCCGACGTTACACTCTGAATATATTAGTTCCATTTGACAAGTGTAGATGATTACATTTCTCCAAAAATTAAAATATTTCTAGTGAAAGCTCTGAGAGACATTACGTACCGATTTGGCATTGCTCTACGGAAATATCATTTGTATTTAGTTACAAGCATAAAATAGGGGAGGGCAATTCTCTAACTTTCCATAATAATGTTAATTGTTTTAAAATGTCTTAATATCAAACAAGTTTTAAAACATTTGTGTTATTATCGCAACATTACAGGGAAGTTGTAATTTGAGAAACGAGAAGTGAATAATAAATATTTTGAAAAAGGATCCCCTTTCCATACCTTTTCGGAACGAGCACATCACTTGCCTTTCGGGAGGAGCTATAGGATAGCACCGTCGCATAGGCAGCGTTTTGACCCACTGGCGTCAACAGTTCGGTCCCATGATTGGATTTCGCTCAGTCACAGGATAAAGCTTTCGTCACATTCCAGGGGATAAACTTCTTTTCGTCATGTGGAACATTGAAATGTGAGAGACGGATCATTGAGAGTTGGCCGCGGCGAATTTTCTGCGGTATGTATGTATGTATGTATGTATGTATGTATGTATCTACGAGTATGTATGTATGTATGTATTTATGAGGGTGTAAAAAGGAACTAGTTCTTTCCTACCACCGCCCCCTCCCGAAAATCGTTGACTCTAAGATGCGCCCGTGAATTTAACTAATAGAAGTAATAAACAAAAACTAATAGCAATTAACTGATTTTCCGAAAACATAATTAATCGGAGTTTGATTCTGAAAATTTGCCGACAAATAATGGTTTAAACGAATCAGGAACAGACGGTTGTATCTTTTTAAAACAATGATGACAACAATAATATTCACTAACAATTTTAATTTTTCTTCTCATAGTTTAATGTTCTTCGTTAACATTCATTTTTTAAATTGATGAAGTGTGGAATAATTAGCATATATATAATTGGAATTTTAAATAATAATAATAATAATTCGACCAACAAAAATAATTTAAACGGTAACTTGCGAGAAGATTGTTATTTTATTAATGAACACTTTGCAAAATCGTTAACGAACAGAAGTCAATTTGTCCTTTTGAATGGATAGTGAGAGCGACATTATTTTCCATTGAAAATACCGGTAAATACTTGTACAATCTTCGTGGATGTCAATACTGGCATTAACGTCGTGTAGATATTTTACCGGTGTAAGAGTATAAAGGTATTTTTAAGATGTGTGGAAAAAATAGTTATTTTACAGGTATTTTCGAAACGTTTCGGTCCATGGTTTCTTTCAAGTAAAAAAACAAATGTATGGAAGTAGCGAATAACCTGCTTGTCGCCCTGAACAAGATATTGTCCAAATCGGACTGTACGAGAATTGTATTTTCTAAATTGACATTTTATTGCACTATTATTGTTATTTTTATTACACATTTGTTTCCAAAATTATCATTGTTGATATAATTTTAATACCCCCAAAATTTCACATTTATATAATATATATTAGTGTATTGTAGTATAAAAGACTTTTCTACCTGTATGAGGAAATTATACGTAAATTTCTTAACGTGCGTGAGTGGGGAAAAGTGGGAATTACATGAAAATTCTGTTTAAAATGTTGTTATACACCCTGACCGTAGGTATTGCGTAGGTGCGGTGTAGAGATCAAAACTTGGAAAGACAGATTCCTGTAGTGTTCATTGACCCAGTATATTTTGCAATAAAAGTATATTACCAATTGTCTTTAGTTTCGATACTTCATATAGAATAAAAATAAAGATAACATTGTTTTAAGTAGCATACAACGAACAGATATAAGATTTACACTAGTAGTAGGTTTCAGGAAAATTACTGAAAAAATCATTATTGAGCCAGTGTCAAAAAATGAACACCATCAAATAATTGCTTGGTGAAACTGCATGTCACTGGCGTGTCGTCAACGAAGCATGAACTAATAAGAAACTTTTTCGATATAATCATTACATAAAATGTCAATCCATAAGTTTTGTGCTTTTATTCAATCCATCGAATTCCCTCAAATAAAATGGCGCAATTAACGATGCCGGAAGAAGTCACACTATTTTCTATTGTCCATCTTCATTTCATTAATGATTTTTCTAGTCTTGATCTTCAGATTTTTGTTTAATTTCCTCATTTCTTAATTTTACATAAATTGTCAGACTATCTGGAAATGTGGTACTGTTGCCGTATCTTATTGCCACCGTGGGGTCTAAGAAATGTAAGGGGATTTTGTCCGAGTAGTTGGACAATGTCTCGTCTTTTTTTCGGGGGGGGGATAAAAAGAGCGTTTCTATTTTTTTAAATGATGGAATGTTTCAGGCTGTCTAGTGTCGAAAATATCCCTTTCATACCAAACCGCCTGTGAACACGAGATAATTTGCTTCTTTTGTAAAATTTTTGCAAATGGCATTGGCTAGGTTCGATGATAATCGCTTTGCATAGTTTGTCAGAGTTAGTGAAACGTGCGGATATAAAAGAACAGGAAGCTGAGTTACATTAACCACAAACGTTTTAGATTTAGGGAAGTGAGTAATGCGAGTGGTTTCAATATTCTTCCGCCCCATTTGCGTAATTTCAGAGTTGGAAATGTTCGCGAAATCGCCGCTATCGTTTCCTTGTTGCTTGGTTCTAGAGTATTCCAATCAGTACTTTATTTCGTTTAAAAATACCTTTGCCAAGCATTATTCCTGCAACTTCCTAATTAATATGCATCGAAACATGCCGTGACGTGTGCTCAAAGGTAGAGGAGATGTGTGTTGTCCGATTTTATTCTGTTTATTATAAAGTATATTAATTTAAATAAAGGTACAATTTAGTTAATAATTGGAAAGACGTGCAAGGCTGTCATTTTTCGTGGCATGTCCCTTTCTCGTGCAGTGTGTTCTCTTTGGACAGAAACTGCACCAAGCATTTGCATTACTTTTATTGGAATCGTGTAACATTTGCCAACTTTTATTGTCGTTTCGTTGACTGATTAGCAGTTAATTTCCATTTTAATATAGAACGTACTTGTATAAAGGTAACGTAGTCAATGAGTGCAATATCGCAAATTCTTAGCATTTTCGTCTGATGTTAATCTACATTTATGTTTCACATTTTCATGTACCATCATGATTCGTTAAGATTTTTATAATTTATTATCTGGGCTACCATAATGTTCTTTACATACGTAGTTTGGCACATTTCAACCTAAATCAATTTGGCTCTTACTCTTTTATACCATAATTTGTCACGTTTATTCTTCCTGGAGATTCTTCTCCGCGAGTTTGAGAATAATTCTGTTGACAATTGAATTATTTTGAGATTGCCGGCAAAACTGGTTGCAAACAATGATAGTGGTAATGAACTGTCTGTCCAACAATCGTGGGCGTCCGGTGCCCGAAAGAAGGCCTGCACACGACTATGGCTCTTGCAATGTAAACGAAAACTGTCTTCGATGGAGCACAGCAAATTTCCAGTACTATAATATATAACTAAATAACTCAATAGGCAGCTTGCATGGGGACGTGGTCAGTTCGTAGTTTTTATTGTAATTTTATTGTGCATTGCACGGTTTTAAAAAACGTTCACATGTATTCGAATGTTTCCACGGAAATGTATTTTTTTAAGTAGTGGAACATGTGTTAAAAATTGAGATTTCATATTTTATATACTTTAATAATTGTACAGTATCATCTGAGATAAACTCTCCTCCATGGAACTTTGCTCCCGTGTCTATAAAAAATCGTAAATTTTCGGAAAATGTCTGGAATTTCAAAAACCTATTCTTGGGTAGATGATGTCACTCTGACTTCCCTTCAGTACTTCTCCATAACAAACATTGTGGCGTTTCGGCATGAGCTCCCTATCTGAGCCCGTGCGGGTCTTCCAGGAAGCGCCGAAGCCGGCCGGCGCTATTTCCATACCTGTAGGCGGCCGGCTCGTGCCCCGCTCTGCAACCGCTAAGTAGGAAGCGCCGCCGCCGCCCTCCTCTTCCCCCACCCCTGGCTGTCTCTCCACCCCGCCGTGCCCCTGGCCCTGCGGCCGTCCCCGCCACCTCCGTCGCGGCGCTCCGCTGCGCGAACCAGCCAGCCAGCCCGCCCCACCTCTTCCCGCCTCGCTCCACCCCGGCCGTGATGTGAACGGCTGAGTCAGCTGCGCGACCTTCCATGTGTAATGTGAAGTGTTGGCGATGTGCACATGCCCCATGACATCAGCGACCGACATAGGCCAGTAGGTAAAGCGCGCGTTGTCGGGCGGGCTGGAAGGAAGACAGGCAGGCAGGCAGGCAGGCAGGCAGGCAGGCAGACGGGCGGGCGGACTGACGGACGAGCAAGCGTGACGTCACGGTGCTGGTTCGGTGGCGACCGCCCTTTTTCCTGGACCATCTCTGCCGTTCTTGCCTCCCACGCGGTTTCGGCGTGTATGCTTCCTTGGAGAACGCTCCACCGCCCTCCAGACAGGTGCCTCGGCCACAACCCCCTTGCACCGCTCCCGCACTTTTCCCATTCAGCCACACCCCACCCACATTCTTTATTCTCCCTTGTCGGCGAATTATTCTCCCTTGTTCATCATCTCCCACGTTTTGTTCCGTCCTCCGCAGCTACCTTCCTCCGGCTTTGCCCCAACTTTGCCACCGCCCCCAGCCCTCATCCCTCCTGCCTCCACCACTCCATCAGCTGTTTCACGTCGTAGGAGGTGGTTGTGCACCATGTGTGTTTTGCATTTTTGTTTATATAGTATCAATCATCATACCGGTGATGTTAAAACCAAGAATACTCTTTTTTCTACAGAATTTCACCCAATAACGCCCCCAAATTAGGTCAACCCAACATTCAGTTGCTTTTATTGGACATCACTAAAACTAAAATATGTTAATAGAATGTTGTTTAATTCCGTGTTACAACCAGTGTGTGAAGACTGTTTTTTACCAATAGTTTTGATCCAAGGAGTTATTATTTCGTGTGGGTAAAAGTGAAAATCAAGTCAAATGTGGAAAAAACTCAGATTTCATCAATTTTTACGATAATTATGTGACAAGAAAAAATTAAATAATTATATTCTTTCAGTGTTGGTATTTGTAGACGCCTCCGGCCCATGGCAAGTAAGCGAATCATGAGTTCTCAGAATGCCGTAGCAAACGGCGTGTGTATAGTCGTCGGCCGTGCGTAATTTGTCGTACTACATACACGGAGCTCATTATCATTTGTTAAAGGCGTTTTTCGTGATATCCATGTATCTGGTGCAGGCGTGTGTCTAAGTATTTATGACTAATACACATACTAGTCTTTTTATTTAGAATCAATTGAAATTAAAAATATCAAATAACTCTTTAAAGGGTCTTCTCTCTCCCTCTGAGATAATGCCGAAAATGGAACGATCTTAGCCCTTTCGACATCGCATCATTAAAGTTTGCTTGTCACATCTTGACATGGAATTATTGTTGTTATTATTATTATTATTATTATTGTTATCAATAAATAAAAAAGTTGCTCTTTTTGCGCAAATATTTTAGTTTACTGCCTATGATAAGGGTTTTTTTTAGAATGGAAGTATTGTTGGTTTATTTGACATATTACCAAAGATATTTTATATATTTGTCTTTTAAAATTAGTAATTAATCGAAGCCGGTTAATCAATTATACAATCATTCTCTTTCTAAAATTATTTTAGTTAAATCTTTTTCTGGCAATTTTAAATTCGGTCCTAGTTTTCATTTAAGTGTTTTTGTTCAGTGAATATTGTCTTACGTGTGTATATTAATTTTTTTCTGTTCTCTTGTCGAAATTCAGGGAAGAGTAATTTAAGATTGCAGTTGAAGAAAGAATAATTAGAAACTTTCGTAATATACTGATTTTTTTTAAAAAATCTACTGATATTCCATAATATGTCGTCCGCGTAAAAATTAGTCCAACCTTTTGATCGAGAGTATATGTAATATCCGTACAAAACACTGGTTTACATTTTGTATTTGTAAATTTCTTATGTTTCCGACGTACAAATAGAAAAATTGCCAGTACTGTAAGCTCATGATTCGAATTTAATTAATAACCATGCATAATTAAATTTTTAATACGGTATATTTCTATTAAATTGTAACCTGTGTCCTTCGATCATCTGGCTTTTCTGCTCCGTCCTCCTGTCATATTCAGATTTTACTGTTTATAACGTTAAATAATTAAAAAATTCAATTTACTTCCTTGATGTCCCTTCAACGCTACCCATCAGGATCATACGTAGAAAAAACACTACGCAAGTTACGTTTACACTTCGTCTTTGCCATTTGAAACCGCATAAAAATAATTTTGTTTGCCTTCTCTCGTAGGCCTTGTGAAGGATATTTTGTAAAAATAAATAGAAATTGTGTACGAGGACGCGGCATCAACTGTAAGTCGCTGAACAGCGATTTGACTAATTTTCAGAAGTTCTTCCTTCTTCTGGTTTGACGAATCTCTTGTGCGGAAAGTGTGGAGTGCGCCCGGAGTCGGCGCCCGGCGCGGGCGTGGAGGGGCGTGGGGCGGGGAGCGGGGCGGGGAGCGGGGCGGGGAGCGGGGCGGAGGGAAAGGAGGAGGTGGAGCCGCCAGGCGCGGGGGCTTTCCCGACGTGACCGGTTGCCGCTTGCAGCGAAAGGTCTCTCGCGCGGTATAAATATGTATCTGCGGCAGCGGCGGCGGTGGCGGCGGCGGCGGCGGCGGCGGGGCGGACGCCCGATAGGGACCGCCGACTGCGGTCACGGCCGCTTCCTGGTTGCGGCAGCGCGATAGGGCGCGCGTCTCTCGAGACAGCGGGTGGGCAGAGAGAGCGGGCGGGGGGCGGGGCGGGACAGGGCGGGCGGGGTGGCAGGTCTTTGGCCGATAGCGCCCGCCCCCTTCCCCGCGGGAAGCGGAAATGCAGCCCAGGAGGGGGAGGCCGATTTATTTAAGCCGAGTGGCAGACCGGTCAACTACGGCGGAAGCAAGCGGCAGGTTACATATGCCTCACACCATACGCACCGCCTTATTCTCAGGCTCTAGGTGTGCAAAGAGCTACATGAATTTTCTGGCTCGAAGCGAAGGTACTCAATGCGGTATTCTTTTATGATTACTCATAAAATAACTATGCTCCTTCAATGTGGATTTGTTCGATCTCTTCTGAGGATAAACGTGGATGTGCATCTCGTCCAGAATGGAACAATGCCCAATAACAGACTCAAGGTAACTAACACTATTATTGTGGAATATTGTTCATTCAAGATGTGAAGCATCCATATTCTTAATACTTCTGTTATCGAACGTTTTCTACAGGTGGACACTAAGATGGGCTTAATTAGAAGCTCGATTCAATTTTATGCTAGTTCATTCATTTTACCAAAGGCAATTACAGTGATATCTATACTAGTTTGCGATGGTTGCTCAAATCTTTTATAGGCGAAGTCACCTTATCCAGAACTGAATACAGTCTGCACTCCGAACGATACTATCCGGGTCAGATATTTCTTTATAACTCAACGTTTAGCAAATCACGAATTCATTTCTTTTCTTTGTGTTCTAAGAAATAGCGACCTTATAAAAAATGCTTGAATTTTAAAATTTTGAATTCTTGATTTATTATTAACAGAAATCTTCCCAACTTGAGTAGACGATGCTGCGACGTTAGCTTCATAAATTTAAGAACTTGTCATCCATGATGTTAAGAAAAAATTGACTTGCAGAAAGCAAGTTCTTTTCCGTTATTACCACATGTCTTTGGTTTTGAGGAATCCTTTTTCGCTTATATATTTCGATATTATCTCGGTCATATAGTAATACAATAATTAAAAATGTTGGACTGGTGCTGTTTGCCTTCATTGCAGAGTCGTTAATTTATGTTAGCGATATAAATTAATTACATTTTTAGTTTACGTGTCATTATTAAATTAAGATGGAATGTAAATATCTGCAATCAGTATGCAATTATGTTCATTTGTCGTATCGTGACTAGGACTTTCTAATGTGTTCCAGTTCTTTCCTTTCTTCCCACCCCCTTAGGAATTTCGATCCGCGCGGGAAGAACTGCATAATGTGTCATATACATTCGCATGACTGTGTGTGTTTGCGCACCGTGTGCCCGGGACTAAACGCCTCTTCTGATGTGCTTTCTTATTCGCATTTTTCTTTTTCTTCTCCATCCCCTTCCGCGTCTTGCGAGAACTCCTGCAAAGCCCTGGCGGAGTGCAGCCGCCGACAAGCCGCGTCTTTGTCATGCGCTCGTCACCGCCTGCTCGCAGAAGCCGATCGAGCGACGACGGATGCTGCCATCTAGCGACGGAGATGCGAAGCTTCGCGGCAGAACTCGGCGACGAGTTGCACGGTGAAGTTGGGGAGGGGGAGGTATTATGTGCGATCCGTGAAATTCCTTTCAGTTATATGCGGTTTCTATGAATTTTAATTATTTTAACACCTAGGGAATGTTACATATGCAATATCACGGTGTATAAATTGAAAAATGGACGAGATAAATCGGTAGTGAGCGTGTGAAAACAAGTAGATGAAGTGGGTGGTAAGTGTTCATGGGACCTGGTGGCTCTGAAGTCCATGCCATTTGAAGACTTCAGAAGTTTCTGGCAGATGTAAGGCTTCGAAATGTTTTTTTTACTTCTGGGAAATTAGTTTTGGTTGATGTTAAGACTTCCTTGAAGAGTGTCCGAGGAGGATGAGAACATGCATCTAAATACGTATTCGATCCTATGAATTCCACTTAAAGTAAAGGAAAATTGGTCGGAGTTTTACTTAATGTTTTTAAATTTAAACAAAGCTGAAGATTTATGTACGGCTACTCTGAAGAATTCTATACATATACTGCTGAAATTTCAGTTCAGAAAGGAAATTAATTCTCACATAGAATATTTTACGCCTACCATCTATAGTACTATTTTCAAATGAGTTGAGAAATTGAAAGAAACCTATGCAGCCTTCGGCCATGATAAAGGTATTCGTTAGATTCCCTAAGAACTCAAAGATAATGCCAAAAACAATGACGCAGTTTCGGTTTGCAGTAACAAATGCAAATATTTAACCGTGTTATTCTGCAGACTCTCATATTGCGAGTTCCTAATGAATTCTCGTACTCGGTCCGTCTCTGCGTACGGAACGTGCGAACAAGGCTCCAAGGAAGAGTTCCTCCCGCCATGAAGTATTTGCTGTTCATGCGTGTTATAGAGCAGCAATTTTTTATATTATTGGTTCGTGAACAATTGTTAATAATTATGTGAAATAAAGGCTGTAACTCAACATTCGTAGCTTTTTCGAGTAGTGCCTGCGTTTCAGACTACGTTAATTTCATATAAATTCAATTGAGTCTTCTAAAACCTTGTATTTCTCTAAAACTTTTGTTGATTTATTACTAATAACATTTCACCTACCTATTCTGTAATCCAACGTGATATCGCGAAAAGGGGCGAGGAGGGAAAAAGGAAGAGGGGGAGGAGGAGTAAGAGGAGTAGGGAAGGTGGTCTCAAGTTATCGCACCAAACTGTATCTCCGACGCTTGTTGTAGATTTCATAGCCCAATGCCCAATTGTATATTATAAGAGGACGTGGGATTATCGCATCCGTCGGCCCTGAATATGGAAGTCTGTCAGGACAGAAATGATAGCGAGCAGGGCTTAATTAATTCTTTTGGAGGTCCAAGAATGAACAAATAATCAATTTGTCAAAATAAACTATAATGTAGAGATAGGAGGGGATATGCTTTTCTCTCTGCTATAACCTTTGCAAATAAAACATATAAAAAATGTATTGTAATATTTCTTTATTTTACATTAGTGTGTAAAACGTATATTAGGGGCCTCTAAAACGGCGGCGACCCTCAACACGTTCTTACTTAGTCTGCTTATTGCGATTGATCAGTGGCCCGTTGGTTACGGTATTTCTCCTTGATTGGGAAAACCACAGCAACGGTCGATCAGAATCAAAGCACGGAAATGACCTGTCAGCGGGCCTCTGGCATTTCCATCCAGGCAGTGGTGGCTTCAACCCAACTCGTAAGAGTTCGCGTGTGGTATCTGTGCACTCGACATGAAAGCGCGAACGAGAGGGTGGCCTGCGCATGCGCGTATTATAACTGTTCAGAACACATCGGGTAGCCCCCGTGCGGTCTAGAGTTTGTAATTGTCCTGAAATTTGTTGCGGCTGTTTTGTCAAATTGTTACAGTGGTTTTCTTGTGTTCTTCCTTACACGAAATGTGAACGTACTTTTCTTTGTGTCGAGGCTACCTGTCGAGAAGCTAGGAAGTTGATGTTTTGGAGAGGCATTCAGTATAGCCGTCTCTCTCTTCTGTGATATCAGCTGTGTGCACAGATTTCCTCGCGCTAAGTTTTTTAGTGTTGAAAATACGCGACCTTTACGACACGATCAACAAAGGTTCGCAGTCTCCCGGTCACTCCCGCTCAACAAAGCTTCAATTGCGAATTCGCAACTATAGATTTTATAGTTATAGTTTGATATCACAATTAACGTGCGAAATGTTTAATGCTTCGTATTGTCATTGGTGTAAAAGATGGAATCAGGACTGTGAGAATAGATTAATTTTGAAAGTGTGCAATTATAGGTTTCGAAATATTGCGTTTGTGGCCACGTGCGGATCGTATAATTGTGGAAATTATCAGCTGTATTAAATAATAAACTCACTTCTTAAATCATGTCTTTGCATCAAATTATTACAGAATTAGCATTTTCGTGTACATCACTAAGATCAAAAACTCAGTAATGTAATAATAAAGTATTCAGTCTCGAAACCAATGTACCAAGAATGATCCGAGGAGACGGCTACGAGAATACGTGGAAACAGCTCATATCCTGTGGTTGCGAGTAGAATATTCACCTATAATACAATTTGTAAATAATTAACAATTTCCAATATAAATAATTTAGCGTTTCACGATGAACATACGTAAGATTTCAGAATTATACATAAACACAACGCCTGATGATTGTAATGGTAAGAAAAAAGGTTTATTTTATCATTGTTTGGAGTACCTTCACAGCGTACATGCATACTCAAGAACTAGAGGAAAAGTAACATTTCTTCTATGAATACGGAAGCAATGCTGAGAAAATTTCGTAGGGGACAATACAAGGAACCTCTTAGTAATGTCAGATCTGTATTCGCTTAATGAAGACACGTTTACTGGAAAGTTAGCTGCTTCAATCCCACTTCCATGTGAAGACGAATCATTGGCGCTCGGAATTGCAGCGTTCTTGAAGGCGCTTGTGCCGGTCCGTGCATCCGCGGGCGGATCCGAGCGTCTCGCGGGTCCGCCCAGCGCCAGTGAGCTGAAACCGTACGCCACGGGAGGAAGTGCTGGCAGGCGAGCGCGGAGGCGAGGCGAGGCGAAGCGAAGCAAGGCGAGACCTGGAGAGAAACGAAGACGGCAAGCAGCGCTGCTCCCAAAAAGCGCCGTTGCGGAGGCGGTGACGGCGCGGGTGGCGGAGGTGGGAGGGAGGACGGACGGACGGTCAGACGGACGGACGCGCGGGCGGACGCGGGCAGGGCAGCGGAGCGGAGCGCTGCACGACCCAGAACAGCATAGCATAGCATTAGTACAGCAGAGCAGAGCACAGTGCAGCGCGGCACAGTACAGCGGCGCTCGCCTCGCCTCGGCGCCCCGCCCCGCCCCACCCGCCGCGCCGTGCCGCGCCGCCCGGCACACCGGAGGCGGCGGAGGCGGAGGCCGAGGCGTCTTCGCGGCAACGCCGGGCGGCCGCCAACGGCTGTCTTCTGTTGTAGGCTCCTCCCGGATGGCGGCAGCGGCAGAGGACAACGAAGAAGAGAAGGCGGAGGCGGTGACGGCGGCGGTGGCGGCAGCGGGCAGCGCCGGCCGGAATCACGCGTCGGGATCGTGGCGGCCTCGCCCCCACTCCGCTCCGCCCCGCTCCGCTCCGCTCTGCTCGTCGTGGAACAGTTCCGGTAAGTGTGAAGCATTGTGTTGGTGCTGGTGCCTGTGGTGGTGGTGGTGGTGGTGGTGATGGCGTGAGGCGCGCGGGTATCGGGGATCTATGAGCGGCGGCGGAGGGCACGGGTGGGTGGGCGGGCGGTCCCCGCACCCCATCCCCGCCCGCGTCCCCGCTCCCGCGTGGCTGTGCGCTGCCCCGGCGCGGAGGGGCCTCGGCGGGGCGCGTCCGAGTCGCCGGCGCTGCGCTGCCTCCCGCCCTTTCACCGTGCCGGGCGCGCTGCGTGCCAGCGCCGCCCCCGAATGTTAGCACAGGCGGTTAGTGCACGTTCGGGAATGTCATACGGAGTGAAAGGACGTTTACGTAGTACGCGGATGTTTTAGTGGGAGAGTGGTGGCGTAGCGTGGCAAAAAGCAAGCCAAGGCGGCCACTTTCTGGGAAAATTGGAAAACTGGGGGGGGGGGGATCGGGGAATTTGATTTGCTATTCAAAAGTCGGAGAATTTGTAGAAGAATCGTAAGAAGCCGGGGAAAATTTTGATTTTAATAATATTATCCTTTAAAAATATTAGTTCAGTTTTATTTGTTGCTCAACTTTTATTTAGTAGCAAAATGTTAATTCCTACTTTGTCACGGAAAATCAGAGAGGTGACAAATTAGTATCAGGGTAACTGTGTTGTTTTCTTTAAGTAGTGTGAAATTATAAATCTTATGAGGAAAAAAATTAAAAATACACTGGAAAACTGGAAAAAGTGGAGGAACTTTGTTCCTAGAAATGAGTGGCCATCCTGGCAATCTCTTAGACAACAACACGAAGACACGATGATCTTTTTCTTTTTCTATGCGGTGATCCCTTGGATAGTTGTTCCGTTGCTTAGACGTCTCACACCACAGACAATGTATTGGTTGAATTGTTTAAAGCGCGTTTTATTAAAAAAAGGTGAAGTGCAACTACAAACTCCGAACCAAAGAGCCGAATCGCCGCGTCGTGAAACGCCCCCGCGCGCCAGAAAGACCTGTCACGAAGTGAAGTGCTTTACGCCCTTGAGGCGGCTCTTCACTTGGGTTGGTTTCCCCAGCCGGACGGGGAAATTTCTTCCGCGCGGGCCTTCACTTGTTTCTACCGTTGCTTGCTTATTGGCAGGGCGCTGACTCAGCGCAGCGACTTGTGCTTTCCATTTCGGAAGCACTGACCATTGAAGATTGTTCTACACATATGTTAGATTCTATTAGTCGTTTCCTTATACTATTCTTACATGGCAAGCCAGAACACCTAAGATGCGGCGAGTATTCCAAAAACTGAGGGAATAATTGTTTCTGGTCTTCATATACGGTGTAGCATTCATTGTAAGGTAATCATTAATTCACCATTCACCACACGAAAAAAAATACGTTGTGGTTTGGATATCGCATATTGCTAACATTGGCAAACCCGGGTAAGCACCTTGCAAAATATGAAAGCTAAAAGCCCATTGAAAAGTGCATACTATCAAACTTACATTTGTATGATCCATTAGTGTCTTTTTTACACGATGTTCTTTGTTAACAAGGTCTTACTTCGCGGTAATGGCGTGTTCCAAGTGAGAAATAGCGTGGAGGTGGTGTCGCGGCCGCCATTACCTTCCGCGAGGGAGCCGTGGTTAGCGCGGGTGCTAATGCATTCGTTTATGACCGAGGGCAGCGGGAGTCGGCTGGGACGCGGAGCAGGAGGGGATTACTCCACGGGCGGTGTTGGGAAACTCTAGTGGGCGGGAGTAGTTATGGCAAATTTTACCCAAAAATTTCGATACATCACCAAAAGGTTTCCGATGTCGATGAAAACATCCACAAAAATATCGTATTTAAAAACGTCGATGTTTTAAATACGATAAAACAAGTATTTTCCTATCGTATTTCCATTTTCATTGTTGTACTTGAACGGGTTAATGTTTGGTCACGTATAAATAAAATGTTAAAAATAACCTTTATGGAATGTCTTTATCTCTGCCCTTTATGTCAGCCCATGAAAAATAGATATTTTGTTAAAATAGTAATAGTGAGGCATCCTGCACAAATCCTCAGAAGTAATCATAAAGAAATCTATCACTGTTGTCTATGCCCAGACGAAGAGATGTCAGTGGCTGTTGGTTTTGAACAATTCACAAAAAAATATTTTCTTGGAATTTTATTTATATCATGAGCATGTTTTTTTATTTTGAAAACCTCTATGTGTCTGAAAAAATATACCGAAGCGAGCAAAACATCGATCACAATACATCGATGTTGATATGTTTCTGGTCGAAAATATCGATGTTTTAAAAACATCGATTTTTTTGCCGTTCCTAGGCGGGAACACGGGCGAGGAAGGCGTTGTTCTCTGCGGCTACGATGACCTCCGGGCGGCACCTGGTGACTCGGAGGCGCGGAGCGGTGACGCGGGGGTAGGAGCGGGAAGGAGGGAGGGGGAGGCGAGAGGAAAGCTGGATGCGGAGACGAGACGAAACGAAAGGGCAGGCAGGCAGGCAGAAGGCGTTGCGGAGCTGGGCGGCTACGTGAGCGTGTCCGGGTCTTCACGGGCAGGCTGCGCTCCGCGTCAAAGCATTCGGTTCACAAGGCCCCCGGCGCACTACGGAGCGGGATGGTTTTGTTTTATTCTCGTTTCTTTCTGCACTCGCACGTGTGTGTTGAAGGCAGATTCTACGTACTAAGTAGGAAACATTCGCGTTGCTTCTTTGTTTAAAGGGTGAATTGTGTTGAGAGAAGGATGTGCCTTGCCTGTCGTAGACGATATGAAATCGCCGAACGGAGAGATGCATTTAATGCTGTAGTTATTTAATTTTGTAGTATGTAGAAAGTGTGACCTCGAGCGGTTGGACTTTTCTAGGTTCATTATTTATCTCGTAACATGAATTCTGTTTCGTGAAGCCTCTGCTACAAAGTTGTAGAAGTGAGGAAATAATTCACTGCTTCACATAATTTGCACGAAAGTGGATGTCAATTTTTTTAATCCGTTTTTTTCATAGTTTATTATTATTATTATTATTATTATTATTATTATTATTATACGACCACGATAGTGTAAAAAAGACGGGGACGGGAAATGTATTAAAATTAATTAGTGGAATTTGAACTGCAACAAGATGCGCATGTGCCATTATAATTAATTTATGGGGAAGGATGGTACCAATCTACGCGGATTGACTTGTTCAAGGTGCTGGCAGGTGTGGTGTGTCACAATAGTTTGGTGGTAATGATGAAAGCGAGAAAAATAGTGGAATGAGAGGTGACGGAGTGCAACGCGAGGAGAACTGGCGCGCCTCTGCCGGGACCTCAGAGGGAAGAGACTGCGGAGTCTGACCACAGAGCGATGGATTGCGACCGAACAAATCGCACGAGTCCGTGTTCACATCCAGTGCTAATTTGCTCCCATGAAGTAATGGTACGAGATTCTTGTCCACACTGCAACCAAATTTTGAAAGACCCTCAGTCATATACTGTGTAAATCGTGGCTTGTGATGTATTGATAATGTGTTTAAGTTCCAAGATTGGGTTCAATTTCTTTAATGTGATCAAAATTAATTTGCTAAATGTAAACCTAACTGTAATTAATTAGGTCAATTCATTTTGCTTAAAACATATGATGAGAATATTTAAAAACAAATACATCAACATGTCCACAAAGGAGTACTTTTTTAAAAAGTAACATTTACATGGTGATTTCTATCCTTTTCTAAAAGCACGTAATGCAAATTGGAATGAATTGTGTCGATGTATTGTTGGCCCGTACAAACTGAATTGGTGTGGGAGGCTGTGGCCCGTTCGGACTGGGTCTCGATCGATGCGCGGTTGCTTCAGCTCATCTCCTCTGCTCTCGACCCTCGGTCCGCTTCCCGATCCCCGCTTCCCGACCCCCGCTTCCCGACCCCCGCTTCCCGACCCCCGCTTCCCGACCCCCGCTTCCCGACCCCCGCTTCCCGACCCCCGCTTCCCGACCCCCGCTTCCCGACCCCCGGCTTCCCGACCCCCGCTTTCCCGACCCCCGCTTCCCGGACCCCCGCTTCCCCGACCCCCGCCTCCCGACCCCCGCCTCCCGACCCCCGCCCTCCCGACCCCCGCCTCCCGACCCCCGCCTCCCGACCCCCGCCTCCCGACCCCCGCCTCTCGACCCCCGCCTCCCGACCCCCGCCTCCCCACCCCCGCCCTCCCCACCCCCGCCTCCCCACCCCCCGCCTCCCCACCCCCGCCTGGCTCCGGGCGGCGCCTCGCGGCTGTGGCGAAATGACGCCTGGCCGCTGCGGCCGGGGGCGGCCGCGCCGGAGCCTTTGAGCCCCTAAAAATTGCTCCGCCTGCCTTATCGCGGCCCCTCTCCGCGCCCCCCGCCCTGCTCCCTCCCGCCTTGTCTGGCTGGGCCCCCTGAGGCAGGGATGGACAGGCCGCGGTCCAAAAGCTACATTCCACCCTCAGATTTTTTTGCCCGGCGCGCTGCCAATCTCAATTCACGCAACACCATTCGAATAGTATGTATTCCTAGTGCACGATGCTTATAGAGATGCTTGTGACAACTGCATATTAATACGCTGCTTTTTTGTCACAACAACGTACTTTTACTGTTTAATTTTTCGATTTCCTTTTCAATAAGTACTTCATGAATTGTTTTTCACTTCCATCAATATCTTCCTCGTACAGATATTTTAATTGTTGAGAAATATTTTTCTTTTATTCATTTATTTATTTATGTATTTTTAGTCTAAGAAAAGGTTATTGTAGCTGCATTTTGTTAGAGATTTTGAAGTCTGTGCTCTAGAGGATTAAAGGATTTTTGGGAAAGATTTGGGTTCGTTTTGATGAGTCTCTTTTTAACTTACTCGTTGCTATGATACTGTATCCGTTATACAGTAAGAAAATTTATGTAGCGTTATACCGAAGATGTTTCAAAGAAAATGTTGATTCTGGTATTCCAGAAATATGCCATGAATAGACAAGTGTTTTCTTCATCAATGTTGCAGATGAACCAAAATTCAGAGCTATGAATTCAGATGACAATCTCTCGCCGTTTCTAATAGTCTGAAGGGAAGTGAGTAGTAAAGGAGGACGGACTTTCGAATCAACACCCTAAGCGACAGACTGAGTGGAAGTGGCAGTGGAAGGCGCGCAGTGATGTAGGGCCTAGATTTGAGGGGCTCAGGGAAGCGGCGGCGGGCGGCTTCGCTGTTGCCACTTCAGCCATCCGCAGCCGGCGCCGAGGCGCTCTCCGTTAACGTTCGGAAGCCCTGGCGTCTCCGCGGGCGCGGGCGGGCGCGGCCGGCAACGGCTTTGGAGGCGGCAGCCGTCTTAATCCCCTGGAGTCCTGTATCGGAAATCAGGAGGCGCGCGGAAAGGGACGTGCCGCTTCACGCCGCTCGCTCGCTTGCCCCCTCCCTCCACTCCCCTCCTCTACTCCCCCCTCCCCCACACCAATCTCACTGCCCCGCACTGCAGTGTCCGCCCCCACGCGCCGCCTCCGCCCGCCTGCCCGCCCGCTTCCACCCCAGTCCATCCGCCTGGCCGAGAGCTGGCGTTTATTGGCAGTTGGGCCGGGAGACGGCAGTGACACGCGGACGACGGGACTAGCCCATTTCGCCCAAGTGAAGAAGGCCCTTGAAATGCGCATGGCTAGCTGCTTCACTGTTTCTGGTTTGGTCGGGTATTTCCTTTAGGATGGAATATGTTGGATGCGCGCGAACACGCTGTTCGGAAGACCGCAGTTAAACGACCTCCGCATTCAGGCTGTGGTTTCGTTGGGTAGAGTTCTGCTGTCAACGCGAAAGCTGTAGAAAAATTCTCTGCCAAGTGATATGTGTGTGTCAAATGATATGTGGTAATTGAAGAAGAGGAAAATGCAATAAAACATTCGGAACACGGAATGTTTTTACTTTCTGATGTGCTAGAAGGGACTTAATTTCGAAATTTACTACCAAGATGAAACGCGGTAGTGCAGTTAGTAATAATGCGGAAGTCGACTCTCATCATGAACATTTTCACTCGGTGCTTCTTTGGCATTGGGGAGGTGGAAATAAACTCTGTTTCAAGTTTGTAAATTACCGTGGGCGTATACTCGCAATATTCTTTTCCTCAACTGAGAATGTTACATCATTAAACTTTTTAGACTTGTGCAGAGTCTATGAATTGGCAACCATTCTCAGTACATTTCATCTTTATTTTGTGTTTCGTTTGGCGAAACGAAGCTTAAAATGCTGTTCAGTCGAATAGCAAAAGATTTTTGTAATTTCATTCGGTGAACACCAAGCCAAACTTAAATTTCTTTTCTCTCTAACACAATAAACACGTGTGAAAATATCGATCGAGTTTCAGAAAAATTAATAGAAGTGGGTACTGAAAATAAAATTGAAATTTGGGGAGAAATAACAAATTGAATTTATTTGGGTTAAGCTGGGAGCGGCAGGTAATGTTGAAAGGTGGCGCGATATTCGTAGAAAATTGAAGGAAGCAATCCTGTTCGCTGTAGGGGCGAAGGCAAATCGATTCCAGGCGTGGGAACGTGATGGCTGTTGCTGTCATATTACCGTGGAGATAAGGGAACGATAGAAGCTTAATATCAGTAGATCAGGAAGTGGCGAACGGGTGGGAGACCAAGGGGTTTTTCCTTTCCGTCGAGTCTAAATTTGCCAATAAAATTATATTGCTCTTTTGCCTACAATTTTGTAGTGTTGTTTTTGTAACGAATGATCTGTAGGTACTGAATGCTCTCGGCTGCCCGAGTGTCGAAGCGTCGAAGTCTCTCACCAATGTTCGACCATGCTGCCGTGGTCGTCTTCGAAGCCCTATGAGAGTACTTCCGGTTGCTAAATGGTACAAAATTAGTCCGAAATTCTGGCCCGATATTTCAGAATGATTCGTTGGTATGTATGGTTTCAGTGTGAAGAGGAGATAAGTGTGCGAAATCGAATGTGTGTTCTATTAAATTTATTGCGGAAATGTATCCTATATTTCCGTTAAAATAGATTTGTGATTCACACAGCCTTGAAAACCATGAATTTCAGAGTTCACCTTTCAGTTTACGATTATCTGATCAGTGTCGCTGTACCGAACGTTTCGGAGGTATAAATAGAACTTGAAAATTGGGAAGAAAAGTTATTTTTTAATGTCCAGATATTTTCAAGTTTTCATTTTTTAACATTTGAATTCTTACTATGTGTGGAAATTGAATGTAAACTCGTGAAATGCGGAGATCTGAGGAATGTTATTAGTTTTTCCTCGTCGATTCTCCCATTTTTATTCTATCGGGTCGTGGACTTCGAAGAACAAGTAGAAGAAATTGTTTAATTGATTTAGTGATTTCAGAAGCGATTGTAATCATGGGATACCATATTCCCCCGGGTAGAGAGCTTATTCAAATGCAGCGGAATTAATATTGCGTAAGAAGTGAGATGTGTCGCAGCACGAAGATACAAAGGTGCAGAAGGAACTGCGTTGTGGAAAGTACTATATTAATATTGGTTTGTTATATTTACGTTCAGTATTCCACTCCGCGAAATGCTTATTCAGGAAGATAAGAGCCAAAGTTGCGATCAAGGAAAGGACGTGCTTCCGTATAGAGAACAATGGAACGCTTACCCAACCGGTCGATGAAGCAAATTATTTGTTCACGACGTTTGTAACCTTTTTGATTACATCGTGTTATTTCTCCTTCTCCTTAAGCTGTGAACATGAAATTGTGAAGATCGTTTCTGATGATCCGACACAAGAGCGCCGTTCTCAAACAAATCCTTTTCTTATTGTATTTCGCATAAAATATACAAATACAGAACATTGTATATAATTAATCAATATATGAAAAGGTTATCCTCGTGCAACAAACAAGTTGCTACGAATAAACAAACTTGTGGCATGACGGGATACAGAGTTGAAGAATTGTAATTTTAAGAACACATTAACTGGAGTGAAAAAATGGTATAAGAAACCATAAACGACAGTGGCCGTAGCGTAGTGGTGGCGGCAGGGGCGGCACTTTTTGGAGCGGAAAAATTTCACAATAAATAATTCTGTAAAAATGTAAACCAATTAGTTTAATCTTTTTGTTGCAAGTACGATTCGGACCGATTGAAATGAGCACGGAATCATTCATTGCTTATTCTGTGACTTCTTTGATTGAACGTAACGAGATTATTATATTTTTAATCATGTGATTATTATATTGTAAAACATATATACATGACTTTTATTTGTAACCTGTACAATACACATAACGATGATTGTTTTTGCCGAAAAGTTCTTTAGAATTACTCTATATTTTAGTCTTTTAATTTGAAATTCCCGAATAGGAAAGCGGCAAAACTTCCTTCGCCCCGGGCGGTTGACATCCACGGTACGCCACTGTTGAGAGATATTTGTAGAAATTCTATTTCAATGAGCTTTTTTGTTAAAGTCCTTGTTTCTTGCTATGGAAGAAGGGCTGGACCTTCTGTGGAAAATCCAATGTGCTATTCCTGTTAGAATCGCACATTTTTTCTTCAAATTATATGAAGTAGCAGCGAAGTCGAAGAAAAAGGTATCGGTGTTTAGAGCTTTTAACGGGTTTAACTGCTAGCACACTAGCTTTTCGTTTAACACATTGTTTTGTTGAATATTTAAATTACAAGAAAATTTCCGTGAATCATACACATTTAGTTTGCGCGGTTGCCACGGCGGCGCTCCAGCCTGCGCCGATGTTCAAAATGTCAGGCTGATCCAACACAGCTCCGAGCGCGGCCTGAAGCTTAGATTTCACCAGGCGAGCGATAGCGGGATGGCGGCAGGCGTGCCCTTTCTGTCCCCCTCCCCTCCCCTTCCACTCCTCTCTCCTCAACCCCTCCTCACCCTCCCCTTCTCTCCCGCTTCCCACCCTCCCATTCTCTCCCCCCCTCCCTGCCCCTCCACTCCATCTCCCATTCTCTCCCCCTCCCCACCCCTCCACTCCCCTCCTCCCCCCTTTCCCCCTGGTCCGTTATGATTCGTGGGCGCCCGCACGATTTACTGGTCACTTTTATAATCACAGGTATTACTGGGACAAGTGGACGTGCTCCTCCACAATTTCAAGGAATTGAACGTCTATGCAAAATAAAAATTACAAGTAGAGAAATGCTGCACCTGGCTTTGACAAAATGATTCTAGTAAACGGATGGGTTTCTCTCTGAAATGTTCACGTGCACAGGGGTAAGTTGGAGACGACCGCCGAAGGCGTCGCCTTTCCCCCACTCTGGAAGAGACTCTTAGTAAGGCCATATCTTCTCTCTGCAAGTTTTTAGGCTCCCAGCGGGAAAAATATATATTTTTTTAATATAATCTTTGAGAGGAGGATTAAATAATGTTAACATGGATTTTATTTATCGAATTTTAAGTCTCCACCGGACTCATTCTCTGACCATTTATTTAACTTCTGGGCTTCATATGTACTGTCGGTTTACATTACGCATTTTATTTCGTTTTTTAAAACATATTTTAGCTTCAGAGCGAATGAAAACATTATCGGTTACTGTTTAGAACCGCCATTCCAAAAGGACGAATGACAATAGGAAAGCGCTGCCATGTTTTAGAGTCTAAAATGTAGGCACAAACATAACTGGTATTACTGTTCATGCTAAAAATTGGTAAACATTTATTTGATTTGATGGAATATTTTAACACGACGTACGAGTAGTAAGTCATTTTGTGTTGAAACTTTATTATATTGAGCGAAAATAAGGTTTTGCTTTTGGCAGATATTCAAATTTCGGTTATTTATCTAGCTTTATTAAATTCTTTCAAAATTTTGAGTATTGGGGTAGTCGCTATTTCGGTAATGTTGAAAATTCTTAATCATCCCCATTATAATATTTAAAATGTTTTAAAAGTGAGGGATACAAAATTTCAGAGCTATTAAACAAGATTAACCCGTGTCTCTAAACATTTGATGACTCTTTTCAGAACTTTGGATTCAATTTTATGGCATTGATTATTCATCTACAGCCCTATGACGATACGCGTATCAACGTGCAGCCTTGATTTCGACGACACTTTTGTTTTAAATCTTTCAATTTTGCGTGAAAAAATTGGAATTGTAGAGGTGTGCTTTTTTAATTCACAAACACAATTTGCGTAAGTCATTATTTCTATGAAGAAAAATTAAATTAAAAATAAAACGATCTAAAGTTAAATTTTAACATGGTAGAGTGCAGTATTTTGCTTATTCTTTTTCCCTCTTCCGGATCTAAACGTGACTTCCTACTAACATAGACGCTCTGGGAGTGCATAATGGGATGTCGAGTGAATGATTCACTTGAGCGTAGTTGTTGCCTTCAGCGGACGTTCCGTCTGTGTTCCAAACGTTCCGCTATTTCTTGGCTTGGACGGGTTGGAGTTGTTCCGCATAACGAGCGGGGGCGGGGGTTCCTGTTCTGGTGCATTTAGCTAATGGCTGGAACAGACGTGTGCGAGAGATAAAGGAGTTGCTTCGTGTATTGTTTTCTATCTGCTAATGGCAACGCCTGCACTTATCTTATCGGACCTCGCAGGCGATAACAACGGTAGGACGAGGAAAATGCACGGGCGGAACCAAACACGCCGAACACAGGCGAAGTCTGTTTCGGTCGGTCTTGTTTCTAGGCGTCGACGCGCGTTGTACTTGGGTGCAAACGATGTGTGGGAAATGTGCTGTGCTTTCTTAGGGTCTGCATTTAGTAATTGCTCGAGTTTACACTATACGAATTTTCTACTTCAATCACAATCCGGAGTAAAATTCTCTTACATTGAAGTTTTGCAAGCGTGTAAAGAGCTCCTTTAAAATGAGAATGAAGTTCATACAGCAACGTATGAACAATGTCCCTTTTGCCCCTTTTCTTATTCCAGTAGAACTAGCGCCGAACTTTAGTTCTAATAATTTCGACATTATTTCAATGAGGGACTCCCAAGAAATGCATTAGTAAAGTAAGGTAATATGAAACCATGTATTTTTTTTAGATGTCGCGACTAGATTTATACGAAGTAAACAAAAAGTGTAGGTAACTTATTGAGGTGTGAGGAAATTTTGATTTGCAGGGACTTCAAAAGAAGCACATTGTCTCTGCGTAATTTCAAATCGCTAGGTTGCTGTGCGGGAGGAATTGCCAACACCAGCATGAAGACCGGACAATGCTAAACACTCGCTTGCTTCACTGGGAGGAGCGACTGCTGTTACAAAGTCATCGAGAATCCTGTCTATTGAAACTAGGGTTGCGACTTCGCCTAACTATCGATGTTACACGAAACATGTTAATAATACATCGTCATAAAACCATGTTTTGAAATCGGCTTTAGTAACCTCTAATATTAATGTTCATGCTGGGGGACTGATGTAATTTGACGGTGTTCGTATTCATTAATTTATAGTTTAGATTTAATTCACACAACAAGACAGAAATTGAGTTTTTTATCTGATTGTATATAAAAATATAGTAGATACATTTATCGACGAACACTTGATTCACTTTGCCCTTGATCACTTCAGGCTGAAGAATCTTCAATTTATGGATATGAAAATTTAGTTTATTATCATACATTCTTCTTTCAGAAATAAAGTACGTCCAGGAATAACAGGGCGACCACTTTCTGGAAAACGTTGTGAACGGGGAAAATCATGGAAATTCATTGCTCCGGAAAAGTCGGGGAAAAATCAAGGAATTTGCGGAAGAATCGTTAGTCAGGGAAGATGTTGACAACATTATGAAACTGATGTTATTCCGTAAAACATTACTACAATATTATTTTTGCTCAGTTTTTATTTGGTGAGAAAATATTGTTAAATTGTTCTTAGTCACGGCGAAATCTGAAAGTTGACCAATTAATATCATGGTAATATTTTCTGTAAGTAGTGTGAAATTACAAATTTTATCAGGAAAAAATAAAATGTACTGGAAAACTTGTTAAATTGGGGGAAATTTGTTCCAGAAATGGGTGCTCATCGTTACAAATCACCGGTCACAAAAATCTATGTTAAAAAAAACATTGGCTTCAATAAATCGATGTAAATGACAGGGATGTTTTGACGAAAACATGAACACGGATGTCGCATGGCTAGGAACGTTTGATTCCTGTAAAAGAGTAGATTCCAGAATCGATCCCAGAATCAAAATGTTGGAATTGCTTCTAAAATCTAATCGAAAGAAAGTAGATTCCCCAAGGAATCGATTCAAATGAGACGAAACATCAATGAAAGTATCGATACAGGAATCGAACATTTCGAAAAGAACTCCTGCTTGCATGATATTTTTGTCTTTCTATAACGCTAAGGATTATCAAAACCTACGTGTTTGTATTTTAATTATCTTGATAACAGACTGTGAAACTCTTATGAAAAAAACTAATGAAAATAAACATAAATAAATGCAAACGACAAAAAGTCTGAAAGACAGCAAAGGTGCAGGAATATGCATATTTTCTTTAAAAATCGTAGGTATTCATTTGATTGGATTCCGGCATAATGAAATAAATTCCAGCATGAATCGGAAGCAAAGAAATCGAATTCGGATTCCATAGGAATGGAAAGAAAGCAATCGATTCCGGGATCGAATGGGTAGAATCAGAACGTCTCTACGCAATTTTAGAATCAAGTTATTAGCATGTAAACTGAACTTTGTTAAACCTGAAAATGTTTATATAAAAAACCGCATACCTCGTCCCGAGGGCGCGGTGAGCGAGCGCGCTTCGCGTCCGTGCCTCGGACTATTTCGTGTCCAGCACTTGGGACGGCGGCCGCGCCGCGCCGCGCCGCGCCGCCCGATAAGGCAGATAAAAGTAGTTCCCGCAGGCTGCCCGTCTTTCTGCGCTTTCTCCCCCTTTCGGCCGATGTAATCGACGCTTAAATAATTGCGGCGCCTCTTCGGGCAGCGGCGGGGCGCATCGGGACGCGCCGGGCCGGGAAGTCGCGGGCGGGGCGGATGTTGGAGCCATTAACCTAAAAATACCCGCGCGGGCGGGCGCGCGCACGGTGAGCGCGGCGGTGTCCAGGCGGGCCGCGCGCGCCTCACCTGCGCCGCACCGGCCGCGGCGGCGCGCAGTTTTTAGTTCTTCTTCTCGACCGTTTTTCCTTTCTCTGCCTTTCTTCCCTTTTCTCTTATTCAACTCTGTTCTTTCTGTGAACCCTCTTTCTTTTCCTTTCTGTGATCCCTTTCTTTCTTTCTTATTACTTCCTCGCCTTACGAAGTTCTTCGTAAGGAGCGAAAGGTAATCGTGCGCCGGAAAACGGCGAATTTTTCTTTCTTTCTTTCTGCGATTTCTTTTTCTTTCTATCTTTATTTCTTTCTTTCTGTCTTTCTTCCATTTATTTTTCTTTATTTCTTTCTGCGATTTCATTTTTCTTTTTTCTCAGATTTCCTTTTTCTTTCTTTCTATCTTTCCCTCCTTCCATCTTTGTGCGATTTCTTTTTTTAATTCTTTTCAGCCATTTGCTTCGTGCATTTGTTATTTTAGTGATGGTTCATGAATATTGCGCTAAGGAAATATCTTGTCGATACACGTATATTACGGATAGTCGCATTCTGTAACGCTTCCTCGTTACGCTTTGTAGTCGATCACGTTGGGAAAGATTAAAAATAAATTAAAGGAATTGACGTGGCACTAAGTAGTTCCAAACGTTTCAACCGTTTATTGATTAATATGAACTGCATTAACTACGTTGTTGATGTATTTACATAGAAGTGTTGTTCCCACGAATTAACTGACGACTGAGTGTAAGGAAACTGTTGCGACCGAAAGCACGCCATCCAATGTGGGCGGGTGGGGAGCGGGTGGCACTTGGCATAGAGCGCGCAGGGCGCGAGAAGTGACCGAACGGGGCCCTCTCCTCCTACTTTCATCCACTTTCGCCCCCACCACCTTTATCCCTGTTCTATCTCTCGCACTCTCCCGCTTCCCATCGCTACGCAATGCTCTCCCCCGTTGTCCGTTTTCTCTGTACACGATTGTCAATTGTTTCCACTCCTCATCGCGCTCGTATCACTTCAATATCAGGCTCACGGTTTTCATTGTACGTTTATCGGCTCGTGTCCGTAATTTCACCCTCTCCCTCCACCCCCTTATCTCGCTGGCACTTCCTGCCGCTCCCTCCGTCCGCCCACTGCGCTTCTTGGCCGGATGCCCCGCCTCCGCGGTGCCTGCAGAGGTAGCGGCGGCGCCCCTCGGGGGGCCCTGTCGTCCCCCTCGCCCCCCCCTCCCGCGTCGGCGACCACCCTCGCGGGGCACCGTTTTGTCGGCGCGCTGTAGAACACGCCCAATCCTAATCGATAGATAATAGAGGAGCGCCGGAGCGGTGCAGGGCGGTGAGTGGGGTGCGACGCGACGCGGCGCGGGGAAGGGGGCCTAGGAGGAGGGGGCGTCACCGCTGCCCATCGCGCAGTGGTGGTTTTGCGCGGGGCCGGGCTTCTGGGCCTGCAGTTTCATCGTATGTTCGCCAAGTGCGTGATCACCCTAACATGGGGCAATGGTTTCCTCGTCACGCCACGATTTGCAGATAGAGGAGGATCCATGGGAGAGGATGGCGGCTGGATATCGCTCCCAATGGCCTGGAAGTGTTTCGGTACGAATAATTAGTAAATGTGTTAATTTACGTTCATTTAAAATTGGATATTGTTGAATTTATTAATATAATACTTATAAAGATGTGTATATTGTAGCGGTACGCTATTTTAATATTTTTTTAAATTTCACAAATAACTGTCGATGCGAGGCGTCACCCCCGCAGCCGCCAGCCGGGTCGGCGCGCCCCCTCCGCTAATGAAAGGGATGACAGCACGCGCTCCTCTAAAGTTTATGGCCATCGTCCGCGAGTCGACCCTCATCCCGTCACGCACCCGGGCGCCGAAGAAGAGATTAGAGACGTGTGCTGATCCCGCCGTTCCGGGTATCATGCGCACTAAGTACCCAGACCGTCCTTCGCAGTTTTCTCCAGGGGTCCCAACGGACATTCCGCGTACCCTTTACTGACCTACTTCCGAAGTCAGACGGAGAGCGTTTCCAGACAGAGATAGGGCTACGGAAAATTCCTAGAATCATCGGACCTGATTGGCCGAGGACAAAATTACGGCGTAGTAGCACTTAGCCAATCAGGGGCAAAATTCCGTGGGGTGGGAGCGATTTTGGGGCACTTTTGAATTTTCGGGGTGGCGGAACGAGGAGACCTCCACGCTAGCGGCGTAGGGGAGAGCATCACTGCTTCTTGTTCGATTGAGCTGGGGGGGCGAGCGCCGCGGAGCGAGTAACAGCTCCGGCGCCGCGTTCGAGGGCTACGTGTACTCGACTTGTCTTGGGTGGCGAGCGCCGCGGAGTAAGCGATAGCTCCGGCGCCGCGTTCGAGGGAGAATTATTATTTTGGGACTTAGTTCGTGGACACTGAGCTCTGCCGTGGGCAGTGACCGGTGACTAGTTTTCTCCGAGATTCGTGATCGTGATAACTCCAGAGAACTTTCCGTGAGAACTGCTAATTTGTGTGAACGGAATTCGCGATCATTCACGATCCGGGCCAGCTGACCGTCGCCGCCGCCGCCGTCACCGCCGCAGCCGCTGTCGCCGCCGCCGCTCCTTTGGTAGCTACTGTGGAAGGACGTTTCTCGGCCTGGCAGGGCCATCTCAGCCGCCGACCCAGACGGAGAGAAGCCGCGACCCCCGCCGCCGACGCCGAGGGCCGCCTACACGCCGCCCCATTCAGGCATAAACTTCGGTCAACGACCGCCAAAGAACTATTGTGCATTGCTGTGCCGCGCTTAGGCACTTGTTTCCTCATTATTGTCAGCCAGAAGGCGAATGGCCTAGAGTTTGTTGGGGCCTGTAAAGGAATTTAATTGTAATTCTCGTTCTTTCTCTTTTTTTTTTAGATTTAAGTTTTATCTCATTTTTTTTTCGTTTCTAACTGAGCTCATCAGGTAGGGCCTTTCTTAACTCTTTGAATCACTGTAACTTCCCCGGCCTATTATTAGGCGGGAATAAACCTTTTTATTGCTTTACCAACCACTGAATTGTTTCTGTAGTTAGCAAACGCCTTACGACTCCTTCCATCCGAGTTAGATTCTAAGCAGGTGACAAAGTTGGCCGACTGAGCTAGGCCCGGGCCGCCCTCGTTGACTTCGGCGCACACCCACGCCGCCGGAGCTCGACGCTGTGGTTGACAATCGACGCCACCGTGTGGCTCGATAACGAAAACTTGGGTGTGACAATTGGCGCCCAACGTGGGGCTCGATAGTACCACAGATACCCCAGTAAAACGCCCTAGAATCAATTCATGTCTCAGTGCCATTTTGATAATAGTCGCAGAACCTAATTTTCTATTACTGTTGTTTTTTAAATGGATGGAAGGACGCTGCTACGAAAAGAACAATTTGTGGTCTGGTAATGATATTATTTATTATTGTATTTTGTGTATAAGTGTTATTGTTTTGTGCTTTGTGTGTTGTGAATACCGTGTGCGCGTTTCACGCAAAACAGCCAAAATGCTGGACGAATCAGGCGTCGATGTGGCGGGAGAGAGCAGTTCGGGGGAACAGCCTGCGCCCGAGATCCACCCTAAGTGAACTTATGCGAGTTCTCACGAAGCAAATCTCGGAGAGTAGCGAAAGACCATGCGAGTCAGATTGCAGAAAGTAGTAAGAATTTAAAACTAGAATTGATGAACGAAATTCAGAGAGTAGCGAAAGACATGCGAGTCCAGATTGCAGAAAGTAGTAAGAATTTAAAACTAGAATTGATGAACCAAATCTCAGAAAGTAATAAAAGACATGAGGAAAGATTTGACCGGCTAGACAGTTGTTTGGTTGACCAGGCCACGAAACTAGAAAATTTGGAGGCGAAATTTGATCACAAAATAGGAACTTTGCAGAATCAGTTAGAGGGTAGATGTGGGAAAATTGAAACTAGCGTGGAGAACTTAGGCCAGGAGTTAGAAAGTTCTAGGGCCGAGGCAAGGGAAAATATTATCAAAATCGAATCAGAAATTAGTCAGAAACTTCAGGCATGTGACAGGAAAGTGGAAGCTTATTGCGAATCAATTACTGAGAATATTGCCGAGGTTAAACAGAAATGAACGGCAAATTCACGAAAATTGAAACCAAACTCAGCACGGAAGTGAGTGAAATCCATGGCAAATTCGAGAAATTAGGAGTTATTGAAGGGGAGAATATCAGGGACAGGGAGAAAAGTTAAAGAAAGAAATAGACAAGAACTTAATAAAATTAGTAAGGGAGGAAATCGAGAAAGAGAAAGAGAACGGTCCTATTGCGAATTCATCGGGAGGATCAGGGCTTAGATTCTCGTGGGCCCCTCCACAAAATTTATGTTTTTGGGGAAAAGCAGATGAAAATCCAAAGGTTTTTCTCGACCGTGCCGAGAATTACATGGATTTGACGAAGGCAGTACCGTCCAAATTAAAACCTAAATTCATGCAGGAACTTCTACGCGGAAATGCTGCCCATTGGCTCACTGCGCTTGCACCATTCCCACAAACGTACGAAGAGTTTCGTACCAAGTTCCTTGCGCGTTACTGGAACGAACAAACGCGTTACGAATTCGAGAGAAAGATTCTAGAGAACAGGTGGGACAAAAGACGCGACCAATCTTACCTTGACTACGCCATGGAGAAAATCTCCGCTATTAAATTGTGTGACCCCATGATAGAGGATAAAAAGGTCATTTGGCTTTTGACCGCGCATTACCCTACCTATGTGCAAAATTTAATTAATAGTGTAGGATGTGAGGACCTCGATCGATTCCAGGAGCTGCTCGCTCAATTTGATAGGACTCGGGTAATTTCTTATGAGGATAATTGGGAGCGAAACCAAGGGAACGGCCAGAACCGACCGTCATGGCGTCGCGATGACCGGAATCGGGGGAACGCTGCAAATGAGCGACGCCCACCACCGGATTCTAATGAGAATCGAGGCGGGAACGCTGGGGACAGAAACGGTCAGCATGATTCCACTAGACAGAGCCCGTTAAATTAGAACCGTTCGAGCCAGTAAGGTACCGGGGTCCCGAACGAGTTGTGTCAGAGGTACCAATTTCCAAGGTAGTGTCAGTGAACTACGCATTTCATGACTTAAATGACGATGCGAATGAACATGTGAAGGAACTCGCACGGAAGTGCCCAGTAATCGAGTTTCTCACAGGAAATTTTAATGTACGCGCTCTAGTAGATACCGGCAGTGAGGTTAGCGCAATTTCAAAGAAATTTTACTCGCAACTAATAAGTGAACGCATTCCAGTGCCAACTTTGCCTACGGGTAAATGCTTCGTTGTAGGAATCGGGAAGAAGAAAAGTAAGCCGATTTTCATGCAGGCCTTAATCTCACTAAATTTTCGGGAAGTTTCATTCGACGTGCCATGTTTAGTCATAGAAGACTTGAATTATGATGTTATTCTAGGGGTAGATTTCTTGCGGGAAAATAACGGGATAGTGGATTTTTCCAGGAATATTGTGAGTTTCGGTGAGGGTAGGGAAATTGAGATACAAGATGACGAGGACAGACCGGACATTAGCATTTCATGTGGGTTTTGGGGATTCGGGGGATGACGTGAGTGGAGTCATTAACAAGTGCTTGCTAGGAAATGATTCACTAAATGACCACGAGCGCCATCAGCTGCAGCAATTGCTCTGCAAATACGGCAACGTTTTCGATCGTCCCGTGCATCCAATAAAAGACTTTTGCTTTCGGATCCAGGTCACCGATGACTCACCCTTTAAAGTGAAAAATTACCCTATTCCGCAGTCCATTAGGGGGGAAGTCGATGAAACGATCAAAAACATGATTAGTGAAGGCATTATTGAGAGGTCAGTCACGGCCTACTTAAACCCGATTGTTGTTGTCAAGAAGAAAGACGGGAAAGTTAGAATTTGTTAGATGCACGACGAATCAACGAAGTTACAGTCCCAGAAAACGAGGCACCTCAAAACATAGACGAAATTCTTTGGAAATTCAACGAAACTAAAAAATTTTCGGCCTTAGATTTTTCGAGTTCTTATTGGCAGATTTCCATCCACCCCGACGATAGGAAGTTCACGGGATTCTTATACCACGGCTTAACCTACGTCTGGAAACGTATGCCTCCTGCGGGACGAAAACGGCCTTCCAGCCGGAAAATTCAATTTTTTCAACCTCCGTCCGTTTAAAGAGTAGAAGTCACTGACAACCTCTGCACACGATTCGGAGTACCTTGGGCTCGCGGTACAGTTCATGTTCTTCTTTGTTAAATTTTGTAGGGTTAATTAGAATTAAGATCTAGTAGTAGTTGCAATTTTCTTAGTTACTGTAGAATGATTTTAATGTTAGGCATCGCCATGTTATTTTTTTGAAATTTCATCACGACGAGAAAAAAAAATTCTCATTTCCAATCTCAATTTTTCAAAGCCCCAATTTTTTTTCTCTATTCGGAGGGGAGGGCCAATGTAGCGGTACGCTATTTTAATATTTTTAAATTTCACAAATAACTGTCGATGCGAGGCGTCACCCCCGCAGCCGCCAGCCGGGTCGGCGCGCCCCCTCCGCTAATGAAAGGGATGACAGCACGCGCTCCTCTAAAGTTTATGGCCATCGTCCGCGAGTCGACCCTCATCCCGTCACGCACCCGGGCGCCGAAGAAGAGATTAGAGACGTGTGCTGATCCCGCCCGTTCCGGGTATCATGCGCACTAAGTACCCAGACCGTCCTTCGCAGTTTTCTCCAGGGGTCCCAACGGACATTCCGCGTACCCTTTACTGACCTACTTCCGAAGTCAGACGGAGAGCGTTTTCCAGACAGAGATAGGGCTACGGAAAATTCCTAGAATCATCGGACCTGATTGGCCGAGGACAAAATTACGGCGTAGTAGCACTTAGCCAATCAGGGGCAAAATTCCGTGGGGTGGGAGCGATTTTGGGGCACTTTTGAATTTTCGGGGTGGCGGAACGAGGAGACCTCCACGCTAGCGGCGTAGGGGAGAGCATCACTGCTTCTTGTTCGATTGAGCTGGGGGGGGCGAGCGCCGCGGAGCGAGTAACAGCTCCGGCGCCGCGTTCGAGGGCTACGTGTACTCGACTTGTCTTGGGTGGCGAGCGCCGCGGAGTAAGCGATAGCTCCGGCGCCGCGTTCGAGGGAGAATTATTATTTTGGGACTTAGTTCGTGGACACTGAGCTCTGCCGTGGGCAGTGACCGGTGACTAGTTTTCTCCGAGATTCGTGATCGTGATAACTCCAGAGAACTTTCCGTGAGAACTGCTAATTTGTGTGAACGGAATTCGCGATCATTCACGATCCGGGCCAGCTGACCGTCGCCGCCGCCGCCGTCACCGCCGCAGCCGCTGTCGCCGCCGCCGCTCCTTTGGTAGCTACTGTGGAAGGACGTTTCTCGGCCTGGCAGGGCCATCTCAGCCGCCGACCCAGACGGAGAGAAGCCGCGACCCCCGCCGCCGACGCCGAGGGCCGCCTACACGCCGCCCCATTCAGGCATAAACTTCGGTCAACGACCGCCAAAGAACTATTGTGCATTGCTGTGCCGCGCTTAGGCACTTGTTTCCTCATTATTGTCAGCCAGAAGGCGAATGGCCTAGAGTTTGTTGGGGCCTGTAAAGGAATTTAATTGTAATTCTCGTTCTTTCTCTTTTTTTTTAGATTTAAGTTTTATCTCATTTTTTTTTTCGTTTCTAACTGAGCTCATCAGGTAGGGCCTTTCTTAACTCTTTGAATCACTGTAACTTCCCCGGCCTATTATTAGGCGGGAATAACCTTTTTATTTGCTTTACCAACCACTGAATTGTTTCTGTAGTTAGCAAACGCCTTACGACTCCTTCCATCCGAGTTAGATTCTAAGCAGGTGACAAAGTTGGCCGACTGAGCTAGGCCCGGGCCGCCCTCGTTGACTTCGGCGCACACCCACGCCGCCGGAGCTCGACGCTGTGGTTGACAATCGACGCCACCGTGTGGCTCGATAACGAAACTTGGGTGTGACAATATATCCGAATCAAACTTACAGTAATCTAATTAAAAGATTTTTCGTAAAAAAGATTCGACCCTATACGTGTTCCCCTCGGGCCGCTTCTGGTTTAACACGTGCTGAGAGTCAGTTTTCAAGTTCAACTGACCTTGATGATTCGAAATTCATCATTGACGATGCGCAGTTCTTTGGAGTAGATGGAAATGGGTATTGTAAAGAAAATATAGGCGCTCCTTAACTAATCCAACAAAAACTGTGTAGGCTCTAAAGGTTATTTCAGAAAGTGAAGTGTAATCGGTTTCCCGCAGAAAATTTCTTGAAAACTGAACGGACTGGGTGCTTCCGAGCGCATAATTCAGACCCCACCTCCTAGTTCCCCTAGCTGTCGGTGAAGAGAATGTATTTGACTTGCACGCCGTGTAGAAGATCCAGACAAACTTGGTTTCCTCGAAAACTAAAGTTGTCAAAGGAAACAATTGAATAGAAAAACATCCTCAATAACGAAGTCAGTGATGATCAGTGGCGACCAGAAGTGGGGGCAGCGGTGATTGATGGGGATGATCAGTGGGGGCAGCAGGGACAACTTGCTCCAGGCCCCGATATAATTGGGGCCTCGAATTTTGTTTATTCAAAAGAAATTTTCAAAAAATGTATTAATATTTAATCGAAATATTACGCTCTAAGTTATTTCAGATGCGTGGATAA
>JAHLJT010008446.1:98460171-98598522 GCA_031308135.1 Acheta domesticus | reverse complement strand
AAAGTTGGTTTAGAACCCCTAATATTAAATTCACTGCGCAGACAATTTTTTATTTGACATGTCCATGCTTATTAATTTGTAATTCAAATGTAACTGAAAATAAAGTTATACGACGTCTCTCAATCTGCGAAAAACAGTAAAGACGAAGGAAAAATACCAGGCCATCAGAATCATCTCTAGCAGCAAGGGATTGGTAGTCTGCTCCGAGATGAAAATTGAACAAACCGCGTTCGTTTCGATCGAGCACAAGCAGATATTGGTGCCATCATTTGTTTCTTATTTTAACGTTTAGAAAATTGTGATTCTGGGCATCTTTCATCCACGAACAAATCATTGAAAAAGTAAAAACATGTAACTCAAAACATCGATGTTGCAAGAAACATCGATGTTTAAAAATGGGATGCTTTTATACGACCATCGATGTTTTGAAAACGTGGAGATGGATGTTCGTGGGCGGGGTGTGGTCGGTGGGCGGCAGCGGAGCGCCGAGCGCCTAGCGCCGGGGGGCCGAGCGGCCGTTGACCGGCGCCGTGGCCCTCCGGCCGGCCAGTCACGCGTCGATCGCCGGGCCTCGGGATGGCCCCGCTTTCCTTTGTCTTAATGGCGGAGGGGGAGGGCAAAGGGGAGGGGCGAGGCGGGCGAAGGTCCGCTGCGCTGCGCCATTGTCTTCGTGCGGACGGCAGTCGCCGGAAATCTCTTCTGCGTGCGCCTCTTGCGTCGGGGCTCGGGCCGATCGGAAGCCTCGCTCCGAAGAAGGCAGTTTCAATGGTAAACAAATCGCCTGAACTGCCCAACGGACGCATTGTGGGGAACTAATGCGGTGAAATAATTGCTCCTCGAGAGAGCCAGACGGTGCTTTTACTGAATAATTGTGTCATGGGAGTTGAGTTCTTGTATTAAAATCAGTTGTATGATCTTTCTCCCTTTTTTAAACGAATTCGAAAAATATGGATGTCAACTGAAGTTAACTTAGTTGAAGTTATTACTTCAAACACTCTCCGGACGATATTTGTAATTACATTTTTTAATCATAGTAAAATTATACATCAACGGTAATTAACCTTCACTTTGCTGAGTTAAACATCTTGTAATTACAGTGTAGTACGTAAGGAATACTGGGATACTTCATCGCAGAATTCTAAATTAGGTATGCTCCGATGTTCCAGGGATTTGGAATCGCTGGTAGCGCGACTAATCTGCTTTTCAGTGATGGTTGAATGCCAGACAATACGTCCATATTCTAATGGAATGTCGTCGCTTTACACAATAATAGAAGGATGGCAGTCATTGTTTTGAGTGTTTCCGCAGAGAAGTGGTCGTGCATTTGAAAGGGAGAACTTTTACCGAAATGCAAATGGTAAAATTAAATTTTGCGTTCAGGTACCTCTATTTTTGTCGTTTAGTATGCGCTTCAAAATAATAAAAACACAGTTAAAATATAAAAACACTCATAAATTTAGGCATAATTACGAAATTGAATGTATTGGAAGTGACGTAGCCAGTAACGTTTTTGTCAGTCATGTGTATTTGTTGTTTCTTTCGCTTTTTAGAAAATGACCACATTAATTTTCTGTACAGAACTCTAGGTGAATTTTATGACTAATACGGCAAATAAATTCTGTGACCAGAAAGAGTTCAGGTTTTTGCAAATAGAATAGTCTTCTACATTCCTTCGACTTAAGAAATTATTCATGCGGGGAATACGAGAATGTCACCTGCATGTGAAGCAAGTACACTGCGCTTTTTCTTCTTCAAAATGTGAGCAGGTCCCCTACTTAAAATTTGCTTTATGCTATACTTAACTATTGTTTTCGAATATTGTTTAGTTCTTTCTTAAGTGCATTCGTACAACGGTAAATAATATATGGGTTTTGAAGAGATGAAATTGTATTTGGCATTCCAAAACTTCAATATAGAAAATGCGTTTTCATTGTCGAAGTTATGATCGTAATTTACTCTATGAAATTGATGTGGAGGTTTGCTATTGTTGGAAAAATCTCTCTTTTCATATGTCAACTTAAATTGCTCGTAAAATACGAAGAGACCGATTTTGTATGTTGAAATGAAAGAAATGGCACGCGTAACTATCATTCACTCATCTACATACAATGATAATGCCGTTTCGTTGTTTGCTTCTGAGAAAACATTCGAAATGCTAAACAGAGTTAAGTCATACATACTGATCCATTTATTATTTTAATTTCAAAACTGTTATTTAAGAACTACATGCACAAATTTCACATATTTTTAAATAGTACACGTAACTGTCAAAATTTTAGGAGACTATACGCATAGGCTTGGTGTCTCACGGGAAACAAAGATGTGTTGATGGTTATGCCATTTAAAGAAAGTAAACTTGGATACTGAGCGAGGACTCGAACATAATGTTCACCCGAGATCAGTGCATTATAAAAAGGAGCCTACAGATTTTCTTCGGTCACGGTTATTTTCTTTATTGTCCCTGCTAGAAGCAATATTCGAGAGAGTTAGGGATTAGAAGTCACCTTCAATCGTGATTGAAATGGTCAAGTTTCCGATGGGAAATTTGTTACGAAAAATAAATTTCTTGAGAATGAGGAAAGTAATCATTTATTTTAATTTATAGAAGTAAGTAACTAAGCGTTTTGTGAGAGAAAAAACTATCGAGGGCGGAGGGAGGGGAGGAGCAAGAAAGATCTGTCGAAGTATTAACACTTGCATTAACGAGGGGGGGGGGGCTCAGAGACTCGCCGACTATTGCTTGTTATAGGCTTCATTTTTTAGTAAGCTGAAAATCATATTGTTTATGATGACCTTTTAGTTTACATATGTTGTAAGTTTTCACAAGTGTTTAGTTAGAATTTGAGTTATTGCGCTTTGTCCGTCGGATAAAAAATTTTGGTTTCCGGTTTTGTCCGTGGATAAAAAATTCGGCAGTGCACTCTCAGAAACTGAAATTTTACTATAAATTTGGGGAAATTTTTAATATTTTAAGACTTGTGTAGTATATTGCTGTGTTAAGGTTATGAACATGCATCGGCCTTTATTTGTCATAAGAATAGTTTTTGTCATAAAAATTAAATACAAATATTGTCGAAAAGTTGTTTTGAATTGTAGGTCTTAACATTAAATCAGATTTGTGTTTAAGACTAAACATATTGATGATTAAATTTACCAAAGTTTTCGTAGTTCAATAGATTCAAAGTGAAGCTGTGGGCCACGGGAACCCCCCCCCATAATGCACAGTGCCATCGTGGTATGGCTAGGTTTAATTCAGAACTGGAATTTGGAAGGTGCCTGATGAGATAAGTGATTTGAAGAAAGAATACCTGCAGGAGGAAGGAATGGTTTGCAAGGCCAGGGCGGAGCTTTCGGTTGCCCTGCCCATGCGCCGAACGGAGGTGCGGCTGGATCCCGTGCCATTCGCTGCGTGTGGCCGTCGCCTTTTTTGGGCAGGGCGCGTGTGCGTCGGCGGTGGCGAGCGTGGGCGTGGTGCCCGCGGCCGCAGCGGCTTCCTGCGACAAATCGCCCTCCGCCGCCCCCGCCCCTGCCCCTGCCCCCGCCACCGCCTCCACGCGGATTCCGGGCGCTAACTACTCGCGCCAACTAATGATCCCCGAAGGCGTCGTTATTGATATGAAGATTAAATGAACCTCGCCGCAGCAGGGATGCGAGGACCGCCTCGGGCGGAGCTCCGGCTTCTGCATGGCCCTCTCCGCTTGCAACCCGGTCTCTCCCGGTCTCTCCCGGTCTCTCCCGGTCTCTCCCGGTCTCTCCCGGTCTCTCCCGGTCTCTCCCGGTCTCTCCCGGTCTCTCCCGGTCTCATCCCGGCCTCTCCCGGCCTCTCCCGGCCTCTCCCGGCCTCTCCCGGCCTCCCCCGGCCTCTCCCGGCCTCTCCCGGCCTCTCCCGGTCTCTCCCGGTCTCTCCCCGTCTCTCCCCGTCTCTCCCCGTCTCTCCCCGTCTCTCCCCGTCTCTCCCCGTCTCTCCCCACTCTGCTGTACTTCTGCCAAACCCTGGCATCGCCGTGGCCTCTGACCTATAGATTGCCCGCACGCGGCCAGTGTCATCCTACCATATTTAGGAGTCGGGCCGGGAGAGGCTCAATGCATCAACTGATGTCACTGCAGTCCCTCTGAGCGGGAGGGACTAGGTTGAGTCCCGACGGCGGCAGGATTTTCGACACTAGCTTGTCAGCGAGGTCGAATTCAGTCGCTGTCTGGAGGAGAATTCTAGCGGGCGGCTGCTCTGATCGGTAGTTGTCCGTGGTTTCTCCGATCAACACCGGGCGAGTGCCGGAGCAGTGCCCTAACAAACGCGCCATGGACCGCGCGCGATCTTTCCTTCCTCTTCCTTGTATCCTCGCCCCTTACACACACTCACTCACTCACTAACATGCACTACACTACCACACATGCCGGGAGACCAGTCGGGAGCTTTGAGCGTGTCCCGGCTGGGGCGGTGCCTCACTGGTGGGAGATACCTGGTTGAGGGGAAAACCCCGCTAGTCGACGGTAGGCCGTCGCCGGATCTCGGCATTCCAACGGGGAAAGATCACCGCCACCTCCCAAGGGAAACACGCACTACACTTAAGGGAGTAATGACCTCTGTAGTTGACACGCCCGGAATCACGAACAATCAATCAATAACCTTTGAAGTCGGGACGTGCCCCAACAGTTACGCTTCCATCCTAGACCGAATAACCTACGCGCAGCCCGCTACCACCTTCGCCACTCTACTTTCCATAAACTCCCCTTTCTTCGATCCTTTCGTCATTAGTTCCTAGTGTTCGCTTTCTAGTTTTCACTTCGTTCCCACATATTCTCCTCAGCACTTGCTGAAAGGCCTTAAGCGTCGCGTTTCTGAACTCCTGGAAGTCGGTGTAGTCTACTTCAGTCATGTCAAGGTCGCAGGCAAGGTAGAGGTCGTGGGCACTGCGTCCAGAGCAGTTGGCGCGATATTTAAAAGTAAGAGTTGTAAAATGCTTTGGAGTGGCGGTGCATCACCGAACACTTGGCCCATGTGAGCCTTTTGCTGAAATAAGTTGACAGCTATTGCCCCAAATTTAGCGAGATTATTTCCCATTTCCCTATTGAAGCAAAACAATCCATTAAAATGAAATAAATCTATCATATTTGAACTTACCAATAGAGAGTAAAGTGAAACATTTTGAAACCGAAAAAATCTCGATTTCGTAATCGTGTTTAAGTGTGCAATAATCGTATGAACTTTCTACGTTTAGGTTAGGAGGTTTAACAAATAATCATGTTTTATGAGCTGTCCGCCCGCAAGATAGACTTGTTAATTTTTTTTAACATTAATGCTGTATACGGGAAATAAGAGTGTAAGGAAACACAACCCAAAATGTAAATAAGTCTAGAATTTGCAAGTCCAGCCTCTTCCTGCCCTTGGCAAAAATTATTATAGAAGACAATTTAAAAAGAAAATGAGCCCAAAAAATGTAATAAGTAGTAATGTATTACATATAATTCAAATCTCTGTTGTGGATGAAATATCTGGCAAACATACTTGCGCGCTTTATATTAGCTTCCCCGCTACAGCTTCCATACGTCCAGCCGTTTCTGGATTTGGAGCGGAAATGAGAGCGGAGCCGAGAGACGTTGCCCCCGCTCGCAGGAGCGAAGGGCTTCCCAGGCGGGCAACTAGCTCCACAGTTCGACATGCCTGGCGTCCGTCGCGGGCCCTTCCATTGCTACTAGTGCGAGGCCACCCCCACGGACCCCGTTCTCGCGTTTCCTGCCGTGTTCGTCGTGTCCATGGCCTTACCAGGGGTTCCGGTTACACTGCTTCTCGAGCCACCCTCTTTTTTTTTTCTCCGCGCGCCGACTTCTCGCCGCACGTCGCGCACCCACGCCGCGCCGGCCGCCTTTGCCTTGCGGCGCGTGTCGCTGTTTCGCCGTCGTTGGCTCTGCCGTGTCACTTGACGCCCACTGCCCTGCCCGCTCCACGTCACTTTGCCCTTACGTAACCGTGGGCGAAAGATCGTAGAGGAGGATGGTGATTAATAGGGAGAGGATTTTTATGCCCTAAAAAATCATGAAATATGCTTTTAAAAATATGAATTGATGACCTAAAAATTCTGAAATAAGCACTTTAATATGCCATTGCAATTAACAATATTTCAATTTCTGAATAAACATATCTTCAGGAGCTTGAAATGAAAATGTTTGTCCAAATATAAATAACACTTATTTCGCGGCAGAAAAAACTGAAGTAAATATGCACCTTAGTGAAGTACATTGTAGGTCTTGTCTCATTTTTTTCTATTTGGTTTAAAATTATGATGTCAAGAAAAATACTACATTTGTACGGGTATTTTATCATCTATAGAAAAGAAAAATAATTCGAACTGATGAGCTCTTTCTAATCTATGAAAACTCACAAATTAATAGATTTTATGAAAACATGAAACGTTTTAGAGAAGAATCTCTATTTTAACGAAATATGCAAAAGCTCCCATAATTTCACGAATATACACCAACAGAAAAAATTGGCCAAGTATGCACAAATATGAACTACTTTGCGCCCAACTCCAACCAAATGTCAAGAAATTTCACATAGTTAAGCCCTGAAGCAACGGACAAAATACGGAAAATCATAGAAATCCGCTCCCTAATGATTATAAACGGTTCATCGCACAGATGCGCCCAGAGGCGATGTCAGGCGCTACTCACACCGAAGGACGTGCAAACTGCTAGGAGGTCGCTTTGGAGCGTGTTCGAAGGGGTGGGAAATATTTTATTGCCCTTGGACAGAATATTTTTATTCACATTATAAATTCTTTGGGGTATCATTCTTTAAATCTGCCTCTTTGAAGCTTCTGTGGTTAGTTGTCAAGAAATTCCCTTTTTAGCATCTGCTACAACTGCTGCTCTTTCCCCTGCAAAGTACTTTTTGTCTAGAGCCAGTAGGCATACCCTATATAACCATATGCGTACCGACTCCACGTTTCTGGGATAAGCATTTCGCAATTAACGAGTGAACTTACAAAGCTATGCACACCGGCGGAGATTCGAGCTGCAACTTTGATTAGATACTGTCCGTTCTCTCGTTACTATGTAAACACGCCCTCTCGGGTCTTTGTTAATGTGATCAAATATACGTTTGTTGTTTTGTTTTTTTTGTTTTTGTTATTGTTTTTTGTGCTCACCATACAAAGTTCTTCTACGCATGATGGTAAATAAATCCGCTTAAACAAATCCAACAATTCATTAGTTTTTTTGCCTTACAATACGTTTAACCCTTATCAGTTAAATAGTTTAAACAAAGAAGTTTAGTTAAATTATCGAATAGATTGAATAGACATACTTTAAATACAAATGTTGAGATCTTTCTTTGTGCGACTGTTATTGCAATCAGCTGCTGAATAGTAAAAAACTTGCTCTGATCTTTTAAAGTGACATTGACATGTGCTTAGCTTAGCTGAATTTCGACGTTGAAAAAGCGTAGCCTGGAGTTCATGTTTCCACAGCCGGGGCGCAAACATTTTACAACGTGATTACTGCACGACGTATGTAATTGCATTTAGCGACTACTTGGTAATTAAGTCATTATCTTACACATCCACACATAGCTTGTCTGTATAATTAGATAAATTTTCTAACATTGTTTGCGGTTCATGCAGAAATAGCTTTCCCATGAAGTTTTTTTCTTCTTTTTCAGCTTCTTTCCTCTAGTTAATTTCTTGTGTCACTCTCGGAAACGCATTCTATCAAAACTCGTCTGCATCCGTCCATAGACTTAGCCCTAAACAGTAAACCGCGTCGTTCTTGAACATACAGTTCGTCACGCATCTGTAAGTTTATGTACTTGCTTTGTGCCGCCTGCAATTAACTTTTCTGTAGAAGTGCTAGGTCGCTTTGCTGCCGCTTTCCGCGCTAACGCAAGTTTAACTTGCGTCCATCTGAGTTCAAACTGCAGCTGTGCGTCGCGGGTGGGTGGATTCTGCCCCCTCGACCATAGAAAGAGCTGTGGAGAGACGGCTGTGATGGCTCGGAACATGTTGATTCATCTGCTATGTTTGAAATAATTTGTATTTGGATTGATAATTTCGTGTTTCCGAGTGAGTCATTTGCTGTGGTCATAAGTTCCGTAAGTGTTGTGCAGGATTCTTTCACGCGATGTGATCTTCCCCCGTTATTTGCCAAGTTCCGGCGCCTACCTACACGTCGGTTGCGGTGTTTTTTTCCAACCAGGTTCTCACACCAGAGATGCATCGCCTCAGCCGGGACAAGCTCTTAGCCCCCGAAGTGTGGTTGTGTAGTGCATGGAAGTGTGTGTGTAAGGTGGTGAGGATAGGACTAGGAAGAGTAAGGAAAGATCGCGCTCGGTCCGTGGCCCGTTTGTTCGGGCACTGCTCCGGCAATCGCGTTGTTGATCAGAAAAACCTTGGATAAGCGATCAGAACAGCCGGCCGCTAGAATTCTCCTCAGGGCAGCGGCTGAATTAAACACAGCTACAGTGTAAAAAATCCTGCCACCGCCTGTACTCTAAACCTAGGACCTCACGGTCAGAGGCACTGCTGTGACATCAGTTGATACTTTCAGCCACCTGTGCTGGTATTTATTTTGAAAAATACGTGTTGAGACTAGGTTACATTTTTGCTCTTCAGACGTCTATTTCTATGCCGTGGAGTTGCCTTACGGAAGAGTTGTTCCATACAGGAACGTGTGATGGCGTGTACTTGGGTCGCCGTGTAATAAGGAAGGTGAACACAGGGAGAGTGTCGGTCACTGTGGCCAATGTTCGAAGACCGGCTGGTGAGTTGGGGTGGGCTCGGGGTCCCGGGGAGCCGAACTCGTTTGTGCAGGCCTGGGGCTTCGGCGATATCTTGCTCGAATAGCAAAATGAACGAACAAGATAGTGCGAGTCTCTGGGAAAGCATCTAAACAAGGCTCGCAAGTCCGACCGACTATGTGTGGGTCATTTACGAATAAGTAAAAAAATACTAGGGAGATAGAACGAGAAAACTTGTTGTTGCTTCTATCCGCTCGTCGTTCAAACGCGGTGATTTGATGTTGCAAACCCATTTCCATTCGCAGAATTGTAGAAATAAGCATTCTGACTCTGTTGCTTTTAAAATTCAGAAATTTGAGAGCGGTTTTCGTCATGTAATTATTGCGTATACGATACCACGCAAATGTGTAGGTAATTCATGCCTCAAAAACGTAAGACTAAAGATTCATGCGAGCACAAGATGTAAATGGAAAAAATTACAACCGTTATTGCATCTTTTAAAAAATCGCGTTCACCTGTGTGTCATGGCAACGTTTAACCATGAAAACACGAAGAAATTTTGAGTTGCCATAACCGCAGATGCTTTTCGGTATAGGTTTATTTACATAACGTCAAAAAAACAATTAAAAACTGACGTCTTAATGAGGTCCTAGGTTTTAAGTCCCGATGGTGGCGGATTTTCGACACTAGCTATATAGTTAGGTTAAATTTAGGCACTGACTGGAAAATTGTAGCTGCTGTCCGCTACGGTCGATAATTTTCCATTTCTCCGATCGATCGACACCAGCTGAATGTCGGGGCGGTGCGCTACAAATGCATGTCGTGAGCCACGGACGGCGTGCCTTCTTTCCTTCATCTTTGTCCCGTCCTCTCTGCTTACACACACACTTATTCACTATGCAACTCCTACCACACGTGTCAGAAGATTAGTACTTGGCTTGGTTGAAGCGGTGCCGCGCTGGGATGGGGAAGTCTTACAAGCCGACGTGTAGGTTGGCGCGAGATCTCTTGTTCCAATGGGGGAAGGAATATTGCCACCTTCCGGCTAGACCTCGTACACTCGGTGCACTACGCTCACGGGGCATTTGCCGAACTCCATGATGGGCTTCTTCAAACCAAAGTTGACACGCCCAGAAACTGTTTTAAGTACCCCCCTTCCGTGAAGTGTACCGTGAGCTGTCGTCGTGGGGCCGGGCCGTGCTGGGCTTGGCGCAAAACGTCGATCGCGGAGCAGCGGCTCGACCAGAGTGCGTGCCGGCGGACCATTTTGTGCACAACAAGCTTTACCCTTTAACTTTTCCCATTAATGTAACAAATAGATGATTCCCGCGCGGTCGGTGGCGCCGGTGCCTGGGAGGTGCAACTTCGGGATTGTTCGCGCGCACGTGTGTGTGTGTGTGCATGTGTAGGTGTGTGTGTGTGTATGTGAATGTAAAAACGTGGTGCGGGCGGGCGGAGGCGGTAATGAGCAATGGCTGTGGGAATCCGCCCGGTGGCTGCAGGCGGCTGGTCGGGCCGCTTATCTGATGGGCGGCTGCTCTGCCCGGCGGGATGCCGGGGGGGGGGGGAAGGGGCGGTTGGAGCGGGGCGGGGTTGGGTGCGGAGGGATGGCGGCAGAGGTTGGACAGAGGGCCTGCTGGACAATGGAGGCAACAGGGGGTGGCGAGTGTGTTCGCGATTGTGCGACGGCTGTTGGTAAAGTGCAGGGCTGCAGTGCGGTCAGCAGCGGCGTTTTGTTTGCTCGAAGTGTGTGTGTGTGTATGTGTATGTATGTGTGTGTGTGTGACGTAATCGTAATAACAAGACCAGTTTCCAAGTTGAGGGGATGGATAGTGTAATCCGAAATATTTTCCTCGTTTTTTTTCTTTTGTTTTCAAGTAGATTTATTGAAATATATGAAGTTCAGCTCACCAAGGTCTTTCTCTTGTTTCCGTTCACTTAGACTCAATTTGCAGTGACTAGCAGTATTTTTTATTAAGGTAACCAGTGTGTTAAACTTCGTTTTATGGGGGGGAGGCATTAGCTGATAATCTGTACTTTTGTCCTTGCAAGTAACCGAGAAAAATGGTTAGTCCTTCTCATTGCGGAACACAGCTTGTGATTGTTTGTGATAGCCAAATTGTCTGATGTTTGTCATTGTGATGTTAATAATTTAAGGTGCCCCATGGACAGTATCTGTTGTGGTGGTTCCGTATTAGAGTAGCATGAAGTCTAGTTCATGGGCTCTGATAAGATGCTTTGGAGAAGTCCCTACAATTCTGGGCATATTTTTCCGGAATAGGGCTAGGACCAACCACCTCTAATAATCCCGAGTTCTGGCTATTGGAGATCCACTATAAACGTTGACTCGACGTACACCATCCTTCGTTTCGATTGCTGCCCTGTATCGTGTATACTTTTTTTAAAAAAAAATAACGTTCAAATGCACATTTTATAAGGTTTTTTTTCAGTCACATAAATCTTTAACGTCGTCTTATGAAATCGAGGCAAGACAGCAGATGGAATTCCAGGAGTTTCGAAGGAGTGTTATACGAAGAATTTTCGTCGAGTTTGCGTTGGCTCTTTCAATTTCTCCCCTACCTTTCCCTCTTTAATGAATCTGTCATATTGCCGTTCGTTCACTCAGCCACTCTTGTACTAAGCCTAATATTCGTCTTCGGGTTTGCACGCGCCTTGAGATGGAGTGGGAAACCTGGACATTTGCAGTGTCATCCACGGTCAGGAGGAAGGAAACATTTAAACTGTATATTGCACGAAGCGTGGGATAAGACAAAACTGTGGAACTAGTGTGCAACCTTGGTTAGAAAGCCATGATGCTGGGCTAGCACACATATCTGTATATAAACCTGTATTTTGCTTGTGGAAAGACGGAAGGGACGGCCAGGTTGAACAGATGGTCTGTCGGCTTTGAGCCGACTTTGATTATTAGAACCCTTGGTGCGTAATTATTATTAGAAGCACTCGGCTTTTTGTCGAGATCAATAGAACGTGTTAACGGCAGAGATGAAGGAAAAATCTAAACTCTGTGTTTGCGCGCAGCGTGGGATAAGACACAATTGTGGGACCGATGTGCAACTTTGGTTAGGAAGTCATGGTGCTGACCTAGCTGTGGTACACACATTTCATTTTTTACCAAATTTTAATAATGGTTAAATTTACATATTTACTAATAAACAAAATTATAAATTTACTCGATTTTCTTTTCATACTTCCCTCCTATAATTCCCTTTCATAATTCCCTGCATAAGAGAACGTTTAGCGTCATTCAACTGTTTTCATATTTCCGTGTAACCACGATCCTCTCGATCCGGGAAAGTTATACAATGTGTATCGAGCTCCGTATCGAAGGCAGTGACGCGCATCAGTACAATAATAAACAGCATTTATTGTGCAGCACGCATAACCCGGGGGCCACTGCGGCATTTGCTCGCTGGGTGGGCGATGGATGTGTTCAGGTGGCCGAATCGTCGCTTGCGCGGGCGGCCTAGCAACACATACTATAGTGACACTACAGGACAATGCGATATAACGGGAGACATTTGACGCTACTGACCCTAGGGACCCGACCTGTCATAACGATTGATTATAAGTACGAAGTGTATATGTTTGAAATATTTTTTAGTTTACTTACGATTATTTTTACTTACGTTTCGGAGTGTGATTCAGAAGGTATTCTAAATGTATGAAATGTGAATCTCTCGCCGATTTTCCAGGTCACGTCTGTAAGTTGGCTAGTGAGGACTTGTGTGCCATAGTATGAGAAAGGTTGAACGTGTCCTGTACTGTCTCTATAGTATTTGGTAGCAACGCTTTCGTCGAGTGCGGGCGCCACCTTGTACACTCCCAGTCACGTGGTCACGCCCGCGCGCAGTTGCCACGTGTTCGTGATTGTCGTTTGAATATTTCACTGTTAGCGGCGCTGCTAATTACCGAAGGGAGGCTGGCCGAATGAACGGTCGTAGGTGTTTCGCCTGCGCGGGTGGTCGGGGATTTTTGAACTCCGAGCCCTGCTGGTTAATGGAGAGGTTTCGTACGGTGCGCAGTTTGTGTGGTTCGCGAATGTGTAGCTACGCAGTGTAAGATGCATGGACTAATTCCAGATTACGGGTGCGCTTTATCTAAGCCTCTTTCCTCTCGGATGGAAGAGAGAGCCGTGGTGGTGCACTGGCGTTTTGTGTGTGGTAGGGTGAATATGCTGGAGATCTCACACCCCTGGTTTCCCGAGCTGTTTATGAACTTGTTTTCTCGTTCGAGATAAAATAGGTGATTCCTATAAAAATCTTAGATGTGATTCCACTTACGAAAAATAATGCTCTGGAAGGCATGTTTTATCGATGGTTTTATCGGGAACTTCAATTATATTTCAAATGCTCTTTATCTGCAGTTTCTCATTAATCTTCATTTTATGTTCGGCCTTTTATGAAATAGCCTGGCCAAATGAATGGTTCCTCTTAAACGGTATTCTTGACTTAAGTGACACTTCTATTAATAGATCGAATGTATTTCACTTCCACGTACATGATTTCGTGCAGTAGATATCAGCGTCACTAATTTCCACAGACCTATTATTATAAATGTATGGCATTGCACTATCGGTAATAGACACACATTGTGGCGAATTTGAGTGCCAAGCACGGTACCCAAGTGTAGGCTAGGGAATACGTTTACATTACGCCCTCATCTTCCTCGTGCAAATGATTAGTGGAGTTGTCAGATGACTTCCTCTGGGTAAATGATGTTAGTGGTTATCATGGAGGGTGAGCAATGTTGAGAGATGAATGAATATGGATGAAATGACAGTGTAAATGGGGAAAAGTAGTGTGAGAAGCCAACCACGAAATGGAATCATACTGTTATTATTTTTACGACCAAGTATACAGACTTATGTAAACACTTTTATTACCTAATTTTTACAAACAGAACATTTGTTAGTACTAAACAACCTAATCTAAATCTAAAATATCTCTTCCACAACGTTTCTATTCGCGTTTTATCGTCTTTATCCGGTGTTTTGTTTTTACAAAATATGCCTATATTATTATAAAATAAATCGAAATGGACTTATTGAAATCAAACATCTAGATGAAAAAAAATTATAATGCAATTATCCATGTTTTCGGCTTCGCGATGAAGGATGAAGCTCCAAAATCCAACCAAGCAGAGTACGTACTTTAATAAACAACTTTTTTTTAATACCTATGTCACATACGGAAGTACACACAGCCGGTATATTATGAAAATGAAATTCTGGGTACAGACTTATCGCTGAATGTTGCGCAGATTATATTGCGGCGTATACGTGGAGACTAGGTAAACTCTTTACAAGCTTCGGTGGGTGGTTTTTGTAGTTTGGGAAGCGGTTATTTTGCGAGCGGCCATTATTTTCCTCGTTTTGTGCGCACGCGTCGTTTATTCATTTAACGATGCTGAATCATCTGGACGCGAGCTTCGGGCTCGGGCTGGGGCTGGGGTTCCGGGCGCCGGCTCGCGTCTCTGCGCCTGCTGGCGCGATGACGTCTTTCCGTGTTAGCTCAGTGGCCCGGCGCCATAAAACCGCCCGGGGTTTAATGCGGAAATGAAGACCTCTCCTAATAGCGGTAATAATTTGTGAGGAATACACATTGGGGCCCCGGGCGCTCGTAGATACGCGTCCTATAATTGATCTGTGGCGCCAGGCCGGCGGGCGGGTGGGTGAGCCGCCGGCTGTGAGCGTGGGGGCGGGGCGGGCAGGGCGAGGCAGGGTGGGGCAGGGCAGATGAGGATGGGAGGGAGAGAGGGGAAACCGGGATGCGACTCCACCCTTGCCACTTCCCGCCTGTTAGTTTCCCGTTTGCCGCGCTTCAACCTTCGGTATAGTTTGGACCATGATGGAAATAACATAGCTGACGCATTGCGCATGAAGGACTCTAATGCTGAGGCTGGAACCGACGCTGTGGGTGGTGTACTTGCACTGATGTGGCAGTGAAAGGCTTATGCTAGCAATATAATGCTAAGTAAAAAATTAAGCGGTAGTGTTATGTTGTATTGAGGAAAAATCAGTTGCGCTCCTGTTTAGGTTTTTCTGAAACGCTTCGGTGAAGTTGACGAGCTCGTGCAGAATTTTGGTGCTTCGTTTGGCCTCTGGGAATAGCCTAAATTTCGATTTTCGTAAATCCAAGCCAAAAACCGCTCCACCGACCCACACAACGCACTATTATGCAATTGAATACAGCGTTTCTAGCTAACGCGTATGGACTCCCGTTAGGCCAGAAATTTCGATCCATTAATTTTATGAGGCGTGGGCCAAGGACTCTTTCCATACCACAGGTTCAACATGACCATTGTGGTTTTTCCGCCTTTTGGCAAACAATTTTCAGTTCCAAAGTATTATATTTTTTACTATCTTGATTGAGGTTATAGGCGCGTTTCCGGATGAGTCACTTTATTCTCCCTCTTTGTAGTCAGGGGGATGTATGTGACATTTTCAATGGTATTCAGTAAACAATCAAAATGATAATTAAATTGATGGTTTTTTTGTTTGCTTAATTCCAAAGAAAAACAATATTTATGCATATATTAAATAAGTAAAAATTAATTGAACTACATAATCAAGTTGAGATATGCATTGTAATTTCTATTTACATCAAGCTATACCGTGGTTATATTGATGCCGAATGCAATGGTGTAACAGACTACTTCGTTCTCCGCTTGTGTATATTTTTTCTCTTAATTTCTTTTGTTTATCACATTGACCTTTCCTCAAATTTTATCTTGCGAAATATTTTATTTGTTTATTCATTTCAAAATTTCCTTAATCGTCCTGGTTCTTTATGTAGATTTTTGCCAAGTATCGACAAATTGACTGGAGCAACACTTACGATTTTTTTCCTTTGAGAGAGGTAACAAAATTGGTCATGAATAAGTAGGGCTCTTCTGAAAACACATCCACCTCGTTGAAGATGGCCTGGGCGGGTTACTTTGTGCCTCGTGGACAGAGAGAGAGAGAGAGATTTTTTTGGAATATTGGAAACGAGTTTTCTCTTTGCGAATACCTGCAATTTTGGCGATAATTTTGTGTATTGTTTTTGTCCGCGGATCGTCCAAGGATTGAGTTTTGTTTATTTGAGTGGCTTGAAACAATTTCGTCTTGATGTAAGTAATTGTTTTAGGAAATTTTTTAGCTCGTCCAATCCAAACATTTTTTTATTCTATCTGCTCTCTGAATTCTCTCTGCTTCATTTTCTCTCTTTACTCTGTTATAATGTATTTACGACGCACATTACTAATAGAACGGAAGCACTTGAAGGTGTGTTTAAACTTATTTTTAACTATAATGACCATAGCGGTGGTGCCAACCGTTCTTCCATGCATTTTCAAGTACATGCATTACACGCACGTCCGTAGCTCTTTTACTAAAACGATCTTTATGATCCTTTCATCTTAAGTATCTTGTGGCATTACGAAGTTAACCGAATTGTATCGCGTGATCTAATAGCACCAAATCATTGACCCAGTCTGTTTTTAATTTTTTATTGCTTATGGGGACGTCCTTTCCGAAAAGGTTTTTGCAGCATATCCTTAAACTGAAAGTAATAATCACAAAAACCCATATTTCTATCTTGCTGCAGCTACTCAAAACGGAACAATACAATCACAGAGACGCAGTTAATTGCTATATACCCTAGTAATAATCATGGTAATAATTATTATAATATTCCTACACTCAAAATGCTGCTAAACAAATGCACACAAAATTGGTTTTCATGAAAACACGCACAGTGGTCAGGTACTAATAATAAAATCTCGCAATAAAAAAATTAAATATTTTAACAGAAACGCACTTCACGGCTACTGCAATAAATTAGTATAGTATATACAAATACCCAGTTTAGCAATTCTTTACTCACCATGAACATAAAAAAGTTGCAGTTCAATAACGCCACACTACAATTGCTAATATTAAATGGCGAGCGACCTCTTCCTTGGAGTCTTATTGTGGCATACATCACATCTGAGTTAGCGAATAGCAGAAAGTACGGGTCACAATCGAAACTTTAATTGTTTCTTTGATTCTGCACTCATCGGAAATTATTATTATTATTATTATTATTATTATTATTATTATTATTATTATTATTGATAATTCACATTTTATATCAAGCAATTAATTTATACTGATTAATTTATACATCGTCTGCGGTAATTCAGCGGCAATTGAGCGTGTGAGGCTTGTGAGGAAAGAAGGCGCGTGTCCGTGACCCGTTTGCTACGTTGCTGCTCAGGCATTCGCATTGGTATTGAGCGAGAAAAGGACGGAAAACAACCGATCAGAGCAGCTAGCCGCTAGAATTCTCCTGACAGTGGCTGAAATCGACCCGACTATATGGCTATCATTTTTACTTTCTCGTATTTTTTTATTTCATATACAGATATTTCAATGCTGTTTGGCTGGCGAAATGTGTGTTGGTTCCTGAGCTATGCTCTCTTCCTAACATAGATTTCGCCTTACAATTTAAATAATTACTATTTACAAAATATCTATAATTTATAAACAAAATAAATTTTAAAGTAAATCTTCATTATTCCCCTTTACCATTTCATTGTGGACTCTCACTCTCGACGTTTCCGTCCTGGCGACCGTCCGTTAGGCGACGTTACCGTCCTGGCACGGGGAGCCGGGTGGGTCTACTACCTGCGAAACATTATATAGCTATTATCGAAGATTGGTTATTGTCGAGACTCAGACCCTAGGGCCGATTCAACGATGTTGGATGATTCCGAATCAATCGCGGAGCTCTCGTAGCCGTTTAATTTGGCGTAGATTTGGGGCGTTCCGGCGCGTCCGTCAGCCCTCGCCTGCCCTGCGGGGCCCTTGCACTCCCGACATCCCTTGCGGCTCCGCAGGGCGTTCGGCTGTTCGGCGGCCGCGCAGATCTCCGCGTGCAATATGGAGGGTTTTGGAAGGCAGATCTACAGCGCTTGAACCGCGGGTTAGGCTTTCATTCTGCAAGTTCCTACCCTGAAAATGGATATCCAGGTAGATTTATGCAGGGGTGGATTGCTGGACCCACTAAGGGCGTAACGTTTGTAATTGATAATGCTTGATTAATAGACCCCTCGTTGGAACACTGTTGACTGTTTCCCAGACGTATCCAGCCGTTGGAAATGCGTAGATCTTTGCAGAATCTTACTTTTATTCTAGAGAGGAAAACATTTGCATTTGCGTTTGAGATATTTGCAGAAAGTTTTAAATAGAGTTTGGAAATAAAATTGGAAGCCGGCAAGAAACCTCAACAAATAACGAATTTTCGTATGCACCTTAGCTATACGAATATTCAGACTAAAAGTTTGATTGAAAATTGATGCGATATCATTCATGAAAATGATTTGGCATTTATTTCCGGTTGTGTTATTATTCCCGCTTTTGAAAGAAGAGCTTATGACAGGACACGTTTGCTCCGAGTGTGCAGTAAAATGAGTAGTTTCCTTGCCGTGTTTTCAAAATTGGATTTAGAGAAATGAATAATTTATTGAAATAAATTAGAAATTACAAAATGTCTTGCCTGATGATTTCTTCGTAATGTTAAAATGTCATCCCATGAATTTTGGTAAATATACCTGCGTATGTTCTATTAAACATGCTGAAGTATTATTTGCTCTTTTCGCACCCTGGCAACATACATTGCCAAACTCAACCGTGCTCTCTGTGTGATATGTACAACGGGACGACTTCGCTGTTCCTGACCTAACAGCATAGGCGCCCCGTTACCCAAACATAAATGCAATTTATTCACTGATCAGCCCAAAGGATTTACATGTTGAAGTAAAAGAACAAAAAAAAAAACATTTGACATATTGAAAATCAAGTGACTGTTCATTTTGTTTCTGCTTGTGCCTTTAGAGATGCAGTTAAATGTTTTTATTTATTTAGTTTTAGTTCAGAGAGACACATGCTGGTTTTAGGAAATTATAGCTGTTAGGTTGTTTCTTTCCATGCGAATTTATTTTGAATGCTCGGATTTGTGGATCTTATTCCCAAACTTTTCAATTTAGGGTTGAGAATTAGCGAGAGATTGTGGAAAGAACGATGCATTTAGGTGATGTAGGAAATGGTGCACTGGTTGGATTCCTGAATCTCTATGTAACTGGGAATTACGCACAAACCGGGTAGTGCTGGTAATTTTTCAAATTTTTTAATTGGTAATTTTTTTGAACGTTGGAAGAATATTGCATTTAATTAAAGAAGCAGAGGACCAAATGGGGGAAGCGTAGATGAGGGTTGGAAGAGTAATGGTTTTATATAAGAGCACTGAATTTGTAAATTCTAATGTAGAATTTCAGTTTAGCACACAGTACAGGCGTAGGAGGTTTCCTTCGGCTTTCTGTTTGATATGGTATGGTATTTCTATGTTAAGCGGCGATCAAGAAACAATATATATTTATTTATCGCCAAAACGTTAAAAACGGCATGTGACGTTCTAGGGGAAGAAGAGTTTACTAGAGAGGTTGTATGGGAGATTGCCAGAGTATGGGTGTATTATTTAGACGAATTGTATTTGAAAGCGAGGGTGGACGGAGAGTGAAGCCAGCAGCTTGGCTTTTTGCAGCAATGGGGGCCATTCTCCATTTCGTAAAGCAGTGCGGAGCGCCGTTTGCGCGGGCGCTGCGCAGCGTTGCCGAGTCGCGTTGCCGGGTCGTATTGCCCCGCGCGCGCGGCCGCAGAGCGCATTGAGGGCTTGACCTCCGCCGCAGCGCCCGGCGGAATGGACGTCGGATGATATTAGCGCGCAATCGAGCGCGAGAGAATTAGAATGTGGAGACGGGCGCGCTATTCGCGGAATGGCCCCCGGGCGCCGTGGCCGCCCCCGCCGCCCCACCTCCCCGCGCGCCCCTTGCGGCTTCGGCCCCCTGCCTCGCCCACGCAGCCCACCCCCACCGTTCTCAGCCGGTTGCTGGAACTGCGTCTGCTGTCCTCTATTGGCCTCGTTTGCTTCTGTTTTCCTCCTCTCACCCTTCTCACCCCCACTCTCTCCCTCCCCCTTTCTCTTTCCTCTTTCTCTCTCCCTCCCCCTTTCTCTTTCCTCTTTCTCTCTCCCTCCCCCTTTCTCTTTTCTCTTTCCTCTCTCCCTCCCCCTTTCTCTTTTCTCTTTCCTCTCTCCCTCCCCCTTTCTCTTTTCTCTTTCCTCTCTCCCTCCCCCTTTCTCTTTTCTCTTTCCTCTCTCCCTCCCCCTTTCTCTTTTCTCTTTCCTCTCTCCCTCCCCCTTTCTCTTTTCTCTTTCCTCTCTCCCTCCCCCTTTCTCTTTTCTCTTTCCTCTCTCCCTCCCCCTTTCTCTTTTCTCTTTCCTCTCTCCCTCCCCCTTTCTCTTTTCTCTTTCCTCTCTCCCTCCCCCCTTTCTCTTTTCTCTTTCCTCTCTCCCTCCCCCTTTCTCTTTCCTCTCTCTCCCCTCTACCTCTCCTCATCTCTTCACTCGCTGCCTTCTCACTCTGAGTTTATTAGCTCGCTCGCCCCCTTGCATTTTCCCTGTTTCCCTCTTTCCTCCCGTTCTTTTAATTTTTACCTTCCATCTCCATCCGAGAAAGAGTTCTAGTAGCAGACAGCTTCCTAGCCTTCCATTTCATGAAACCCATATTCAAATGGCGAAGACTCATTGTAGAATTTGTGGATGACACTGGAAGATACTGTAACTAGCGCAATAAAAAACCCTGTAGCAAGTGAAGTTGGATTTTGACAAATGGTGGTTTGAAATCCAGAACAAACGATTTGAAGGAAGATCATTGCTTTAAGAGCAGAGAGTTAGCGGCGCAACATTGATCTAGTCAGATCCTTATTTCAGTGACCATCACTCTTGATTTGAGTTTTGCAAGTTGCTCGTCACGGTGACACGGGTGACACTCCCATCTCGTGTCCCTTTCCTGCTTCGCCGCTTTTGCCCGCAGTCTGTGCACCCCCGTGCCTCCCGCCCCCAGGTGCTGCGACACGGGCGAGCCCGTCAGCGCAGGTGCGGCGGTGTTTGCGGCCGGCTTCTAAATGCTAATAGACGCCCCGCGGACACGGATCATCACCATTCCATCTGCGCACGCCGTAATTGTTTCGCGATGAGCCGCCGCCGCCGCCCCCGCCCCCCCCCCGCCCGGCTCGGAGGAACCGGGTGGGCGGACGGGGGAGGGCGGGGCGCGGTCGGGGTCGCAGGGGGCGTTGCGAGGGTTGCGCGCGCTGCGTCAGCTGGCGGACGACGGATGCCGCTCCGCGCTTCCACCCCCGCCTCCCAGCGCCCCTGCCCGCGGGCGCGACGCGACGCGACGCGACGCGACGCGACTAAACGCGGCGGTGCAGTTGTAGATGGCTGGCGCCGGTCTCGCTCGCTTCTCTTGCGTTCGTCCGAAGGATTTGCTTTTTCTTTCTCGCTACCGCTTTCGCAGTAAAGAGAAAGTTATATATTGCTGCATAAAAAAACGGCGAATGCTACAGAGTTGCAGATTGCATTTGACGCTACAACAGAATTAAGAGCACACAGACCTTCTGGGTGTAAAAAACAGGGAGAAATGCCAATTTTCATGGAGATCGGTCATGCGGTTTCAGAGTTTATCTCTTACGTATGTACCAACATCCATTTATATATATATATATATATATATATATATATATATATATAGAGAGAGAGAGAGAGAGAGAGAGAGAGGGAGATTAGACTATAATTTTTGTAGTTCTGTGAATTGTAATGGAGTTCGTAATGGGTACATATTATTGACGGCCGTAAAACTACTTGTTGGCAAATTGAACTAAGAGAGTCAAAAGTGATGGATTTTTAGTACGTACTTGTTGAATAATCCCTAGATGACATTTTATAGGAGTCAAAATAGGGCCTTGTTCAATCCAGTTGAAAAAGACAACTTCGTTCCAAAGTGATCGATAATTCACAAGCTTTACATTTGCGTTGTAAGGCTTTCGTGAGTCTCTCTTCCTCTCTGTCCCAATGAACTTGCTGTACCGAAGCATCGAATTCATAAAGTCATTCGCGTGATCCCCCCCTTTCCCCCTTTGTGGGTCGAGCAGTTTGTTAGGAATGCAGCACGACTACAAAGCACCGAAGTGGCTGCTCGCGCCCCGGTGACCGTGCGTTCCTCTGGGTGCGTCGTCGTCTTTGTTGGGCCGCCCCCGCCCCCTCCCAACCCGACCGCTACCCTCGCCCCTTCCCCCTCCCGCCTGGGCCCCCGCCCGCCCCACCGCCCTCGCGCCACTGCCCCCGCCCCGGTCCCGCCCGCGCCCCCGCCCGCGCCCCCGCCCCCGCCCGTGCCCCCCGCCCGTGCCACCGTCCGCGCCAGAGCCCCGCCCTGCCACTGCTGACGCCGGCGCGCCCCTCGCCCGCTCCCGTGCGTTATGGCTCTGCCGCCGCGCGCGCATACCAACCGGCCGGCCGCCTCAAGTGCCGGCGCTGCAAGCGCCGTGCGGCGTCATCCACTGAGCGCGCGTTGCTATGGGCCGCGTTACAATAAACCGGATGAAGGAACACGCGTGGCGATGGATTCTGCCGACTAGTAAAGGCGGCTCCACTTCTTCGTTATTCGGCGAACAGCGATCAACCGCTCGCCGAATCACGTGTAGTGTGGAGGAGTTGCTTGCTATTTGCCGAGTGGACGAACATTCGGTGCTTTCACACCTACCGCGTGTCGGTTTTTTGACTGAAGCGAACATTTGCCGAACACATCAGCTGGTCGGGATTGGACGAGCAATAGCTCGGTGCTCGGCGAATGCTGAATGTGTGGAGCCTTAAGGTGCGCTCCGTGGTTCGTTTGAAACATGCGGCTTTATAAAGAGCTAAAGGTTATCATCAAACGTATTGTCGTCCTCTCGAATGACGTTTGTTCTCACCTGAATGCAGTAAATCAAGCAACCCACTGCAAACCTTGCGTCCTGAAATTACTTCAAAGGAAATTAAGAATTATTCCCCTTTGAAGCCTTTTAAATATTTTTACAGTAATTAAATGTAGGGGATCTTGCAGTGTCCTCTACCAGGACTAATGTGAAATAATTAGTATTACGAGCCACTACAAAAATGAAAAACAAATTGTACTGAAATATGTAATTATCCAACATTAAATAATAAATTAATAATAATAATAATAATAATAATAATAATAATAATAATAATAATAAACAACTCTCATGACGGTCTGACCCGATAACTCGCAGAAAAAATGTATTTGTCGCTTTGGAACCGAAGAACTGGTATGAGTAGGTTTTTTGACGAGGTAGAGTGCAGGCATGATTAATACTCGAGGAAAGTGGCCTGTGCTGGTTCTCTTTCCGTGTCGCATATCATGATGATAACCTCATTCTGACGTTGGGTTCAAACTGTTTCTCAAATAGCTAGTTTTAGCCCTGATGTAAATACTTGTATCGCAAGAATGTTTCATTTCCTTTGTGGACTATAATTCACGAGGCAACGAGGTCCAAGTAGATCATTATTCTCTTTTCTTAGTTTTAAAATTTCGTTTAATTCCTTGTATCTGATCGTACACTTACACGTTTACGGAATTGTGACAGTGTTTGCGGTTGATTAACATGGATTCCTTTTTGTTGGTATTTGTTCAAATTAATTTTTTTTTCAAAGGAATATAATTGACGATTATGGCATTTCTGAACATATATATTTTTTCTTTCAGATTCTGCTTGTTGTCGAAGAGTTCGAGCAAAACGACTACTACCGTGTGTGTTGGCACAGTGCCAAACCGGTCATCACCCTTGTAAGTAGAAATATGCTTCTATTTTTATTTCTCTAGATTTAGGTATTTAAATGATTATAAACTCGTGTTTCCCGAAAGCTTCTATTAGTTCGGCTTCTACTACATCCACTAATGCAGTTACGTCATATGTGTTTCTTCTCCCCTTCTTTTTTGGCCCACATTCTTTTACGAAGGACCTGCTCAATTTCAAGATTTACAATTTTTAAATCTCTGCTCATTTAACTCTAGTATTAGTTTGTATTTCTGTCTCGAGTGTTAAAGTCCCTAAAATTTTGTGCTTTATTTGGAACCGTAAATGCTAACGAGAAAGGAATGTAAATTCGTGAACCATACATTATTGTTAACATAACATTGGTGCGAGAACTAAATTCAAAATGAACACGCATTTCGTTGGAACGAAAATGTGATTTCCGAGCCAATTTCGTTCTGTAGTATACTCCAGTTGAATTAAGAAACACGTAAAAAGAAGGTAGTGAAAATGTGATAGAAATTATTTAAGAATTAAAATGTAGCCGATTTAGTTACCAACCGAAATTGTTAAGGGATTTAGTTTTCAGGGGACATTTAATTTCTTTTAATTGAATGTTAGAACAAAAATTTGAAAAATGGAAAATGTTTTACCCATAGTCATCTCATTGGTGAGAATGAGTGGCGACTCGCGCATGTTTCTTGAAAGAAGGAAGTAAGTCAATTACGTAAACTACTTCAAATAAAACCACAGATTACATGTCTTGCGGTAGGATTAGAGCAAAGATCTCTCTGTTCGCTTTTTCCGTGGCTCAGTAGCCCACATTGCAAGATCAGGTAGGTCTCCTGCTCTGTCAACGTTTGACACTCTGCGCGAGAGTGTAACATTTCACCGCCCATAACGCGTTAATCTGGCTCAAAAAGAAGCCAACAATTTTCAGTTCAGGAGGAGATTTTCTCTTCCTGTATAGGTGCAAAAGTTTCCTGTTGCGGCCGCACGAGTGCCATCATATTTTGCCTCTTAACACAAAAAAGGTGGAAATGCTTAGCGTTCTCCCGCAGAACGACATCATTGATGTCAATAATTTTCGCGTAGCGTAAAAGCGCCCTTAGTTTGAAACTCGATCGAAGAAATAAATTTCCTTGCATCCATCAACTCAAAAATTTTACATTTTTCCTCGAAAGTCAAAGTTAATATTTTTATTTAGTTTTTGCATCAATAAGAAGAAAAATTGGGTTTGGGGCGTTCCACCATTAGTGGTGTTAAATAGATCGCATGCGATCCTTGGTGATCCCACGAAGAGGATATTCAAAGCAGTTGGATGCCAGCCTCATTGTCGACCCAGGCTACCTTGGAATCCTACCTCCGACGCAGGTCTGGAGAACTTTCAAGTAGGCGCGCCTTGCGGGCGGTCCCCCGATACTCCTGGGGTGTGACTCACTTTCTCCGCCTGATGCCGGTCTCGGATAACTATATCCGAACTATCTGTTTGGGAGAAAGTGGGATTTCGTTGGGGCAGGATATTGTCGGAGGGATTTCATTTTGCCGGGCGTCCCCCAGGGTTCTTTTACATGCCACAAGAGTGAAATGGTTGTGAATTTTTCGCCCTTCAAAAAATCCGCGCACCTCGGCCGGAATCGAACCCGCGCACTGGGGATTCAGAAAACCAGTAGGCTAGTGTTGTCAAGGTCGATGCCACGAGCGGGAGTCCGTGGCACGAGTGCCACGACGAAATCGTTCCTCCACGCAGTTCATCACCCCGCCACAAGAGACAACGCCATCCTTATTGTAAAACGGCGGGGTTACTACTACTCGTAATAGTTCCCTTTCCCGACGCTAGTTGTGCAGAAAAGCTCGTGGCATGCTACGATGCCACGTGTGCCACAGCCACCAGTAGAAGACCTTGACACCACTGCAGTAGGCTAACCTAAGTGCGCCTTCCTCCCTTACCTTCCTGGAGCAACCACCACCGGCGAGAATAATCGTGTAGGCGCGGGCGTGGATTTTCCGAGTGGGCGAGGCCGTTCCATGGATCGGCCTCTGTCCTGCTTCCCGAGGGGCGCAGCAGCCGGCGCGTGGGCCACAAGCACCGAGCGACCGTCAGCGGCGCGGGCGCGGACTCCGCCTCGAGGTGTCGGCGTGCGGGCTGCGGCGAGCGGCCGACGCCGAGGCGGGGGTGGGCGCTGCGCCGAGCCGCCGGCAAACCGGTTCGGCCCCGCACGGTAGCGGGCGGAGACGGCGACGGCGGGGGCAGGGGCGGGGCGCCGCGCCCGCCTCTCCGGCGCCTCCACGACGTCCCACACCCTCTCTCCCCGCGGGGGGCTCCGCGGAAAGTGCATCGCAGCGGATTACAGGAGCTGCAACAGGTCAACGTGTTTTAACCAAACGATTTTGCCGGGCAGCCCCCAGGGTTCTTTTACATGACACAACAGAGACATGGCTACTGTGGATTTTCGGGTATGCATAATGGGTTTTCAGAAGTTAATGTCATAGTAATTAAGTTTCTGTTATGCACAGAATGCACTTGTCCCTCTATACGTCACACTATGATTTTAATTATTTTCAACATTAAATAGACATTTACATAAATAAATACATAAAAATGTAATTATATTCTCCATTCTTAATGATTTGGCGAATCTTTGATGTACGTTAATGAACTTTAAAATAAATGCATTGCACACTTAATCCATTCTGACGTGTCGGTCCGTTTACTGTGGCTTTCACATACAGGTGAATAGCTAAACACCAAGACCGCGAAAGTAATTAATTAACTTCAGAATCTCGACGCTTCCCTTATAGATTGCTTTCAATTTACTGATTTTTATTTATTTATTTATTTAATTTTGTGATTGTGCAGTACAAATATTAGTTTATGCTAACATTAGATAAGATTGCTTAGATCTACTTACAATGTACTTGCAATGTTCTTACTTAATACTAGGCTGAGAGATCTGAGAATTTATTCAGAAAAATGCGGAGGGCGAATTTGTTTTTTATACGGTTTTGTAGGTTGTGTTTCGGCGAAGTCTCAAAGGAGTTAAATTGGGAATGCTTAGGATGTTGGGGACGAAGTGGAAGGACAAAAATGAGCTTGGTTGACGGTTCTATCTAAAATTCTTTGTGAAGTGAGTTCGAGATGGACCCTGGAGCGTTCATGATGGTGCGGAGGATTTGATTTTGGTCTTTTTGAAGTTAGGTGGCACTCAATTTGGCAGCGCTAATCCAAACGGGGCTTGCATATAGAAGTAGTGCTCTTTCGATCGTTTTGTCAAGTAATAAAGCGGTACTGTAGGGGTCATTTAGCTGATCTGTTGATTATTGGTTTAAGTCGGTGTATTTTAATTTTTGCTCGTATAACTTTTTTATATGATGTTTGAGAATGTCTTAAGTAAAGACTGAAGACTGTGGGTTCATGAAGGTACAGGTTCTTGATTCAGTTTTAAGGGGGATGGGGGGATGGGTGTAACATTTTAAGGGAAATATTTTAGCTGCTGTTTTAGACGGATTGATTTTAATTTTATTTTTGGTTGCCCAACTGTCAATTAGGTTTATTTATAACTGAAGATTGTTTTATTGTGTTTATGGGGGGCATGGTAAATAGGTTAAGTATAATAATAATCATAATAATAATAATAATAATAATAATAATAATAATAATAATAATAATCTGTGAATTTTCTTTTTCTTATATTAAGTTTTTTGGAAGGTCGGTTGCAAGAACAAGTTTTATAGGGAAGGAGATAAAGGAGAGCCTTGAGATAAACACTTTCGGATTAGTGCTGGTTATCAACTGTAACAGCAAATGTTCTTTAGTTGAAGCTAGAAACGATTTGAGTAAGATTGTGTGGAGTGCTTATTTCTTTAATTGGCTTCTCTAAAACGTCGAAATTCAATGTCGAAAAATATCGTTACTGTGTGATAATGTTTCTGAAACGCCGTATGAATATTTTCTGTGATTCTGAGTAGTTCGTTATGCGTGGATATCTTCGGTGAATCCTATATGCTCATTGGGTATGGAGGTGGATTTTAAGTAGTTTCAGTATTTTTCACTAGTAGCTTAGTTAAGAGTGGGAAACAAGCCAATTGGACGATAACTGTTGGTTTGAGATGCGTTCTTGTTCGTGTATTGGAAGATTATTAGTATGTTTCCGTACTTGGGCAAAATATCGTCCTAGGCCCCCAGGTGTAGTATTGGTTAAAACTGCAGTCACTGTTGGAAGGTTTTTAAATATTATAATGTTAATTTTTATCATGACCAGTGGCCTTTTGATAGGGCTTGGATTATTCTATTTCTTCGGGTGATGAGTATTGTATATTATCATGTGGGCGTTACGTCTGTTCGTTGACTGTTTTGCTGATTGAAGAATGACTGATCTGCTGAATGCACATATTCAGCGCTAAATCCGAATCTGTTTTCTCTTAACTTCCCTTTTACATGGCGTTGAGCATACAGTAGTTATGCATCGGTTGGGACTCGGCAAGAAAGATTATGATTGTCTTGTAAATTTAATTTAACAGACTTAAAAATAATTATTACTTTTCCCTTTTAGAAAAAGATTATACGAACATGCTATTATTAAAAGCTTTCGATATCCAGTTGTAGGAGGCATTTACTATGCAGGGAATGAGAGAGTGGGTAGCGCGCAGTCTAACGTCTCCTCAGTCAATAGCGTGAAAGGCGATTTTCCGCATCGCACTAGAAAGTTCGGCGGAGTCTTTGTAGATGCGTGATGTCACTGCTGCAGTCATGGTTGATATTTCATGGTCGATATAATGCTTAAAGAATAGCGGCGGAGTTGTTTTTTTCTTTCTAAGAAATAGAAGTGCCGGTTTTTATTAAGATCTGTGCAATTAGCATGTACATTGAGAAAAGTACTACTTGTGCAAATTTTTCACATATTTTACATTCGAACAAATCATGATATTGGCTTGATGTAAAATCAGGCGATAGTGCAAGAATGGCAAGATCCCCATTTTCTTTCACATACGCCATTAAGGAAAATGTTTATAAAAGAAATTAATATTAGGAAGTACTCATCCTCACATCATGTAGAAGACTAAAGAATGAAAATATAGGGTTGCAATTGCTTTTTACTATTAATGGTGACGTTTTCCCACAGATTTTGATATTTTGTTAGTTTAAAGCAACTTCACCGACAAATGTAGTCTTTGCGACCTGATGTTCCTATCATTAGAAATATTACTATTTAATATTATTTTTTTCTCAGATATTCATGATGAACAGGGAGCGGATTTCAAGGAAATATTTTATTTCATTTTATAACATCGCCTTTTAGTTTAGACGTTAATTTTATGTTATGGCAAATACAAAAAAGTCATAAAAATAGGTAATTTCCATTTTTCGTCGATTTCAACTTACAAGTCATTTTTTACATTTTCCTATAATTTTAAAAACAGTTCTCCCTAATTTAATGTATTATAACAGCATTTTAATGGTTCTTGCTTCAACTAATATTTACGAGATCCAAGAAATTCTCTATAGTATTCCTGAGTAGCCTATTCGATTTCTTCGATCAGAAATTGTAATGTCAGGCGTTGTAAGTATGCAATCTACCAATAACTTCGCAGTAACTGAAGACAATATGACCAAGACGCAATAACTGAGATTTCCTGGCTGAAAACAATCCAATCCAAAAGTTTGCAACCTGCGTTCACTTGAACGAAGGGAAGCAGCCTTGGGTGTATCAGTAATATATTCAGCAGCTTGAGTTTTCATTTGAATTGTTTTTTTATGACCTAAAACATTGGACATCTGAACGGATTTTGATGACCTAAAACATTGCCAAACATTGTCGATAAAATGACGTAAAAATGTTATCAAAACCAGTTCTGATTATGAACTCAAGCTGTTGAATAAATTACTGATGTAATTGAGGCTTCTTCCATTCGTTCAAGTGAACTCAGCTTGCAAACTTTTGGTTTTGACTGTTCTTTACAAGGAAACCTTTGTCTACAATTATCCCGAAATCGGTGGAACCGACAAGGGCGCTGATAGGAGACACAGAAACATTGTTACACACAACGGCGGACATTACCATTTCTAAGCGGAGAAATCGAATAGGCTACTCAGGAATTCTGTGGAGAACATTTCTTGTATCTCGTAAATGTTATTTGAAGCAAGTACCATTAAAATATTAATAATCAATGAAATCAGCCAAAAATGCTTTAAAATGACTTCGGGTAAAAAATGACTTCGTCGAAATCGACAAAAAAAATGACTTACAAAATTGTGCAATTTCCTACGATCATAACATTATATTAATTTCTATACTAAACGGAATTATCCTAAAGTGAAAAAAATGACATTTCATTAATATTAAATGAATTTTCCTTTCATTAATTCATTGATTTCTTTTTATTTCCTCTGACCAAAATATATTACTTTAGCACTTTAATATATTAAAATTCATTATTAAAAATGTATCTTTAGCGAAGATTGTACAATGGAATCTGCCGACGTTTTGTATTCTATATGAACGTTTTCTGCTACCTCTGGGCAGAAATTCACCAGAAGTGTTGTCACTGTTACCACTCACGATGCTCTTCGTTCGCGTAATGAGTTTCCGACACATTTATGCCTACGTGGACTTCAAAACTTCGAAGGCCACTTATCATTTTGTGAAAAAAATAGCTTTTACCGGAATGAGGAAGGAAAAGTTCTGAAATCTTTCTTTGATTAAAAGCAGAACTGTAAACATGGGAACAAGAAAACGCTGGAGCTGGTTTTAGTCATGGAAAGGTATTGAATAACTCTTTCTGAACACTGTTGCCGATTCGTAGAAAACACGTGCTATGATGTAACAATCTTTGTGCGAGTTTCTCAGGGGTTCACCTGGTGTGCGAAGAAGTCGAGAAGTTTTCCCAGATGTGTCATTTTGGTATTCAGTGCAGCACATGTCTCGGGGAGCGCACTCAAGGTGTAGCTTGTAGGCATCGCTCCGTCCTTGGAGGTCGGGAACGTGGCTCTCTGCTGCCAGCAATCTGGGAGCAAGGTCGTAGAAGGTAGTGCACGTTCAGTGAATGTAAAATATTAAACACATTTTTGGCCATTTGTTATTAATATAATTTTAGAATGTAATATTTGTATGAAAAGTAAAGTACGCGAATGTATTGAAAACATAAGACTACTAAGAAATCAAAATCGACACAATAACATTAAATGCTTCTAAGGTACGCTAAGCTACAGGATTTAATGCGTTGATACTTAGCCTTTTTCCGCAATAGTGTAACGTATTACGAAAAGAACTTATGTTGTTCATGATATGCAAATATTTAGTTTTAACATATTTACAGGGGCACGTATAATTGTTATATTTATTTTCATCAAATGTCAAAAACAATCTGATTCGTATGACGTTTGTGGAAGGGAAGAGTAATTATATTTAATGTCCATAATTAAGGAAGAATATGAATCATTACAGTATTTTCTCTAGGAATCGAAGATTGAAATGTTCTTCTCATCGCCTTGTAAATTTTTTAAACGTCTAGATTGTGTGATTAGTCTCCTTTAGGTTGTGATGAAATACTGTCACCTGTGACCTTTCCCACACTTCCCGCTGACTGAGTTTTAATGAAACTGCTTCTTGGCATTTTTCTAGTTTGTTTCTAGGAGTCATAATAGAATTTTAGATTTTCGTGTTCAGAAACAAAATGCAGGAAATTTTCTCTTTTGTACAATTTACATATTTATTTGAAGTTTCTACGCAAACAATATTTATTTGGTTTCTACGCAAACAATAAAGGTCTCAACACCTGAATGCATAACGCGGGAAATGTACTTATTTATCGTAAAAAAATGTGTAGGTGTTGTAGGCGGAAGGTAATTCGAATCTGCTCACATTTTATAGCGCGCCATATAACCCTGTGTACGTTGTTGAAGTATGAATTAAGGTAACGAGCGTGGTTGACAACAATTGAAAACTATTAACGCTCCCGTGTGAAACAAACTATTTGCAGCGGCAAATGGGCTCCGGATTCGATAGTATTGCTTCTTCATTCATTTAGCAAACTGAACGACTCACATTTTTTTATTCGAGGCTGAGGAATTTGATTCTCTTCCGAGAAGCATATGGAGTAGACGTGCTGGAAGTTGCCCTCCTGTCCTTGCGTCCTGCGCAGTTGGCTTTATCGAGCGTGCGCGCCGTGCCACCGCTGCAAAAGGGATCGATGGAATGCAAGTTGCGAAACAACCTGATGTAACCGGCGTTTTGTACTCTGTACCTCGTATTCATATTTCCAATTGTATACAAATGAGGAGTCGGTAAGACGCTGTTGAGCCACATTTTATTTTTTTGTTTTACGAGCATACCACGTTTCCTCTGATCATTCAGTGTTGTGTAATTCTGCTATTTGCGTAATAACTTTATTCATTTTCTTGATTCTACATTATTTTGTCTACGTAGTCTGTCAAAAATCAAATTGCACTATCGCAAATCATTCGCCCGGGCCCTTCGTTAGCAATCTAATATATTTTCGTGTAAAACAAACAAACAAAACAACAAAAACAGTAAACGCTGTATCTAACGTATGGGGGTGAAGTATGTAATCTGTGCAGGTTTTCTGGAGGTCCTGAATCTCTACTCTCACACGTTTACTATGCTTATTTAAATTATATAACTAATCAAAGGTGATTAACAGCATTTGAAAACTAAAACAGTGTGCTTACGAGTAATAAAAATTTACTTTCACCGGAAAATCGAAATCATTTCAATAAAAAATGTATATGAAATTTACTGCCATGAGAATGTCCTTTTTTAGATAATAAAGATGTTTTCTTTCCAACATTGATCTATCACGTGTTTTTATAATAGAATAATGAAAATCCCTTCATAACTGACGGTATGAAATTATTCTCGTTGTAATAATTCTTTGAAATCATAAGTAGAACACAATTTAATTTGTTTCATATCTGTTTTCACTTCAAAATTTCCTTCATTATCTGTAAAAGATTCTTGAACCGCGGTATTGCAGGGAAAAGAGATTTTAGGGAGACCCTGAAGGTGCTACCGGGTAAAATTTTAGACTATTGAGATCATTGTCACTATTTCCTATACTGTGGAGAAATCCAATTTAGTTCCTTTGATATTTGTTGTAAGTTATTTAGGCTCGCTGCGTTCACCATGTGTAAGTAAGGCTAGGTCCACTGTGTCCGCATTTTGCGAGGTCAACAATTAATTGCTGTCAGTTATGTGATTCTATATTTATATTTACGAAATGTATATCTTGCTTTTCTGCCTATATCTCTGATCTCCAATCATTTTGGTATAAAAGGTTTTACTAAAAGTTACTTATATGATAATTATATTTCATTTAAAAAGGTCACAAAACAATCTATAAAATTGAAGAGTCCGCTATGCGAACAAGAGGTAACTCAGTTGTTGTGTCGAGCCGCTAAACAAAATTAATTTAAGAAAGGTATTAATGTTGTATTTTGGGAATTCCCTTTCCATAACTCTCTAACCTCTCACTAAAACTGAGAAACCGAATTGCGCGCTGTGAAAACTACTGAATAAAGTTGATGTTGTTTCTATTAAATTTGTCTTAATTTATTTAGCTAGACAGGAGTTACGACCTGTTTTTGTTTATATACTTTCTGTTTTATTGCGTATAAGAAAAAAAGGCAGGTCCAAATAAAGATTTTTCCACTACATCTTCACTATTCTGTGACTTAGTTAAGAAATAAAATAATCCATAATTTAGTACACCCTAACTCCAATACTTCACAAACTCCACAAATCACTTCAAACTCCAGGACTTCACTGAACAAAAGAACCGTAAAAATCGTAACACGCGATGTAAATGACTCAAAAACGTCAAAAATGGAAATGGTTTCATTTATGTATTGACAATATTTCGTTGCGCTCTGAAAAAGTGTAGCCAACCGTCTTACATTCAAATTACTTTTTTGCAAGAGAGCTTTTCTTGACGATCCATCACAAATAAAGTCACCCTTCAATGGTTTTGCCTCGCGGCCGAGGACGTCTTGTTCCTCTGTGTCAACGCACGCCGATTTGCCGTTCTCGCGTCTGTGTTTACGCCCCTGTGGTATCCGCCGCTCTGCTAGTGGGCCGCGGGTGCGGCTGCAATGCAACGGCTGCTAGCGGATGTCATTTCGCGGATAATTTTCCTATAATCGTGAAAATGGATTTTCCGCTTTCCCATTTGCGGTGCCGATTCCCGAAATGTAGACGAGAGGTAGAGGTGTAACTGCGCGGCGGCGCGCCGCGGCGTGTCGCGGGCGACAAGGGGAAGGCGCGAGGTGCGTGATTCTTTGGCTTCATTTTTATAAATTCTTTGCGTCTTTTCACCCAACACGTCTCCTCAGCCCTCTCCGGGCATTGAGCGTTTATTGGAGTAATCCACCGTTGAGTTATTTGTTGTTTGTCTCGTAACGTCGCTGTCATTAAATGCCTATTATAGCTTCAGCCAGGCTCTCAGCGCCGTTAGTAACCGGGGTTCCTAGACGGTCACCCATTCGGGAATCCGTGGTGTCTCGAATTGCTTAACTTCCGTGACTTCACGGAGCGTAGATTAGCAATTTGGCTAACAACGCCGGTCTACGCCACTTATTGGCCATTTTCCATTTCTACACTATTGGCAAGGACATCACAAGCCTTAGTTTGACATTAAAGATTTAGGCAGGAAGTAAAGTTCGTTTTACTCCCCGACATACGTCTTAATTACAGAAAAAGAGCTTGTTTTGATGTCAATATTGTGTGAAAAAATTTAAAAGGCCAAAATGTGGCTTAAGCTCATATGACCATGCACCAAAGATTTATCCTAGAGTGCGAAAAAAAGTGCGGGATAAAGGTTGGCCCGAGGTCGCAAAGAGTCATAGACGGAGTTTTGGTGAAGTCGATTATCCTGAAGCAAGACTCCTTCATTAAAGGATAAGACATGAAGTTGGGGTGCAATGCTAATTGGTTCTGATTGTGAAGAAACGGTACGTGACGGGTAAAGTAGTAGGGATTTTCTTATTTACGAAAGAAACGACGTGATTTACTGACTGGAGAGAGATGGTATGTCGTAAGTACAGTATACTGACAATGAGCAGAAAAGGGAAATTTTTTAGGTAGTTGCGAATAGACTTGTCTTTATTTTGTATGGTGCATTCATGTTGATCTTGGAAACGCAATTCATTTTATTTTTTATGGGAAGGCTAATAATTTATTCCTTCACTGTCATGACCAAAATATTCTTGGTTTCGAAATGTTAAAGAAACAAAATTTTGTATATTACGCACTACAAATTGCCACGCATTTCACATTACTGTGGCGCTTACCTGTTAAGCAGTAACACCGCATCGATATGGATATTTCTCGCGTAAGTGTTTATAATAAGTTTTTCCACTTCACAGAATGACTAACACGAACGAAGGCGGAATGTCGCTTATAATAAGGTGCTACCATCGAGTGTCATTTATACTAAAGTTTAACGCCGTCTGATATATTGTAGATCTCATTATTTCTTCGTACTGGATTCTTTTGGGAAAAGAAACTAGTACTCTCATATTTACTGCTCTTTGAGACAATAAAAATGATCGTCTTTACATTGTCACTGTGGATGAAATTAGAACAGCGAAATTCGAAATCCAGTATAGTGTGTTTCAGAAGAGAGAGCAATGTTTGAGAATTGTTAACATCTTTTATTAGTCATTTTGGTAATTAAATAAATATTTTGCTGTTTTATTGAGTAAAAACATCAGAGAAATGGAGGGTTATGATCATCGAAATAAAATCCGGTTAAGGACGCCACATCTTTCTACAACGTACCACGGAAGCTATTGATAAGATTGCCACGTTACTCTAGAAAGTATAGGTTGCCCTTCACCGAAAATTATAATATTATCCTTATCAATGCTTGCCGGGCAAACCGCTTGTAGCGGCAGTATGTTCGCCCGGTTATTCTTCGGAAGCCGTGATTGCTGCGGACGTGACTCGCCAGACCTAAACATCGGTGGAGAAAAAATCTAATGCAGTGTCGATGGCTCGCTGGGTCGACGTCCTGGGCGTCAGCGAGTCTTCGGCAGGCGGCTTGCGTGAGTGGGTGGGTGTTGGTGTTCGGTTGATTGATTGTTAGTGGGCGCGTCAACTGCTCAAGTCATTAGGCCCGTACGTATACTGCATGTTTTTCCTCGGGAGACGGCTGTGCTATTCCCCCCGCTAGACGGCGAGAACCCGGCGCCGACCCACCGTCGGCTAGCGGTGTTTTCCGCGACCAAGTATCTCCCCACCAGCGGGGCACCGCCCCATCCGCGACAAGCGAAGTCGGTTGGGAGTAATGCGGACTGAGTTTTGTAGCGCGCAGCGGGGCGGCGAGTGGAGTGGTCGAGAGGGGCGGCGGCGGCGGCGCCTTGGGCAGCTCATAAACCGCGCGCAATTCCGCGGGCAGCTGCGGGCGCCGAGGGGGGGAGGGAGGGGGGGTGGGAGCTGCGCCCGGTGCGCCGCGTCCGCTGGCGTCGGGACCCGCGGCGCTGCCGCTTCGGCGGAGGCGGGGGTGGGGATGGCAACTGGCTAGTGCGGCGCTGGCGAGAGCGGAAGATGCGAAGGGCGTGGATGCAGGGGAATCCGTGACGACGTCCAGGCCTCGTGGACCATATCAGGAACTGAAATCCGATGAATGGCAGTTTTGACCTCGCCTATTGACCAAACGAACTTGTAATCCCGCGCAAAACGCCACCGTAATGACTTAGTATGTGTAATCAATGGTGAACTGTGAAGATCATAAAACTGGCAGTAATTTAGTATTGGGACTTCATGAGGATACCACAAATCTTGAGACGGGAGAGACACCTCGCTAAGAGTTTTTACAACGTCAGTAAAGTGCATTTAATATAAAAAGAGGGCCAGCTGGCAAGCCGGCTCGTGGGGAGTGTGGGCAGGGTGGCGTGGACGTTGGCGGGAAGGAGCCACCTGTCCCAGTCGATGCGGGGACAGGTGAGTGACGGCAATGCGCCGCCGGAGTGACTGATGGGAGTGGCTTGCGCTGGGCGCGAGCGCTTGCTCAAACTGACAACGAACGTTGCGGCAGTGGCGGCTGCGCTTGTTGCGCTGGGCACGGGAGCGGAGGAGGAAGGGTGTGGGCAGTGGCGGGGAGGCGGGGAAGCGAGGTTCCCCGCTCTCACTTGCGCTCGGCCCGAGTTTCTTGTTCTTTTTCGCTCGGGCGAGCGGCGTGGGCTCTGCAATTGGTGCGCTTGTCTGCCGCGAGATCGCAAGGGCTTGATGAGTTGACTTTTGCCTCGGTGACAATGTTGGTCGAAGGTCTTATTACTTGCATCATTTTGCCTGTTTCCATTAGTTCCTTTTGGTCGTGTTATTGATCCATATTACTCGTTTTCTTTTATTGCTCCAAGTTTTTCTACGATTTTTTTGTGACAGTTCGAATGCTACCAATATTAAATGCATCAAATATTATAGATGTGTTCTGTATCTGTTTCCGCCTAGTGGTGTGAAAGAACTGAAAAAAATAGGTGTATAGATGTAGCTGCTAAGTAATCGTGTTCTCTGACGAGAGAGAAAAATTGATTTGACTGTATAGAATGGAAGACTGACGGAGAAAAGCTGCTAACACTGAACTGGTGTGCGTTTTGTTCTTTACTAACAATTATTTGAGGGGGGGTGACCTATTTCCCGGAATAACTGCATAGCGGGATATTGCAGGATTGTAAACGAGGATAAAATATACGTGGGTCATACCGGTTTCAGAGATGCGGTATGTCCTTGAGTAAATACCGGATGCGTTGTTTGGCATGGACCCGAAACCCCGTCCATGTGCTTGATGCGCGTAGCAGCCACGCGCAGTCTTGCGTAAGGCGCTCCCCGCCTCGCTCCTCCCCTCCCCTCCCCGCTCCTCCCCCTCCCCGTCCCGCTCCACCTCTCCCCGCCCCATCCTCTCCGCTCCCCTCCCTCTCCTCTCCCCTCCCCGTCCCGCTCCACCCCTCCCCGCCCGCTTCACCCCTCCCCGCCCGCTCTTTCCCCGCCCCGGCCCGCGCCGCTCTTCCCCTCCCCGCCGTGCTCTTCCCTTCCTCGCCCGATTATCACCTACCCAACCCCAATCTTCCCTTCCCCACTCCGATTTTCCCCTGCCCACCCCATTCTTGCCCACCCCACCCCGCCCCGCCCCGCGCCACCTCACCCCGCCCCGCCCCGTCCCTTCCCACTCCCCCACGTATCTTCCTCGCTCCTCGCGTCTCGTCACGCGCATTTCTGTCGCGCAAGCCGTCCGCGCACTGAGCTCGCGCCGGCTATTTCTGAGGCGCGCGGCCGCGTGGCGGGCGTGGCGGGGGCTTCCTGCTTCTCGGAACGCGCTGCACCGCGCGCATAACCCGCGCTTGCGGAAATGATCCGCCACGCCCCCGAGACTGCTTTACCCAGAACTGTAACTCTGCGGCTTTGATGTCTGTGTCCCAAGATTCCTACAAACCGCGCGTGCTTTCATGTGCTGTTCTGTGCCAAACGTCCGTTTAAAATGGTTGCTCGTGCGATCGGCGGGCAAGACGCGGCCACGGGATATTTCTTGAGCTGGAACTACTCGTTCGAGCACGTGGCTGTTGGTCTATATTGAACGTATGTGACTACTTTACAAGAGACAGTTTCTCAGAAAAGCACGAAATGCACATGTAGTGTTTCGAAAGAAACCATTTGCTTTCCGGAGAGAATAACGGGCGTTTGTATCCCATTAATAATATTGATTTCCGCCTTCTGTAGTAAAGTTAAACTTAGTAAGCAAATGTAGCTCACCCCCATTCGTTTCTCTGTAGGGAATTTTGGCGTCATTACGTAAAGGAAGTTGCGCCAAAAGTAGAAAGAATCCTTGATAATGCAACGCTTATTCGAATGCCTTTCACACATTTTATGGCAGAAACCAGAAGACTTCGCAGACTTCATTAATAATTTCGGATCGCTTTGCCGATAAAGTTCTGGCACCTTATTTAACTCGCAACGAACGGTTTAAAGATTGTTTTCTTAGAATACTACAAGCAAGTTAGAATGTGTGAGATGGAATTTACAGAGGAAACGTTCTATCAATGAATTATAGGAAATGAAAAGAAATATGAACATTAATCATAATACGCTATTAGTCAATTGTCAGTTTATGTGGCCGTGACATAAGTATATTGTGTCGACTAAGAACTAGTGTCTCTTAGCCTTAAACACTTCGTGCAGTTTTAGTGTATTCGCTGATGCTGGGTAAATTGGGGTGTCTTGGTGTCCCTAAAATTACGAAATCTGACACTGAGTAGCTTATGGTCTCAAATTATAATGTTTATTTGGAGCATGGACAAATACTAGATGACATTTGATGATTTGTTAGGCTTATAGGACAATACTCAAAAAGGTCCAGAGTAAAAAAAAAAAACGAGTGAATTTCTCCATAATAAGGATTACTAACTGACGGCCCATGAGCCAGTTTTTTACCCCCCGCAAAATCTTTTTGCAAAATTTCAAAAATATGTTTTTGAAGAAATGTAAGAGAAATATATCGCATTAAAAAGTATTATTTTATTACGGGAAAAAAGGCCAACGAAGGTGTAAAAAGAGCTAATAGATAAGAGACACTGATTCGAAGTACAAGAACCACACGTTCAATTCAGCGAAAATTTCCCAATGTAGTAATATAATTAAAATGCGACCGCAGTCATGCCCAAGGGGTCCCAGTTGCTGTCAATCTTTGCAAAAAGTTCGGACAGTCAGAAGTGCGTGTTTTAGCGAACATGGACGTTCGATTTCTAGGTAGGTCTATCCCTAAAAATATTTCGCAATGAAGTTCGATTTTGGCTAGGTACTCGTATTTCACTGCATTAATTTATTCAGTTTTTTCAGTGAACTGTTGTTCCATTTTTTAGTTTCTCTTCCCTCTGCCTTATTACTTTTATCTCCTGGTTCTCTCTTCCAAAGTCGTTCCCATTCTTTATTGTTCAATGGCAAATATTTATCATAGCTACAGAAGTAGGTCTGTTCTTCATTATTGATTGCCTCGTCCAATATGTAAAATACGAGATGTTTCGTCAGCGAAACTAGTTTTCCATTAGTATCTCTAAATTCGTTTTTTCCCTCGCAGATTTATTGAGAAATAGTTTCACACTATGAACTCTGTCGCCTCACAAGTCCCCTGTCGTAGGAAGATCAAAGAAAAAGTACGAAATTGAGATGTACAATATCAGAAACACGTGGTTTTGAACTTAAGCCTGTAACAATCGAGATGTGGACCATTCGAAAATATGACGTTGTGTAGTCCTCCCAAAAGGGCAAAGGCGAAAAGTTTGTTGTAGTTTTGATATTTGGTTTCTAGAGAGATTTTTTGCGTCGCTGAACACGAATATCAGGATTGCCAACTATAATTTTGCCCGGAAACAGTTTTTAAGCAAAAAAAAGTATAAAAAGCATGACTCGGGTTTTTGGAAGTAATTCAAATCTACTAAATTTTCGTAAATAATGCCTTATGAAATAAAAGAAGATAAGATTGCGAACATTTAATGTCGTTTAGCATATTTCTCCAACCAACTGTTTAGCCACTGGAGCTCAGGTAATGAAGGTGTTATAAGAAAAAAACTAGTAAAAACGGGAATTATCCTACTTATCTCAAAATAGGCAAAAACATCCATTTTTCGTAGATGATGAGCTGATATGAAAATAGAGATTAAATGTACCTACATTTTATGTTTATCTCCGATTAATCCCTTAGGCGCGAGAGTGCCGCAAAATTAAATGTTTACCCTCCCTGTATTTAGCTTTTGAAGTTCTGGTATGTAACAATGCGCGAAGATGAGTGTTGTATTTTCCCTTGAGTGTTGCGATAGAGAACGTGAATGATGTCTGTGCAACATGTTCATGAACAGATCGAACATTTTCATTATTCCGCTATTCAGAACAGCACGTAGCACGAAGCATTCACGGGTGGAACTGGTCAACAAGGATGGGGCAAACTTGTTTTACGATTTCTGCAGCATTTTCCCTTTAAGGATTGAAATTTGGGCAGTAATAGCATTAGCAGTTAGGTGATGACTTGGCAAGTGTAAAATTCAAACAGTGACAGTACAACTACTTGCAGTAATGAGCAATACAATATGAATGTATAAGTTAATTCCTATCAATCCAACACGTCTTGTGCCGTTGCTGACAGTGGGATGACCAGCTTGAGTTTTTGACCTGCGATCTAGGTCAATTTTTATTGACCTTGTTTGAAAATGGTTTAAACGAAAGAAACCAATTCCATTGTATAAAGCATTCAAACCAATAACTGACCCGCAATTGAGTGCCAGAGTTCAATACGTCATCATTGATGAGATTTTATAGCGTAGGGTTTTTGTCATATGTGTTTTTCCATGACAATTATGTTCAACATGTTATAAAATATTACCATAATAGTAGCATATCAATGAATTATCAACATAACATGGTTGAATATATGTAAAGATATCAAATAGTACTGTTGGGGTGTGTGGTGGTTTTTATGATTATCCTGAGGTCATAGAAGTGCTTAGCGAATTAAAAGGTCTAGAAATCGTGCGTACATAGTGTTTGACGACACAATGATGCAAAAGATGTCCAAAGAATTTTCGTGTTAACACGAGTGTCAAAAGACAATTATTAGCAGTGTATTTTACGAAGATTGTATCAGCAGAAGTGACATCCAAACAAGGGAATGGAGACGCAGAGATCCGATAATAAACACAGCTTTGTCCTTAGATCCAGCAAATTGAGCCATGATTGACCGTGGTGATGATATAGTAAAGCTATTGATAATATTGAGAGCTCTCTGCAAGCATGCAAATGTGTCCTTTTTTGAAAACCGAGAAAGGCAAAGTATCTACCTACATTTTCTAGGTGGGTGCTGTAAGTGAAACAATTGCCGATAACTTTATTTTCTTACTTGCAGTGAGTGGTTGATAGAGCTCCTCGGCCTTAGTCATGCACAGGAAAATGAAATTATTAGTTACTAACCAAAAACCTTAATCTTGCTTTATAAAATTATTCAAAAACTCTAACGCAACTAAAGAGATGGTTGCTGTTCTTGGGAACTTCTCTAGTTTCTTTCTTCTGCTGTAATGGGCAGAACGTTCACAGAATCAATTGAGAGACGTCAGCTAAATCTGCCTTGAGGTACAAGGTAAATTTTGCTCCAATACCATCTCCATCAACAGCTGCAGCAAGACAAGTTTTAAAGATTTCCATCAAGTTCAGAAATGGCTAGATGTCGAAAAAAATCCAAAAGAGTGAAGATGGAAAATAATGAAAAATTGCCTTGCGACTGTGACAACAAATGTTCACCACTTGCACCGCCCCGCCCACCTTTATTGAAGCAAGTTTGCTGCAAATTCTCCAAACACTGCAAAAAAGTGACCGCATGAAGGAAGGGATAATGCTCTAATGTGTCTTGACTGCAAAAAGAATTTCGAATATAAGGCAATAGTTTCCAGTATAATTGACCTGAAAGACTAGTTACGAGCAGGAACAAGGCAGATTAAATGATTGGAGCTGGCGAACCAATGGAAAAGAACCTGGATATTCTACAAGATGTTAGATAAAGCCAGGCATTAGAAACAATTGAACATACAAGTGAGGTAGTAATAAAATAATGCTGGTGCCCGCTAATGCCTTTTATGTTGCAGATGTCTATGAAAACAAAGGCCTTCGGCGTACACGCTTCGATGAAAGTGTGCATCGGCTTCCAAAAAATTTATTTTTTATTTTTCACATTAATTACCTACTTTTTTTCGATTAAAATGTAAAATGATTCTCAAAATCGCCATTTTTATTAACACTACATTATTGGAGGAGAGTTATATGGAGGAGTTAGTGGGGTGAGGGAGAGCAAGTAGAGTGTCATTTTCACAAGATCTGGGCATATTTCCCCCTATAAACGCCATGCCATGCGATCCTAGAAAAAAAAATAGGATAATCTCTGTTTTTCACTTTTTTGCATACCTCACAAATATTTGACGTGCTCTCGCTGCTAAACCGTTAACTAAAAGAAACTTTTGACATTAAATGTATGCAATTTTATTTCAGTTACAGTCATTATTTACGAAAAGTGGATAATTTTTGGAGTTATTGTGAAAAAACTGAAAAAGTCCGGTTATTTTACACTTTTTTTATTGAAAATTTGTGTTTCCTGGTAAAATTCTTATTGGCAAACCTAAAATTCGTCTTTAATGCCCCCAGAATCACATAGGAACCAAATATCAAAACTACACTAAAATTTTCCCTATTTTCTACCATTTGCCTGGCTTACTAAATAATAATACATATATATTACAGAAAAAAGACTAAAAAGAGATTGTTCCAACCCTGATGACATAGTTGCTAAAAAAAACACGAGACCATCGGAGCGATGACAAAGCCGCACCACCTTCCAACTCCCCCTCCTTTGCACCCGCAGCGGATGACATTTAGAGAATGCAAGAATTCCCCGCCCCGTCCCGGCGCGCGCCAAAGGTCACGCGCCTGTGGGTTTGGGAGCGACGGCGGGGGCGGGGGAGGGTGGGAGGAGCACCGGATCCGCGCGCTGCCTCCAGGGGGCAGTCGATGACGTCACCCATCGATCGCCCGGGGAGCCCGGCGACTTGAACGGCCCCGCCCCCGCCCCCGCCCCCCGCCCCCGCCCCCGCCCCCGCCCCCGCCCCCGCCCCCGCCCCCGCTCCACCCCGCCGCCTCCGCCAGCATCGGCCGCAGGCGCGCGCTACATTGTCTGCCGAGTGATAGCCGGCGGAGCGCCACTTCACCCCTCGCGCCGCCGCTGAACTTCCTCGGGTTACCTGGTAATACCGACTCGCATTCTGGATTGAAATGCACATATTTCGCTCATAATTCTGTGCTCATTGGTACAAGTTATTAAGTCAAAGATCTTAGTATGGAGAAAACAAGGTTAGATTATCGAGTCGTAAGCAATACATATTAAGCCGATTGAGCTATATTTCCCTACGCTTTTTTGCCCTTAAGCAACATGAATTAGGTCGATATACTAATATAAAATATAGATAATTAACTTGTAGTTTCAATACTTAACCCAATTTCGCCAAAAATTGACTTGAGAACTTTTTCCCGTGACCACAGATTTAACTGAGTCAGCGTACTCTCCCGATTAGAGAGCATTCGTGCGTTCTTTCGGTAGATGTGCGCAACTTCTCCGCAGAAGTTGGGTAAGCACGGAATCGTAGCGGTCTCGGAAGCAGTGACGTGAACTAAGCAATACCTAAGGTTGAGGGTTCGTGTCTCGTGTAACACCTTCTATTGACCATTGCGTAGTTGACTTTTCTCGAACAAACAGACCCACTTTAAACATCCCATATATAATTCATTATCGATCACTCATCACCCTACATCTTCATTCAGTCAAATACAAAGGCAAATAACTACAGTGAAACCGCCCAAACGCTAATTCGATCACCTCCATTAACGACGTCGTGGAACCGTTCGATTTTTCCCCCATAAGTCGCGTGTAAATATTCCCTCTTTTCAGCAGCACACGGTCGGACAGAGTTCATAGTTAGACCTTTATTGAGCGGTCATCACATTCGAATTTAAACTATTAAAATCGGCGAAAAATATATGATTACTGTTGATTTGATATATTCCTGCGTGGAGACATCTTGAGAGATTACTTCGAACAGTGACATAGTATCTTATCTCCAGGGGGTTAATTTATGTTAAGGTAACAAATGATTTTAATAAACGTTGAAACAACGCGTTCCCATCGCCCATTTCACAACCTTTCTACAGTTTGCTAACTCGTGCTTCCCTTGTGTTGGAATTTGTTACGGACTTGCGGAACACGCCTCGTGCGCAAATCTGGTTTGAAGGTCATTCGCCAACTCCGTCAGTCGGCCATGCTGTAAAGTTTCTTTAGGATGCGAATTGCATCTTCAAGTTAGGTTTGCTTGTTCGATTAAGTGATGACGGAAAGCGAGTTTCTCGACTAAGAGAATGAGTGACGAGTCAAGTGTGTTTTTTTTGACGTTAGCCGACAGGAGGCAAATGATCCTAAATACTCTCTAAATTGTATTTCGTCATTTGTGATAATTAAGTGTGAAACCATGCTCCATTTCGTAACAATTTGCTCAATCAATTTTATTTGTGTTTTCAGAAACCTTATAAACCTTAAGAAGCGACCACCTCTATTTTCATGTACTTTTGCCGAAACCATTGGTAATATTTAGAGAGGTCTTGCTGTATTGGGGGGGGGAGATATAATTGGTGACAGAAGGCGTAAGCCATGTAGTCGCTTACACTCAGAAATGAATAAGGCCTGTAAGTTTAAAATGCCTACTGAATTGTCCTCAGGCGCACAGCTAACCCCTTTCTAAAAGTGAAATTACCTATTGCGTAGTCTATTCTGGTCTCGCATTTCGTGCAGATCATATGCTAAGCATATCTGACAATCTGCATGTATTAATGATTGATGAATGGGATTATTTTATGGGATATGTCGTCGTTTTGTATGAGCATAAATAATGCGCAGGGTACGTATCTCGAATAGTGTAATACACACGGTGTAAATGGTGCACATGTCGAATATTTCTCTGCACATTTTAGGTGTAGAAGTGAGGGATGTGGTTTCAAACGATCTTCGATATTTCTTTGCCAAATCGTCAACATGTCAAATCAAGATGTCAAATCGCTAACATATACGAATTGATCAATTTCAGGAATGATCAGTTGCCAGTTTAATTGCTGTGAAGCGCAAACAGTACACAAACAATGACCATGTCTAATGTTGTGCACTGCTATGCTTCTAACACTGCTTCCTTGTACCAGCCACAAAAAAGTTCGCAATACGCGTGTGATCCTCACACCTACATACACTAAATTTTCTCAGGGCATATTTCCGACTACTGTCTTTTTATTGATGCCCACCAGCCTCCATGACCATGACATGTTAACCGTTCCTGGGTTCCGTGCCTTGCATATATGCGTACCGTGCGGGAACAGTAGTAACACGAAACGCAAATTAGATGGCCTCAAATTAGATGGATTCAATCATCTACTTTTTGAAGTGGCATATAATTCTCTGTAATTAGGCATTTTTTGTTACGTATGTGTGTGTGTGTGTGTGTGTGTGTGTGTGTGTGAACTTAAAAAATCATTGTTGTAGCATACTGCAAAGACATGTATTCCATTCAAAGAAAAATAAAATTGATCACTTCTACAAAACTACCATATTTGGCCTATGCGGGTTGTCCGTTCAGAAGTATTGAATGTTTATCCAAAATTTTGTTCTTAAACAGTTATCTAAACATTCTCTCGGTTGCAGTGAATCTGAGCAAACTGTAGTTTCTTGTCATTGATTAATTGCATCATTTCATGGAAATCTAAACTTTACTGATATTTGGAATTCAATGCGTTTTATCTTAGATTCTAAATCTAGTCTGTGAGACTTGCGTGTAGTAAATAGTATTGGATATTCCCTGAAATCCTTCAAGCACCGTGTTAACAAAGTGGGGAGGGGGTGAAATGCGATCCGTAACTGAATTGTAGTTTATCCTTTAACATATAATATTAGTTTTTGGCAAAATTCATCATGGCCTTGAGGATACAGACCCTTAGTCATGGCTATTGGTTATTGTTAAATTCTAATTTCAGATCAGATACTTGTATTAAACCCAAAGGGTGATGTGCTTTCGCAACTTCGTAGTAAAAAACAAATTTGCTTTCGAGTTCAGTAGTACTTTTCACTTTCAACACGAAGGAATTTGTCGAGACCAAAATACTTTGCCTCGCGAATCTCCACCTTACTGCCTCATCGCCTCCTAATCCACTTCTTATCTTAATTGAATCTGCCAGTGGGCTGTACGTATTTCACTGCCCTCTACACACCCTCCAAGCCGACAGAAGGACGTGGAGGTTAGGAAGCCAAGGTGAAGCGGTTCTACAGTTGCAGGGAATTTTCTTTGTAAGTTTTCGAATTGGTGTATTGCGATAATAGTGTATAACTGTTAAAGCGTACTGATAAGTGAAACCTTTGCAATACTAATAAGTGGAACCTTTGCAATACCGTGGTATAAATGATCCCATGCATTAACAATGGGCCAACGGCCTCCGAAGCACACCAGTTTATTTAACTTTATTGATCGTTTTGAGGATTTTGCTAAATTAATCGATTTATCTAATAGTATACACACGCATTCATTTAAACGAAAAGTATTTGTAAATTTTAGACTCTGCAAATGAAATAATTTTCTCTCGTTAATATTTATATATCATATTTTTGTCAAATAATGGCCGATGCATAAAAATATTATACTACGACTTAAAATACTTTAAATAGTTCCAAAATTTATTCTGAATTTCAGTTTTTGAATGAATAATCCCGATTTCTTTACCCGCAACCAAAAACGTGGTAACTCAAATTATAACAAACGCTTGGGACAATTGCATCGTATTTTGAACAAAAATCGCATCTTCCACATGTCAACAATTTTAAAATTCCTAAAGAAATGAAACCTATAAAAAAAGTAATCGACGTGCCGTTGAGCGGTCCCAGCCCTGACATCGCTACAGTTAATGTTAGAAGCGACACTCGGCGATCTTCCTGGTTAGTTATCGACAAGAGTGGAAAGCGCCGTGAACACGCGCGCACATCAAATGGATCCTCTTTGCGGTCATGCTGCCCCCCCCCCCCCGCCTTCAAAACCTCTCGACTGGTTGTGTTGTTTTCATTGTCAGAAACCATATTGTCACGGGCGAGTGCCAATTACAGTGCTGCACTTTGGTTGCAGCCATCCTACGAGCTACATTTTATGTCTTTAAGACGGTTAAATAGTCAAGTCTTGAGAAAGATTCATCCATACCTGTCTAAAATATACACTGAAGAAAACTTAACTTCATATTTTGCTGCTACTATTTCTCTTAATTTTTATAAATACATTTTTTCATTGTTCTAAATAAAGGATCAGAATTTTTTTTACAATTTCATTTTTAGATCATGTTCGTCATCTAAAGATACCTAAAACAAGGTTGAATGATCTGTGTAAATTCTGACATACGTAAATAATAAATAATATTCACAATTCTGTTCTTCTAAAAATTCAAAGTAAATACCTTTGATTTAGTTACTTTCTCTTGAACTTTTTAAACTTCTTGATACGGCCAACTTCATTAAGAGGCAATACATGTTAAATAGTAACAAAAACCCCTGTCACTTGTTCACGTGAAACAGAAAATAAACAAATTAAAGTAGGTTTTAAATTGAGCGGTAATCCAAGTAAAAGATAATAAAATCGGCTCAACACTACGACCCCACCAATTCAAAATCTATCAAATGCATATTAGTAACTTCTCCCCTCCTGTGATCTATTTGCTGGAACAAATACTTCAAAAGTAATTTTCACTGACCCTGTAATGAGACGTGTGAAAATTGACTGAAAGTTCGTGCTCATTCGTTGGACTTCGTGTAATTAACGCTTTCTGATGCTTCAATTGTTTAGAGGTAACTTTTTACAATAGTTATTTCTAGGAAAGCAAACTCAATAGTGTGGGAGAGTGAAGTAGTCGGGTATTGACCGGGACAATTTCCGGAGTGTGTTCATTCGAGTTTGGAAGCTCTTCTTGCTACAATTACTGCACGCCTGCTTCATTCAGATAATTTGATTTCCGAAGCTCTTCTTGGTATCATTACTGCACGTCTCCTTTGATGGGGTTGTCAGTTGAACCAGCCCCAGTGACATCTTCCGAGAACGAACGCGTCTATTCCAGCGCTCGTCGCCGTCGGCGAAACCTCTTGTGGTGGCCGCCCCGCCCCGCCGCCATGTCGTAATCGCCGCTGCCCGCGCCTGCGTCATCACTCCCATATGGGAACGAAGCCCTGAAGCCGCCTGTGTGCGTGGGTGGGTGCGGTCCCCGCGCGTCGTTGCCAACGCCGCAGGAACAAACACGTTCATTTGAAAGCGCCTCTGGTCGCAAAGGATTGGACGCGGTAGCAAGCTCCCCTTGCCGCTACTACCTGGAGTTGGCGTGAGGCGGCCGGTGGGAGAAAACGTCTGTTCACTTCGTCACGCGAAACGTCGATGTGGACTGCATTGTGATTGGTTACGTCTGCCGAAGGCGTCGCTTTCCGTTCGAGTGACATGAATGCGGCTATATTATCTGCATGCACCCATAAACATGGCAATATTCTGTAACCACAGTTGGCCACCTATTCAAATTCAAATAAGTACGCTTGCACGAATCTTTGGGTCAGTAGAAGATAAGAAAATTTCCCTATGCCACTGCATCGTACAGAATACACAATATCATATTAGAAATGTTCTTAAAGTGGGCTTCTTTCAGCATTGAGTAACTGTTGCGATATATTTCCAGCAATAATCCTTTCATGACTAAAATCTGCCTATTTTTCAGCTTAGGTAATATAAAATTTGCGAAGTGGAATATTATTTTGGATGGGGAAAGGTCTTGCATTCAGTGCTGGAATATTGATATTCCGATGACGCCGCAATAGGTAGCTCGGCATGCAGCGTTAACTTTCTTGGAAGTGTGAATCAAAACCAAAATTAGACCCTATTTCATGAATGGCTTGTAAATGCTCTTGTAGGCGTAGCGGGTGCATTTTCCGCGTTTAAAGCGCAGATTGCGATGAAGTAAGCGAGGAAGCATGCTCTGTGTGAGTATGCGTGTGTGCGTGGGTGCCGAGGCGAGCGGCGGGCGAGGCGAGGCTGGCCGCTGGCCCTGTAACCTGCAACCGGCGCGAGACGGAACGGAACGGAGCGAGCGCCGCCGCCCCCGCCGCTACCGCTCCCGCCGTCGTCGCCGCTCCCGCCCCCGCCCACGCCGCCGCCCCCGCCTCTGGCCCCTCCACTGCCCCGCCTCCGGCCCCTCCGCCGCCCCCGCCTCCGGCCCCTCCGCCGCCCCCGCCTCCGGCCCCTCCGCCGCCCCCGCCTCCGGCCCCTCCGCCGCCCCCGCCTCTGGCCCCTCCGCCGCCCCCGCCTCCTCCGCCGCCGCTGCCGCCACCCACACTGCGCGCCGCCCCGCTGCCCGCGCTCCTCGCGGCGCGGTGGCGGCCGCTGCCACCTGGCCCTCCCTCTCCCCCTCCCTCAGCCTTTTGCCTCCCGGCGCCTCGCCACATCCCATCCCCCGCCGCAGCCCGCTCGTTCCTCTCCCGCCCGCGCGGAGACCGCCGCCTCAGACCCCTGGCCGTCGCCGCGGCCCCGCAATTCATCACGCCTCCGCCTCCGCCCCCCCTCCCGAGGCGCCACGCCGCTGACCCGCCCGTTGTACCGCTACCCTTCCTCCGTGGCCTCCCTCGCCACGACTGCTCTCTTTCCCGGCTCTTCCTTGTTCTCGGCCTGCTTTCGCCGCCTCGGCCGATTCCGCTCTCCCTCTCTCTGTCTTCGTGTGTGTCCCCTCTTCGGTGCGATGCTGCGCCGCCCCGCTCCGCTCCGCTCTGTCCTTGTCCGCCGCCTCCGCGAGCCGCGCCGCCCACGCCGCCCGCCCGCCCGCTCGCGCGGCGGTCACCGCGTGGAATATCACGCTGGCGCAGGCGCCTGCCCGTCGCCGGAGTATATCGCGAGCAGCCACTGAGAAAATGGAAAATGCCGGCGTTTCAGGGGGAATGCCCAACCGAAATTAATCCGTGTGCGCGGAGCGCCTGCGGTAGCCCCGGCGGGCGGCGGCGCGCGCGCGCTCATCTCGCGACCCCGCCCCACCTCACGTCCACCCGCTCCCTCTTACCCGAACCCACCCCACACCCCTCACCCTCCCCAGCCTGCGTCTGCCATCTCTTTCCAGCGCCCACCCTGCTTAGCCTGCGTCTCTCCACCCCCCGTGCATCCTGCCTACACCAGCCTGTGTCCGCCATCTCTTTCCAGCTCTCTCCCCAACCTGCCCAGCCTGCGTTTCTCTCTACACCCTCCCCCTTGCGTCTGCCATACCTTTCCAGCTCTCTCTTCCCATCCTGCCCAGCCAGACGCACTCCCCTCACCCTCCCTCCCGTGTACCCTCTCCACACCTCCCCAGCTCCCTCTCCGTCTGCTTGATGCCCTCGCCGCACAGTCTCCTCCTGTGCCACTGCCTGCCGCCCGCACCTCCTGCACTCCTCTGTCGCGTGAATTTCCCGGCCTGGTCTCTGCTCGGCTTGCCTAGCGGTGCCGGCGGCTGTGGCTGTCGCGGGCGCTGTGGCGCTGTCTGCTTCGCAGTTGGCCGCTGCGCTACGACCGCCTTTCCGCGCCGCGCTGCGCCCTCGCGAATTTCGGCGGCGCCCGCACTCGCTTACAAGCTCCGTCCTGCGAGTGGGGAACCCGTCCTGTGAGTGGGGAACCCGTCCTGCGAGTGGGGAACCCGTCCTGCGAGTGGGGAACCCATCCTGCGAGTGGGGAACCCGTCCTGCGAGTGGGGAACCCGTCCTGCGAGTGGGGAACCCGTCCTGCGAGTGGGGAACCCGTCCTGCGAGTGGGGAACCCGTCCTGCGAGTGGGGAACCCGTCCTGCGAGTGGGGAACCCGTCCTGCGCGTGGGGAACCCGTCGCTCTGTGTGCGGGAAGGATTTGTGGGATGCACGTTGTTAAATCCGTCGCGTGCGCTCGCTGAACCGAATGATTTATATATACACGTCACTGTTTTGCTTTTCTCGGAGATGGATGTTTTTCCAACAGTCGTTCGTCTTTATTTGTTGATGGAAGTGTGAATTAAAATGTATAAATATGAATGCTCCGAAATTTTCCAAATGAAAGTAGGTTTTCATTTTGTCCCAGAGAAAATCAACTTGAGTATCGGCACCTGAGCTTATGCTTCTATCGCGAATTCCGCCCGCGCTTTTCTTAGACTTCCTCCTCCATCTGTAATCTTTTCTACCTACACCCTCGTTAATTGAAGACCTTGCGGCTATAACATGGTATGCCACATTTCTGATGAAATTGAGATATTAGTGTATTTCGACGTCTCATAAATATATCTAGATGTTGGATTTTTATTATATTCTCCGCAAGATGGTAGTATAATTCATAAATTAATGTTCTTTATCCCAATGTGTGGAATGCAATGTCTAAACCTTTACTTTCCTTTTCTTCCAAACTCACGTATAGTGGCATAGCATGTTATTGCCCCCAGGTCCCAGGTCTTCAATTTTTTCTGTTTACTATCAGTTTCTACTTTTAATTAAAATGTGTCGCTTCTTTCTCGTGGAAAAATGAACTATTTAGGAATCTGCAAAACCCTTGTATAAAGTTCAGAGATACTACTTGGGTGAATTGAGAATCTTCTTGTGTAACATGATATGCCTGTTAATGTACCGTCGAGAGCTTTGAAAAGCAATAATGTCGAACGAAGAAATAAATAAATTTGTTTCTTCTGATTAGAGCACTTCGTTTAGGCAACCTGCATCTATCACCACGCTTCTTAAAAACGATGTTGGTTTACTGCAAAAAGCAAGAAGTATCGGTGTGCCGCAACATCTTCTAGGGCAAAATATGTATTAAAAAAATAAATAAAAAATCGTCGTTATATCGGATTTCAAGACGTTATATCCCGTTTCTTTCCTGTATTTCTTGAATTTGAATCACTGTATTGATATCTTGTGTGTTCCGCGTTAGACTGCGAAGCAATGTTCAAAAGTACCTGTTTCACATGCAAAATGCGGTCTATGTGATAGTTAAAAAAAGTGCTTTACAACGTCGGTGTTTAAAATTTATACGAGACGAAGTAGATAACTATCCTAAGTTGTCGCATTGCATTCTTCTCAGACCTGTGCGTTTACTGTGGACACAGTCGCTCAGTTTTAATTAGCTCGTCTTTTCCACTTGATGTATTGCGGTAAGTTCGTGACTGCTTAATTTACGTTTACATACACAACATTCATACGTACACGCGCATTTAGCAGCTATTGTTGGAACGTCTCGAATGTCAACGCGCGCTCTCCCCGTCTTCGTAATTATTGCGAGCGTGGCGCACAATGGCGCCGAGGGGGAGAAGACGAGGAAGAGGAGGGGATCTGGCGGCGACAGGCGCGGCGGGGAGAACGCTAGCCCGGTGAAGCTGGGGCCACGGAGGGTGACGTCACGAACCAGGGGCGGAGATGCCGGAGCATGGAACTGGGTCTAAAAGCTTCGAAAGCGATGGAAGCTGTCGTTAGAAAGACCAACCGGACATTCATTCGGAGACATTTTTAGATTTTCGTTCGTGACATGTAATTTCAGAGATGACCGTTGCCTGTAAAAACAAATTTTACGTGTTAGAAGAACACGGCATGTACTGCACGAAACCTCGTTCTCGTTGGTATTGATTCCTTGATTAAGATTAAGAGATCCGACGTAATGAATCTGCTATAATACACCGCAAAAGTCGTCATAGCTTGGAATGAAGGGAATGATAATGAAGTATATGATGGACGAGGAACTTTGCATCAATACCGAGTCCGTGAAGAGGGTGCGAACAACGACGACCGTAGAGAAGAGGAGAGTCCATCCTTCCAAAGGCAAGTTAAAAACTGACAGGGCAATGGATTGGCACGAGAAGGCATTAAGGCAGTAGGGGCAGCAGTGACGCAGTAATGTGCAGGCGCGGCGAGCGCTGTGGGTGGTGCGAGGAGACACGCGTGCGTGAAGTGATGCGGAGTGGAGGCCGGGAACGGACCGAAAGGAGTGGAACGGGGCGGAGTGGGGAAGGAAGCGGTGGAGCGGGGTAGGGTGAGGCGGGGCGCGGAGCGGAGCGGCGCGCTGGCAACGACAGCGAGAGGAATGTCGCAGAGGAACGTGACAGAAGGCAGTACGTCGACGGCGGAGAGCGGCGAGGAGACGACAGCGACCGCGCGCCCGCAGCGGGTGGCGGCGGTAGCGGTGGCGGAGCTCCCAGTCCCGAGTCTTTCGCAGACTATTGTCCTGACTGAACGTCTCGCCGCCCTCATCGAGCCGGAGCCGGAGCTGGGGGCGGGGCGGGGCGCGACGCGGCGCGGGAGCGGAGGACGGCTGTCCTCGCTGGATCGCTCTCTGCTCTCCGCGCCGCCCCCGCATCGATCTGGCGAATTCCATCGCGCACCTCTGCCTCTGCCCCCGCCGCCCGTGGCTCTCAGCTGGAGGCCCGGCTCTCCCCGCCCCGCCCCGCCCCCGCCACCGGCCCCGCCCCGCCCCGCCCCGCCCCGCGCCGCGCCGCGCCGCATCGCGCCGCGGAGGGGATTGGGGAGAAAACGAGACGCCGCCTCCGATGCGATGCGCTGAATGCGTTGCCTTAATGCGCTGAGATCTCCAGGACGTCGCCTGCCGTTAATGCGCCGGTTCGTCTTTCATTGCCCGTTTTGTTCTGTAAACGACAGTTTAACATTGAAGAGCTCGGAAATTGTAGATTTATCTTCAGGGACATCAACTTTTTTTTTTTTTTTACTAAAAGTGGAATATCGAATTATGAATTACTATAAATCTCATTCGTTTAGTGAAACTTAACGTTCGAAAAGTCTGAATGTTTCTACAAGGATTTTAAATATGAAAATTCATCTTCGTAATAGTTTTTACGTATGACTTCGTGATTATTTTTGCATATGACATCGCATGTCGTGTTTCATAAATTAAGTGTTCAATGAAGAAAAATGTAAATGGTCAGTTTGCGATCCTTTGTAAGGAGTGTATAAAATAATTTTTTTTAGTATTCATAAAATTGGTTTGCGCACAGTACGTCAACAGGAGAAGTCGGCCACAATCTATAATGTGCATTAATAAATAACTCGCTTGAAAAATAACTGACTTATTAAAGAAGTGTTCTAATGGAGGATAGAAGAGAGACTCATAGCTAGAGACCGAATTTTTATGTAATTACATATTTTTGTCTTTCTACTTACCGCTCTCAAAATTGTAATCTTAGCGAATTATCGCCCTCCTAACACAATATCGAATTTTTTTCGTTACATATATTTACATATTTAGTACTATATTACATATGTTACATATTTTGTTGTTTTCACAATATCTTTTCTTGTTTTATCATTTTTTCAATTTTATTACATATCTTTTTATGAAAAAGAAGTGTTTTATTTAAAAAATCAGCATTTTCCTTATATCATTGGGGAAATCTAGGTGTCCAAAGTATCATTGACACAGCGTTTTGTGACCTGTAACCTTAATTTCCGAGAAAAATGTGCGATCGCCGATATGTAACACTTCGATGAAAATGTTGCATGCTGCAGTGTATGTTTGCATTTTTTCTAAATGTAATATTTTGCTATGTACATTTTTTTATAAGAGAATTTTAATATTACGCATTTTATCCGATTTTACATATTTATTACATATTCTTACTGTTTTCATTACATATTTATGTACATGTTTTCACGTTTAATGTTACATATTTTTCCGGTCTCTGCTCACAGCAAAGCACATAAGATTCAATGCGTTTTAAAAGGCCTGAGCATCTCTCCGCCTTCGCTTCCCCCGTGATTAGGACGTGAGCACGGCGTGCATGGGAGCACGGCGCCTGGAGCGCCAGCTGCCTGTCTTGGCATAGAAAACGAAACGAAACTCGGCGGAGTATGTCTGGGCGTGACGTGGCAAGTGCCAGATCATGGCGCAGAAGCCGCCACAAGCGTCTCCATTTCCTCTCGGCCCAGGCGGAGGTCGAAGGGCATAACCTCTTTTCATTTCTCATTTTGAGAAATTGCTTCGCCATTGTTTCCGGCAATTGACTTTGCTGTCGAAATTTGATCTGGAAACCAAACATACAAATATTAGCTTATTTCTTAATAGATTTTACTAATGTTGACGATTTACCTCATTCATGTGATGTGTCGCATATCCCTCGATTTTGTTGGTGTCCTCAGCGTAGTGGTTAAATCAAGTTAATCATTTCGTTTTGCCTGGTATAAATCTTAGTAATTACTACAAAGCGCTGGCGTGTATGTGCGGTGCAAGATGACCGCCTACGCGTCTGTAAATAAAGCTGTCCAGCACGCAGTGGGGTTCTTTGAGCGCCCGCTAATGAGGGAGAATGAAAGCAGCCTCGTTTGGGGCAGGTTTATGGCTTACGTGTGATAATGAGGCGACGGTGGGCGACAGCGGGCGCCGGGGCAGGGCAGCACCTGGGCGGAGCCGCGTGTGCTCGGTTCGCCCGCCCTGCCACGCCCCCTTGCCCCAACCCCTGCCCCGCCCCCCTCACCCACCCCTCTCCTTTCGGCACTGCCCTAGGCAGAGGATGCAAGGGTAGACATGCCAATTTCTGTGGAAAATGTCTCTCTAAGAAGATTGCATTCCGTAAATGAAGATGAAATGTTCACGTGTTTAGTACCTAAACATGCCGGAATGGAATTTGTTTGTGGATTATAAAGCTGCCGGCTCATTCTTCCGCATTTTTTGCTTTGCATTTTTTCTTCGATATTGTACCGATGATCGGATTATGGGCTAGTGGCAGCGCGGCTGGAGTTCGCAGTTGCGGAGATCTTGCTGAGAAGGGCTTATGGAACAGGTATTACTTCTTTCAATCTTCCCTCGACCCTGAAGATGCTAGTGAAGGATGGAGAGCATTGAAAAAAAAACGAGATATGCGGGCAGACCGTCCCCCTTAAGCATTGCTACGACATTCGTCTGGATTGATTGGAGATAAAAAGAAACGACAGGTCAGAGCAACCTGTTCCTGGAAATTTCTCTCTAGAAAATGACTTCGTTCTGTTAGCCTTGTCAAAGATCATCCCCCCGTGAACATTAGTCTTGGACCTAGGACTTGAAACCTGAATCCTTCGCTTTGTAGAATTCATTTGACTCTACCCCCGTGCTCCGCTGGTACCAGTTAGAATTCTGTTCCCCGTTCAAAACTATTTTATTCCTGACATTGCGAGATACAATGATGCCACTCAAGGTATTGTAGTAACCAAAAAGAATATGAAGTTATTTCTCATTTAGCATAGTTACAAGTAGCTGATTAACCCGTTATTGGAGCAAGTCTCGAATCATCATCGATGCAGAAGCTGGGTATTTTTGGCTGTTTTTCTTCACATGAAATGAAAAAAAACTGTTATAAAAGATCGGTACAATTATAGATATATTTATAGCATTTGAATATTTGTATAATCAAATAAAAAATCAGTTATTAATAATTTTCAGATTTCAAACACCGTAAATTGAATGTTCTTTCCATTCTTTTTTATTTTTTATTTATTTACGTCAAAAAAAACCGTTAAAAAAACTGTATGTGACGAGCTATGGGGAGAAGTGAAATTTGTGCACGTTTTCATAATTCTGTGATCGTTATCCTAAACCATATTCTAGTCGAAGTTTGAATACAGAAAAAGAGCGTTTTTTTTCGAGTTTTGTTGACAAAATATTCGCTCCTTTCTTCACATGAAATGAAAAAAACTGTTATAAAAGATCGGTAATGACATAATTCTAATGATATATTTTAATGACATAATTCTAATGATAATTTTGATTTTATCTATAATACCATTCGATGCGTATATTTTGATTTTATGATTACCGATTTATTGAGCATCTGCATAACAAGGGGATACCTGCCTCAAAAACTTGAAAAGTTGTTGTCTCCACTGGCACTCTCAGTACGATTGTATGCGTTTCTGTCAGTTTATGGCCACTCTCGAAAAAAAAGAAAAAATTCTCACATTCATGATTCGAACATTGAAGACATTCCAACATTACTGCGCAGAGTAATTCATTTATGAACGCAATTAAACTCTTTAGTGGTCAAATTATTCTACTACATTTTTCCAATCGCGTCCACCCTTTTAGCTTCAGTGTTCGTACAGCGCACTCTCTGTCATTTGTTTGAAACAAAGTAGTCATCCTTCCTTCGTTGTGTAAACAGAGGTGTTTGTGAAGTGTGAAGAAATTTTCATACTATTCTGACTTTTAGAACGAATATTTAAAAAAAAGTTCTTGACTATCATTGTATCGGTAGAAAGCGTAGTAATAGTGTAATCCACCTACTTGTTTGAATGTTATTTATTCCTCCCTTGCTTGTGACATGTTTGGGAAGGATCAATTTTAATTATCACCACCACTGAATTCATCAGTGTTCTTTAAATACTCATTTTTTTCTTCACGTAACATTATTTCAGAAATTCTACATCAGATCTGCTTCTAAAGTGTACACGAGAATGTAACTACCGAGTTTCAAAACTACTTCTGAAAACGAAATTTTCGCCATGTCACCTCTACAATCCAGCTCCTAAAAGACAACCGCTGATCAGCATGTAGCATCAATTTACAACAACCATTCGAAATACAAATGAATAAGGAATCAAACAATAAAATAATAACCGGCCTCTGGTGTATCGGAGGAACATTTTATCCTTTGACCCACAATACCCTTCAGGAAAAATATCATACAATCTACTTTACACTTTCGAAATGTCATATGTCGATGAGAATAGCAAAGTAACAGAATCTTTTTAATAAATGTACTTCTATATGACTTGCTTTCGTCACATCTTGAAAGGTCTAATGGCCTCGTTTCTTGTCAAGTACGACATTTTAATAATACCGTTTTAAATGTTTTGTAAAAAAAAAATAAGAAAAAAGGATGGAGGACCGCGGGTGAGAGGTGTAGAACAGGTGCGCGCACGACATATTGATTTTAATAATGATATTTAATGAATTTATTATCGTTTAGACTATAGTTTTTAAGACTAATAGGACTAACAAGAATTGTACTCAGCTTCTGGGTCATGACTCCCTGTTCGATCTGGTTTTTTCGTCCCATTTCTTTGATCCTTTGAGCGAGTGCTGAGATGACCTGCTTCTGGACATAAATGTAACTTCACTATCTTTGTACGTTTTCTTGAGCTCTTTCGGGAATGTAGACATTGGAATAAGAGTTTTCCATTTCATCTCTTCAGTACGTCGATCCCTTTTCTGTACAGCACTAGGAATAATAGCTTAAATCTGTAGTTGATTTGCCTTTGCATAGTTTTTAATACACAGGAGCGAATATTTTCATATAAATCCGTATCAAAAAACGCTCGTTGCTACCGGTATTCATAATTCTGTACTTAGATGGTAAAATGATATGTCACATTGTCATGACAGGAGACACAAAATGGACATAAGTCACTTTTGTGTGTTAATGTCTTGAAGGAGGTAAAAGATGCATTTCTCTTGTAGTTTATGAAAAAACAATGGTAGCAAAATTGCAATAAGACAAAAGCCACAAAGTAATTTTTCATGACATCTTGATGCTTAAAATGGCTGACAAGGAACATTTTTAAAAAGTGACCAATAACATTTTTGCCTTCTTTACACAGAATTTAACTTGTATGTGGACGAGGGGAGGATTTAAGAAAGCACGCACTGAACACATTTCTCCCCATTTCATTACCCACGGTTTGTAACTGTTTTTGACGTTAAAAAATATATTAAAATGTCTTCCTTTATTAAAGTCAGCACCGTCAGTTGAAAACTATGCGACGTACTCTGGGAGAGGTGTATAGCATCTCTCGTGTCCGTCGCCGCGCCCTTCCCCGCCGCTGCAGCCGGGTGCGCGTCACGCTGCGCGGCCCCGATTGGAGTGGATTATGAAACGAATTCATGGCGGCTCGCTTGTGAATAAGTTATTGTACGGGGCGGAATATTGAAGTAGGGAAATGGCGCCGGGATTGGCTCACGCGACGCTACGCTACGCGACGCGACTTTTGTTTAGAAAGAGCGCACGATGGGGAGGGGAGGGGACGGAGCGGCACTCTCGCCGCCTTTCTGTGGAATCTCTTTATTCTTTCCTGGCATTTCTTGACTGGAACTGGGAGGAAGAATACGCGAGGCGGTGTTAGCGCTTACACTGCTTTGTCATTGCATGTTGCTTATTTCATGTGAAAAATCTTCGGCGAATGCCTGAAATGCGCAGAATATATACTGTTTGTCATGAAACTATGTACTGGTTTATTCGTATTGTGAAGGTCCCAACGTATTAGGTAGTTTATTTATAAAATCGATGCGTATGCATGCCGCGGTTCGGAAAAGCGAAGCCTGGGCGGACTTCGTAATAGAAGTATTGTATTGACAGTTTACAGCAAGGTTTTTCGAAGCAAGGAATAATTTGTTAATGTTTGAAGTTTTTTCACATTGGGGAAAGTTTTGTGACCCTTGTGGAAGGGATGAAAAGGATATGGGCAGAGTAGTTCCATCATATGGATCCCAGCCCACCGCCTTTCTTAAGTAGAGCAAAAACACGAGGCGAACAAGTAGCGGTCGTTTCACTTAATAGGCAAAATCAGTGTATCGAAAAATATTTGCCAAATTTTCTCTTAGACTTGTCAAAGACTATTCAAAAACATCATCCTGAATTGATGAAAATCATCCTGAAATCGTTCCTCAACTCCTCCAATTTCCTCAAATGAAATAATTTTAAAAAATCGACATACTCAAAAGAAATGAATTCAAAAAAATCGTCTTCAATGGGTCTGATAATGTCGTTGAATTTGTTGGCCATCGTGCTTCTCTTAGCCCTTGTCTTGCTTTCTGTGGTGAAATTTTCATTTCCTTCCCGCGAAGTCCGTCCGTGACGCGGTTGTTGTGTGGGGGGGAGGGGTGGGGGAAGGAGCAGGGGCCTGCGGGCGACGTGCCGTGGCGTCGGGATTTCCATCGCGGGCCGCCGTCGCAGCGCGGCCCGACCCGGGCTGGGGCTGTGGGCCCCCGACGCGGGTCGGAAGTGGGTCTATTGATCACCTGACCGGTGACACGGGCGAAACATGTGCGCGGCCCCAACCCCGCAAACCCGGCCCTCGGCCCCGCGCCCGCGCCTACCCCCACCCCCGCGCCACCTCGGCCGACTGGGGACATCGTCTCCGCGCGGACGAGCCCCAGGACGCGCCGAGAGGGTTCGACGTGGCGTGCGGACTGCGGAGTAGCGAGCGTCGCCCAAGCCACGTCAGACCGCATTCGCTGTCTCAGAAGTAGATTGCACTGAACTGGATAGAAAATAAAAAATGGTTACGATCTGACCGATCTAAAAGTAGTACATACTTGGGAATACTGTTACCGACTTGTTTTTGTTGGCACGATTCGTAAATTCATGAAATGATTCTTGTTGCAAGGGGAGGGACATTGCTTTCGCAAATTGTAACATAAATTCATGATCTGTCTTATTTCCTCTGTCTACCATTGTTTTTCTTCTTCTTCCTCTCTCTAATTTTGTCTTGTTTCTTTCAATATTTAATTATTTATTTCATTGCCTATACAGTTTCTTCCTATTACTGTATCATGTAATTTACAAATTTCACCAAAATGTTTACCATAAAACAATGTGCTATTACATGTCCAAATGGTATTGTTTGTACTCGTATTTGGGTAATTGTACATTAAATCGTATCAGGTAAAGGTTACTCAGAAAGTTAAAATATTCGATGTATAGTTGCCGTTCAAACTTTCATTTCTATAAACTTGACCTAATCAGAGCAGTAATGCTTTTTTTATAAACTACAAATGAAATTTGTATTATTATGTGTTTACCTGTTTTCTGTTATGCCGTGCTTTGGCAATTAAGAAGTGAAAGATTCGAGTCGCAAAAACCTAATTCATTGGCCGAATATTCATTTATCACAATCGTATATTAGGCGGAACAAGGAATGAAATAAATCTACAATGTAGTATCGTAGTAATTTTATTTACATGCCCGCTCCATTTCGTCCGTTGTCCTCTCATCCGTTCGGTTTTTTCCTCGACCGCTCAAATAAATTCGTGCAAAATATGGTTGACATTGCTGCAGGCGTTTGAGATACGCTGGAATATATTTTAGTGCTACATAGACACTGGTGGATTTCAAGTACCGAACTGTGTCGGCGAATTCTCCCGTATTACTTCTGAAATACCGCTGCGAATGCATATGTCCTCTTGTTATTTATCATGAAGTCCACGAAAGAATGCGTATGTACGTGGGAAACAACCCTAAAATCCATAATGGAGTACACGCCGTGAATGGGAAAATTCTTCACAAAAACTGTCTAATCATCTTGACCGGTTTTTACCCTCGCACAAGTGTGTTTTCTGTAAAGTATTGCACGTCGTTTGAACGTGTTAACGTATTCCGTGGATTTGCATAGCAGGGCATGCCACTTATTCCAGGCGTGTCTTTTGTTCCAGGCTGCTGCGGAAGTGCCGGCGAGGAGGGGCGCCTTCTGCTAATTCTCCCCCCCCCGCGGAGGCTTTCCCACATCCCTGCCTCGGCTGGAGTCGTTTCCCGCCATTCACTCGGCCTGGCCACCTCCGAGAGCGGTTCCCAGCCGGAGGGCCCAGGCCTTCGCGAATCGGACGCCTCCAGGTAAAGCGACACGTGATGGAGGAAGTGCGCGGAATGCCGATTAAATCCAGGATGGATGGAAGATATCTCACCAGTAAAGTATTACGGACAAGTGAACTCTCGTAACATAACGCCTTTCTACTGGTGGTTAATGTTTCTGTATTTAAACCCGAGAAAGACCTTTGCCCATGCCAAGAAAACGTACGTAGATGATGCTTCTGCCCCATACGTCACAATACAGTTTTTACTTAAAAAAAATAAATAAAAGGGTTGGATGTTGGATGTGAGGACTAATGTTAGAGCTTAATGCTTGTAGAATTAAATCATCCATACTCATTTAAAAGATTCAGTTCCGTTAATTCTTTAAAATATTCGTCGCGAAATATTCGTCGCGAAATATTCGTCGGTCTCCATCAAAATCCTGGGACAGTTTTGGCTGTTTGTCGATTCTCGGAAGTATTGTGTTTGCACGTAACTGTAACGTCTCACTCTTCGAAGTTCACACACCGCATAAAAGATCGTTAATTTTACGTCTGTATTTAAGTGAATATACGCGGCGTCTAGAAACGGGATGGGGAAATAAATAATGCTAGGGTTATACCAGGAGCGAGGTGGCGAGGCGGGTGGAGATGCCGTTGCTTCAGGCGTGACGTGGCGCGATGCTTCACCTCGTCGGAGCGATGGCGGCGAGAAAGCTTCCGCCGCGAAATAAGGACACGCTAAAAATAGGGGCGCGGGCGATGTACATTCTGCGGAGGCCCCGCCCTCGCCACCCGCCTCCGCCTCCGCCTCCGCCTCCGCCTCCGCTCCGCTCGTGCTTCGTACCGCCCCGGCCGCGCTGCCCGCGTGATTGACGCGTGATCGTCTAGCCCGCCGGCGAATCCGGGGGGGGGCAGGGCCTAGAGTTTTCGTTTACCTTCCTTTATTTGGCAAAATTGATTTAAATATTTGTTCGAATTATTTCTTTATTTAAACAATAATATTGTATAGTATCATCTAGAAATAATATGCAATATAATAACATAAGTTTATTATTAAACAAAAATCTACGATGCCCCGCCCCCCAAATGATCGGCTGGAATCGCCCCTGATCTAGCTGTTCGGGGCCGCGCGACCGTGTGGTGGGGGCTAGTGATGGCAAATTTTAGCAAAACATCGATACTTCCATACATTAAGAAAAGGTTTTCTATGTCGATACCATCGACAAAAAATCGATATTTTAAATATGATTAAACCTATCGAAGTAAAATTTCCTGGTTCTGACGTGATACATAACACGTCAATATTAGTTTAATGTACTTGATATGTAATATAATTAGTATATTCTGCCTTAAATTTGACTCTCATCTTAATTTTCTAATTGATGTTCAAGGTAGTCATGGTTCAAAATACAGTTTAAGATATTACCATGTAAAAAAATAATCAAAAAAAGGTAACACTGGAGAAAGTTTGCGAACAGCAACAGTTTCGTGTCGCCTGTGAATCGACAATAGTAACTGTTTTCTTTGGCTGTTGATCGCGAGCAATGTACAAAAAACGTTGATACTCGAAATTTTATTTGTATCATGGGAATTATTTTAAATATCGCTGTTTCTGTCTAAAATATCGATGTGAAAAACATCGAAAACAAAACATCAATGTCATATGTTTCTTCTCGAAAATATCGATTTTTTAAAACAGCGATTTTTTTTTAATTTTATTTTTTTGCCATCCCTAGGTGTAGCTGTTTCGGAAGCAAAACTTTCTCACACCGAACTGCGTGTCGAGTTGCGCTACCCTACTACATTCTCGCGAATCCGGCCGTTCCTCGCTAAAAGGCCCCACAGATTGGCGAGAATGTCAGATTGCTAAGACCGCACACGAAATTAGATCGCAGGTGCGCATGAACCGTGTAGCAAGTACTCTAAATTACAAATAGTCTTAATGCAATTTTCATGTTCATGTAATTCTAATAATTTACGCGCTTCTCATTCCGCATGCCAACACGTACGCCCCTCCGTACTACACGCGTCTGTCTGTCTTCAAGAGCATTATTGCCGATCTGAGATTTTTTGTTGCAAACATGTTACATGATTCACAAATTGATGGCGACCTACAGGTGAAAAAATCTGATTTGATGAAGTAGCATATCGTCCTGCTAATTAGCATAACTCGTAACTCTAGATTGGAGAGTTTTGCTTCGGAAAGAATAAACGTAGCAGGGAAGTAGAATTTTATTTTCCTTTGTGCTGGAAAACTCAATTGTTCAAGATGCTCGATTTGTAATTTACTTTTATTTATTACTCTATCATAATTATATTTTATCACGAAGTAATCAGAAAATAGAGGGAATATGGAGTTACGAGGTTTGCTAATTAGCATGAGGATATAGAAGGTTCAGATATGTGGAAGGTGGTGGGCTGTTGCAGTAACAAAGCTGAAAACTCTGCAGCTGGCCTTGATAGTATTTACATCTAAAAGAGGTATATTCAATTGGGAAGGGGGGAAGGTCCTGGTTGCTACAGTGAACAGTGAAAATGCATCTTCATTTCTTAACGTAATTTATCTGATTGAATTCGCAACTCTTATATGAACTCTTAAATCCCCTCAAGAAGAGGGGATTACTTCAGTAGAACGTCAATAATCTAGACCAATAGACTGGGACCTCTAGATGTTTACGACGTCAAAAACTTAATAAAAATCGTTCATTCACTCTGATGGTTACGGAACGGGAGCAGATAAACAAAACCTTAATGAAGTAAAAGGTTTTCGTTTTTAAATACAGAACAAAAATTCTATACTGTATGGTTATAATACCGGAATTGTTGACGCGAAGCTTTTATTTGTACGATGATTATTCCTCGTGGTTTTATAACGGAGAATGTACTTGGAATAGATTGCAGCGTGTCGAGCTGTGTTCTCCGGCGCGTGGCGGGCGAGGGGCGCAAGGTGCGGGCGGGCGCGCGGGGCTCTCCTTGATTGACCGATGCCCTCGACGAGGCACTAAAGCGGGAGCACGGCCCGCTTTTCGCCAGACGTCGGGCCGCTTCGCCGCGCGTCGGATTTTACGGCGCGCGAGGAGACGCCGCCGCCGCCGCGCCGGCGTGTGCGGTGGCGGCAGCTATCTCTGAATCATTGGTGCGCGCCGGCCGCGTTCGTCTGTTTATGTCGGGGCGCGGGCGCGGCGGGGGTGGGGCCGAGGGGGCGTGGAGGGGAGGGGAAGGGTGCGGAGCGGAGCGGTGGCGCTGAAGGCGCGCGCGGGGATCGCGCACGTGCGCCGAGGGTCTGGCGCGCTCGAAAGGAAAGGGAAGCGAAGGACGGGGGAAAGGGACGGGCGGGGAGGAGAGGGGAGGGGAGTGTGGCGCGGAGCGGGTGGCGCGGCGCGGGGTCGATGGGAAACGAGCCGCCCCGGACGCCCTTCAAGGTGCCGTGGCGGGGGCGCTGGGGGGGACGGGGCGGGGCGGGGCGGCGCGGCGCGGCGCGGGGCAACCTCTGGAGCGCCGCGTGTATTCCCTGGCGGCGACGTCTGCCTCGAATGCAAACGAGCCCGCGCGCGGCGTCGCCCCGAGTTTGAAGAAGTTCATCAAGGGGATTTATTAAATCGCGACTCTGGAAATTGTAACATGAACGGTTTCGAGGTTTTGAGGGTAGAAAGTGAACACGTTACGTAGGGCGAGCGTTAACTACGAAAACGAAATGCATATCACGGTCTTCGGCGTGAGTTTCTCAAAAATGATATTTGACCTCCATTGGGGCCCCTTTCGAACGATAATTATTCAGAATCATTTAACATCTATTACGTGCGCGATGCCGTTTAACATGAAAGAAATGAAATTTTCAACACAGTATTTGGCAGCATGATCGAGAAGCGTTGAGAATATGTTGATAGGTAAATGGAGAAAGCTAAACGGAAGTGGAGATTCCTCTCGTGGAAAATAAGTTCTGCAATTCTGGATCCTTCCTCGGAGCTGCTCCTTCGCCCGCCTGCTGTGAACGCTGCCTCACGAATCAACATTAAATGAATGTGGAAAACAAATTCATATTCGTAAGAAATCATATAATGTGTGTGTTCACATTACCTAATCGTTTGTTGTACAAGCGTCTTGTTTAGTACATGCATTTTGCAAAATGTTGATACTGGTTTCTATATTAAAATAAGTTCGCGACAGGTTGTATATAACTGCTGGACATCAGTGCGTTGAGGTTGATTTTTGGTAACGTACCATATCAAAACTACTGGTTTAGAACGTTTAGTAAGTGAACAATATTTACGAAATATCCAACCCATTGTATTTAGTTTCTTGAAGTAGACTATGATTGCTGGTGTTGTGGCAAAGAAGATTGTTCACGCTAGAGAACTAAGACTATTGTTTGTAAACATAAACAAGGAAGAAAATGTTTGAATTCTAAGCAAATTAAATGATCAAATCATTACTGTGAATAATGATCTAATGCATACATCTTGTCGGCGTCGTAATTGTATTTAAAAGAAGACGTATATGGTTGTTTCACAAAGAATCGTCCTTTTTCTCTAATGTGCGATGCCCTGGACGCTACGGAAACGTGCGTATGGAGCACTCTTCGCTGCCCCTGCAGCCCACGTGCCCTGGGGCTGGGAGTGGTTGCGAGCGTGCCAGGCGGGAAAAGTGCGAGAGAACATGCCTCACCGAAATAGCGACAGCCGGCTGTTGAGTAACTCCGGATTTTATAAACCATTTAATCTTGGAGCTTTGAAATGGAAGGCGCGGAGTGGAGAGGGAGAGAGATAGTGTGTGTGGTGGAAGGGAAGCAAAGAGCCTGGGAGGTAGTGATGGATCCCGAGGAAGGGGTAAGTTGCCGTCGTCTCCCCGAGAACATGTAAATGGCAACGCTTTAAATTTGACGATGTAGGGTTGCTCCGTTTGCATTTAAACATTCCCAAGGTTGATTTGTATTAAGTACCTCGTAGTCAAAATTGAAGCAAGGATGTTACATTGAAGTGTCTCCTGCTAACAAAATGTTCTTGTAAGATCGGGTCTGGGTCTTCAGCTGCTTTGATTATGAAGTGGGATGGAAGTATCGTTGGAAATATGAGAAACAGACTGAGAAGGGAAAAGAATGACGAAGATTGTGGATGAGACAGTCTGAAAAGATGAGGGGAAAAGAAAAAGTAAATTGAAGATTGTTGGGAATAGTTGAGAGTAGTGTGTTACTACATGTACAGGGTATGAAGTAGATTTTATAATTTAATTTCTGTTTTAATTCTTGAAACCCTTTCTTGTTCTTATGCGAAATCAATTTAGGGAGATTAATTTATACCCTTAAAGATTTGTCAAAACTCATGAACTGTTCAAATAAGTTTTTATTTTGTTCAGTAAATTGTGTGAACATTTTTAATTAGGTTCTGAATGGGAAGTCGCTCTTAGTGTCTTACTTGTTGAATATATACGCCTTGAGTAGTTCTCGGATTTCAGCTGGAACCGGAGAATAAACTTTCTGGATTCAAGTGAAGTTCCGCTTGTTGGGCGCCCATTTTTGCCGGGAGCGAGGGATGCGTTCGGTTCGATGGCTTGGAGCACGGGCCGCTGGCGAGGCGTGGCCTCGAGCCATCTGTCCGCAGATGCGCGAACTACAGGGAGGCTCAACAGGTGCGAGCGGCATGGCGGCCGCCTCGGCGTGGCGTGGCGTGGTGCGGCGCGGCGCCACTGGCATACACGGCGCCGCGGCCGCAGCGATGGTGGCGGCTTCGAGCGAAGCGTTCTCCAGTGTAAGTTTCTGCACCGGAAGCGGACAGTTTTCTAGGTCATTGTTGTCGGATCAGTCTGTCTTCATATTTCAACGAAAGGAAGACATGAAGGAAAAATAGCCCGTGTTCATGGTTGACACTGAAACTTTATGTTGCATGGCAAATACAGAATTTTGTATCCCCTTCATTCAGAATTGTGTGTTGAAGATATACTACAGAGAAACAAGATTATTATAATGGGCATTTCAGTAATGTCTGTGAAGATTCGAAAATTCAGCAAAACTCCATGGATTTTTCTGGCCATTATACCTACTAGTTGAACTTGTACACGTCTTAGTTGCCTCTTGTTTAGATCGCCGTGTTTTACAATTAGTAAATGTTATTTATAAATGTCAGATTAAAAAAAATGTTGCCATGAATGTAAAATGAGCCCAATTGAGGAGAGGGATGGAAGGACGGCTTAACCCGGATTGAACCGTTTCGTGGCCTAAGATCTTCATTATCCTTCCCGGTGTATGAATAACTTATTAGAGTTCAAATAATACCTCTAGAATACAAGAAACTGCCACGGACAAGAGATTGCGCAGACTCTCGAACTTCTCGTAACGTTTGGCATGAACGGCCCCCCGCGCCAAACCGTTGTTCTGGTTGAATTCGCTAGTACAGTCAATCTTTACAATTCGTTACTTTGACGTTAAATAAGAGTTTTAAGTTGGATTTTTCTTATGTTGCTGATATTGTAGTATTATTTTGTTAGATTAAATGAGTGAAAAGTAAGAAACTTTCCCTGAATACGCGTTTTAATAAAATTCAGTTTAGTATCATTTTGTGATATAAACTATGCATACAATATTATAATTTTTTTAATTCTTGAGTCTTTCTTAAACACGTACCCGTCGTAACAAGTTTCAAATTTCTCTCCAGAACACCACTTTAAAAAATTGAAAGAAGTAAATAGTATATGGGTTGGAGGATACAGTTACTTAAAATTGTATACATATATGGGCTAAAGATGCATTGTTACTTACAATGCAACTTTGTAGAATGAATGTTTAGAAATAACATTTTTACAGATAGATTTTTCAGGATATTTTCGTTCATTATTCCATGTCTGGAATATGTTGGATGCGAATCAAAGACATACCTTGGGATTTCATAACTTGGGATTTAAAATAAAATTTCTTGCTCTTTAGCCATCCATACAATCATGAGTACCGCCATTTCCTCAACGAATATCACAATTCCGCCGTCTTCGTAATGCGATTCATTGCACTTTTGTTTCTTGCTTTGTGTAATTACTTGTAGAAGCAAAATCGTTCTCTTCTTCATTGCTAAGAAGTTTATACTAAATGCTTTTGATCTGACGTTGAGATTAGAAAATATGCGATACCGATTTTGTATACGTATTGGACCTTGTTTTATCAGGGTGAGAAATTTCTGGAAAACATGGAAAGTAGATACCAGGGAATGCCATTGCTCAGGTAAAGTCGAGGAAAATTGAATTAGAAGAATCGTTAGGGGTAAGGGAAAGTTATAAATTGTTGTATAACTAGATATTATTCATTAAACAAATTGGGTCAGTTAATAGTACGTGACTCAGTTTTTATTTGTTGAGTTTTTTTTTTAATTTGTACATTATTAGGAGGTAACCAGAGAGCGAATAAATTAGAATAGGGCTTGTTTTAATATTTTAAAAATAAAAATAATGTGAAACACTACACATCTTATGGGCGAAAAAAATGGGGAAGAGGGAAAAGTCTGGGAAATTTGTTCAGGAAACGGCCATCCTGTTAACCAGCTTTCCCGCCGCGTGTCGGCGTTTGGTGTTTGCGGCCTTGCGATTTGGACGCGTCGGCGGTGCAGACGAGAACAGCGGAAGTCTCGGAGGCGAGTCTGTACTTTGATTTTTGTTTAGTGGCCGGTGACATCAGGTCATTGCTACACCTCCTGTCTTAGAACATTTAACAGTGGTAACAGTAAATTTTAACAGTGGTAAGCACATTTCTGAGGCCACGAGCCCCTTTGAGGACGTTCGCGAATTAATTAAAAGATTTATTTTATAAGGCGGGAGGCGTAACAATGACCAAATGTCATCGGCCACTATAGAAAAATGGAAGTATAGTAGGATCGTGGGAAAAGAGCAGTCACATCGAAAGGGATTCGGAACGGCGTGGTTGTCCGTTGACGTTCGGCCGGTGGTCGTGGCAAGCGCCGCGGACCCTGCCGCCTCCGGGGCGGCCGACTTGCAGACGGGCGTTGCAGCGGCGGCGGCGTCGCCCCCGCCTCCGCCCCCGCCGCCCCCACCGTCGCCACGTCGTGACGCGGACCCAGGGAATCGTGACCCGTCCAAGAACAGCGGCGCGGCGCGGCCCGAGACACGAGAGGAGAAGAGAGGCAGAGCAAGGCGAGGCGAGCGGCTCGTGCCAGGGCTCGCCGACGCCAGCACCAGCCGCTTGGTCGAGACTGTTCACATTCACACAAGCCGTTGCTGGGGGTCAAGATCCTGTGGGGTGGAGCATTGCAGAGCAGAATCGATTTCGAGTAGACTAGTGTTGCAATTTATTTTCCACAGCCCGCTGCCCGCTTATTTGATTTGATTTATTTAGTCAAAAAACAGTAAAAACTGTATGTGGTGTATGGAGGAGAAGATCTGCGCACGTTTTCTTGCGTTTCAGAAACCCTTCCCTTTTAAATTTTTAAATTATTTTTCAATTATAAATACTATTTTTACCAAATGGGATGTGTCATGCCAGTATTTACGGGTATCAGTAAGAACGGTGGCACTTATTTCCTGGTACACAAGATGCTTTATTGAAGTTGGTATTTTTTAAACGAAACTTATATTAAAGATCAAAATCTCAAATATTTGGCAGTTAAATCTGTAAGTGCTGATTAACTTATCGCACATCACATAGAAAAATGACTAAACTCAAAAACTGGAACGATAATATAAACAATCACATTAATCAATTACTGATTGTTGAACTAATTTGGCTAACACCATATTATAAATTGAAATTTGCCCTGTTCAATGGTAGTATTAACTAAAAATCACCATTTCTATGTTACGTGCGATGTATGTTTGTTATGGTAAGTGCTACTCAGTTGTGAACTGGGGTATCATCTACCCTTATCATCGTCATCCTCCTCCTTCCATTATCACCAACTTTCTCGCGGTTTTATGTGATGTTTTTACCGTGTCGCGTTTCTTTATTTCCTACTTGGATTCATAAGATCTTAACTTTCTTCCCTGAAATAAAATTATATCCATATTAAATTTGGTTAAAGTAGCGTAACTGTAATCTCAAAAATGTGCACATATTTCGAAGAAGCATACTTACAGGAGGTAATTGTCGATTCATTGCCCAATGGGCATTCAAGTCACGAGAAGGGCATCAGAGATGGTATGATTGAATTGGGCATGTGAGCGCTTTAGGTACTAGTAGTTATAAATCTGGAACCGCCAACCATTAAAGAACAGGAATGATATTCAGTGAGTTAGGGTGTGAACAGTAAACTAAAACGTAGATGTATTTGTTGATTTTCGGTAGCTGAGAACCTGATAGGCTGAAATGTCCATTCATCGTCCCCGCCAACTGTGTCCGCATCTAAAGCAAGTCTTGAACGAGCAAACCTTGACCCGCCTCGCACTCCCAGCGTCAAGCGAGTTCGCATATGGATTCTTATTCCTTCCCAATTCTGGCCGCTAGGTGGTGATGCAGGGGCGCGCGGTGTGAGGCGCGTACGCGGAGATGCTACCTAGCGGTCCTCTTGACAATGACGAGACACGACAATTTAATGTAACGCCATGTGGAGTAAAGAGAGCGCTGATAAATTAATGAAGGATTACTCCGCGTAGAGGCGCGCTCAGCTCGGGCTCGTGGTGATGTGTAAACCCTCCTTAGGCTGGTATCCCTTAATTTTAGTGCAAAACGAGCCAACACAAGACTGGGGGATTAAAAATATGCTCCTAATTTCGTTCCCCTCCCCCGTGTTCCTAATTTCGTTCCGAAGATTTTAGTGAGTAAGCAACTCAGTGGATCGCCAACCAATCCTTTTGATAGAATATAATATTTAACATAATAGAATAGAATATTTAACATAAATATTCTTTCATTCTGTAAAACGTACACATTTGAAAAATAAACTTTCATTTAATACTATTAGAAAATATTTTTTTAAAAACTTATCACTTCCGTCTCAGGGACCAGATTTAGGACTCAACGACGGGTCGGGATTAGAAAATGTACATGGGATCTGCTAATAAAAATTCTGGGAGAAAACAGCAAATTTAAGTTGACTTCAAAGGCATTTCTTAAAACTTACCCTTAAACCAACGCCCGGACATATATTTTTTTCAGTTTCAAATTAGATCTTTTTCACTTAAAAACAGAGACCTCTGCGGATTCATGCTGACATCTGATACGGACCTCATATTCAGTAGTCAATTCACGTGTAATGAAGATTTCAAGATTCGGGGGGCCAGTGCAAAGTAGGAGTACTTAAAAGTGGTGTTTGGGAGGAGGAAGGACACATGACCCAACTATTTACTACTACTTTTTATTTTGTATACCATGCCAGCGCAATAATCCCATTGTATAATTAATTTAATTTGAATCTTTCGAAAGTAAACTTTTGCAATTTACGAGCTTCTCTAGCTCTGCAAATTTCCCGATTGAATTTAGTATTATAATACGAGATTTAAAATGTTTAAGAACTGGAATGGAATTGTTGTGGTTCTTGAGTTGTTAAATTGTATTTTCTTCCTTATCTAATGCTGACTACTAGACCAGAATACTCCAAAATTTTACCAGGTGTCTTCGTTTCGGTTTTATTCTGTATTGCCAGATGTAAAAAATTACTTTTGGCCCCAGTGCCAACCATCGTCAGCTGCCGTTTTGGGGCTCTCAACCATTCACAGAAATCTCCCATTTAATAGGGTGAAGTGTGTGAAAATATTGTCACAACTTTATTTACGATTTACTTTCTTACTTACTAGGGATAGCCCGTCAGAAATGATGGGACCAAATGAAACTACAATATTGAAAATTCATTATAATGAATTGTAGACCACAATTCATTTTCTTTAATACTAAATTTAAGTTTTTTTTTCCATTGGAAACCTCCCTTTTTTATCAGGAAAATATTCTAACCGCGGTCCATGGGACCACGAAGATGTTTAGGGAGACCTGAAGGAGCCACCAGGTAAAATTTAGGATATTTACTATTGTTGCCACTGGTTGCCAAACCCCATGAAAGAATGGAATTTACTTTCTCTTGTATTTGTTATAGTCATTTAAGCTCACTTCGTTCTCGGAATCCAACAGCTTCTGTAGTTTCAGAGACTGGGTCCACTGTGTTCCCAAAAATCGCACGTACTACTTGCGCGCTGCACATATTCCAATCCTCTGCTAGGAGAGTAGGGATGTCTGCCTTATTTCTTCAGTATTGTTCTCCTCTATTGGTTGTACTTGTATATTTTATATCCTTTCTTTGTTCGTTGTTACATTTTGTACTATTACATAATGTTTTTTGTAATCTGTATTTTTGTTTATTTTACTAATTGATGGCGAATTTAGTTGAACCTGACAGAGCCTTTACAATAATGATCTCCCGCAACTGTTGACTAACCACCAATGTTGTACATCCCTAGCACGCGTGACGGCTAGGGATATTTAATCCTTCTGCCTGCGTAGGTCTCGAGTTCCGAAGCATGCGACTGCCCGGGCGTGCGCGCGGCGCAGACTTCTGCACAAACTTGTCGACACTCCCGTCACTCAAACTGCGAAACAGAATTGCGCACCATGAAACTACGGAATTGTACCCCGCAGATGTCGTTCCAATAGCACCTTATTTTATAGTGGCCCCTGTTGGTTTTAATTTTTTATTGCTTATGGAGACGTTCTATCCTATAAATCTTTCTTGGTGGCATATCAGTTAACCATAAGTAAACAGCGTGCACAAAAAAAATTAATCTTAAGTTGTTCAAACTTTACAATGCAATATCGGAAATGCAGGACTTCGTTATAAATTCATTTTCTTATTTCTATTTAGAAACATTTAATACTTCTATGGTCACGAAGTAAAAGTTCTTTAGTCAAAAATCTTAGTTTGGAGAAAACAAGGGTTAGATTATCGAGCCAACGCTTTTTCCTATGCTCAACGCTATTTCCCAACACATTTTTTTTTGTTAAGGAGGCAACATTTAAATTCCGTTGTTTTACTAAAATAAAATATAGATACTTAACTTGTAGTTTCAGTACTTAACTCGATTTCGCCAAAAATTGACGTAGAACTTTTACCCTGTGACCATAGACTTCATATTAATTAGAGGACTAAAGCTCTTAACTACTATTTCTACTACTTTGCATTTTCATTTAGGTAATGGATGAACATCAACTGATAAGAGGATGTTCATAAATACCATTGACACTAATGTAGGGAACATGTAATATGAGGTATGTATTTGTTATGTATGTATACTTCATTATAAATTCTTTTCCAATTACTGTTCAAAACTTTTTTGTTTGGCTCTAAGAGAGAAGATGTAAAGCCACCTCTCTTATTATCCGCCTTTTATTACTTGATTTTATTCCTCTTAAAATCTAAATTGAAATATGATCCTTTGATGAAGATAATTTGTAAATTCTTTCAGACGTTAGTTATAGACCTTAAAAATTTTCTGAAAAATAATTTTTTCATTGAACAAATTTTCAACTAAGAATTGGGTCTTTACTCAAGAGCCATTTCAATGTACTAGTTTCTAAAGTTTGTACCATGCTAATAAATGAAATAGAAATAATTATTCATTTGAGGAAGATTCTTAATTATCATTTAACTTGCTACAAGTTTTGAAGTAAATGTATACTAAACCACAACTATACTACTGATCTTAAAACATTTCACATGCAAAGCAGTATAAATTAAAGTATCTTTTTCCGTAATACAAAAACTATACATTTTACATCTCAGCTTGTAGGGATACCTTTCTATGAGAAGTTTTTGAGATGGAGAGTACAATTAATTTTATATTCAGCTTCAGTCCTAGCAAAACAAGGTACAAATGTCCCATGCATTACAGGAGGAGATGAGGAGGGGCTCGGCTTAAATTTTTTATTGCATAATTTTGCTAAATTTTAAAATTATATTTACAATTAATATACACGTTTACTCATTTAAACAAAAGCATGCATAATTTTAAAATTCTAAGGAAAAAATGAAAATAATCATAACAGTATTTGTATTTAATATTAATGACAAAATCTACTACATTCTTATGTCAAATAAAGGACATATTGTGCTCATAAGTATAATATAGTTTAATACATTGATAAGACAAAATACAACAATATTTCCAAAATTTATTCTTATCAGTTTTTGAGTGAAAAGTCTTAAATTTTGATTTACCCCCACAGACTGTAATAATTAAAATCCTATCAAACACTTGTGAAAAATCATAATGTTTCAATCGAAGAGCATATTATAAATGATATTAATGATTTTCAGCTTCCTTTTAAAACAACGCAATCTATAAAAACAGTAAGTGATCTTGAAACAAAGTGAATGATCTTGCATTAAAAACTCCTCATGATTCTTTCCTGCACTGCAGTCTTCTAGGTTTTTCTGCATTTCACTTTCTTGCTTGTAATAAAGTATTAGTATAAATGTAGCAGTCTTTGTAATATTATTAATGGATTATAAGAAAGTATAAGTTCAAGTTTAGGGTATGAGTTTGTTTCAGGTACAAGTTTCGATAAGTGTTGTAAGGTACAGGTATGTATTATAGAATATTTTGCAACTCTTTCTCACCTTCATTTTATTGGATATGGCAGATAAGTAAGTTTTCTTATAAAATTAATAATCAATTCTGAAGTGACTTTTAAATTGGAACATTTACCGGTTAAAGAGTTGTTTGATCAAATGCAGACTAATCTGTGGGCAAAAATTGCCTAGCCTGAAGTAACTTCTTATCTGCTAACTATTGACTTATTTCGGAAATAAAAGTAATAAATTAATATTACACAATTCAAGGTTTAAAATTTTATTTAAATTAGGTTGCAGATAGATTACGTGCATTTGCTCATGTATTAATATAAAAACTCCCCGCTTAACTTCCTTCAGTCTTGAACTATCACATGTAGAGGAAGTGTTATTCAGTTCAGACCCCTAAGCAATACATCTTTGGGTGTATTAACCTTACTTGATACTTGCATAAGTCTGTAAGCAGTGAAATTTGATTTTTTATTATTTCTTCAAATAAAGTCATCATTTCATTAAATAAGTTTTGATATTGTTATGATAATTACAGTTGGTAATTTCCAATCTTGTTTTTCAGTTCTGCATATTTTTCTTGCTGCAATGGTGAACGTGATGAAGACTCAAACCAACTGGATTAGAGCAATGTTTTGTAAAGAATATTTTACAATTGCAGTTGACTTAGTTTAATATTTTTATATCGAATTAATGTACCCTATTGACCATTAAGATGGTGAAAGAAGATTATTGAAGAAGTTGTAATTTTTGCCTGTTTCTTGTGGGCCTGAATCCTTGCTCAGCCTTGATATTTTAAAAGAGGTGAGCAAAGTTTCAGGTGTGTCAGAGACATGGCTCCAGCCTCTGTACTGCATACTACCAGCTCATAGCTTGCAATGTATACAGTCAAGAATTGCTTCGACATTTGTTGTAAGTAGTATAAATAGTTGTAATGCTTCTTTGCATTGCGAGTGTTAGGGAGAAATTTTAAGAAAATTGTACTATAGTATTAAAAATAGTGTAACTTTGTTTCTTTTAATGAATTGTCAACTTGAAAGAAAATGGACAATACCTCTAATTTTCTTAGTCGGTAAAGAATTGATGAGCCATTTGTATTCTGTTCATTTATTTTTTATGAGGGTAATTCATTAAAATTTTCCAGAAACCTCAAATAATAGTTAGTAGGCAATTACATAGTTGTGTAAATGAGTTTCTCCATATTATTTTCATGTTCTAATTGTATATTAGTAATTTGTCTGTATTGTATATTGTATTTCAATGACAATTTCACTGGTTGCTTCGGAAGTTGTGGATGTATCAAAAATTTCCAATACATTTCTGATAATTATAATTTTATTTTATTGAGCAGGTTTTGCTTAAGTGTGCAATTGGTATCATATTTTGTAAGTCATATTAAATCATTAGTAAACTTGATTGTATAATGCTTTTACTCATGTACTTTTGTAGCGTTTATTTAGGTCGACAAGAGTTCCCCTCATCGCCTGATACTTGCTTTAACCTGTGCATTTGACAAGGTGAGCAAAGTTTCAGGTGTGTGGGTGGGGCAGAGAAATACACCTTGTTCCCGAGAGCATTAGAGAAGAACCTTAAATGAGAAGTATTCACGATAAAATACTTGTGGGTTGTCTCCTCAATTGAATTTCTTCTTGGGTCTACCTTACGTGACCTGAGTGCTTTGAGAAAATAAATGTGATGGTGTTTTGCCCTTTTTTGTAATGATAAACATATTTCTCCAAAAGCTGTCGTTATGTTTCAAAAGCTCATAATTATAAAAGACCATTAAAAGCAAAACAAGATGCATCTGCTCAGTTGTTTCTCTACACTGAATTTTCAGTTTTGCAATGCAATTTGTGAAGGATAAAAAACTGCAATACTTTCTTATTATATGATCACCCTTTAGTTACTGTATGTTCTGGATAAGTGGTGGGTAAGGATTGTCATTATCAGCGTTATTGTCATCAGCATCGTCTTGGTTTACTCCATCTGTTGGTTAGTTTCTGCATCCATCTTCCATGCTGCCTTATCTTCAGTTGATTGTTGAATTATTAAAAAAATCTTAATAATTTAGAATAATGTTCCTTCACTTTTTACAATACTACACTGTGAAGTAGTTATGTGATTATCATGGGTAAAATTATGGGACTTCATTTCATTTTTCCAGAAGTGGTGAGTTAAAGCACTCTGGAAGTGTGTTTCTGTGTCCAGAGTTTGATTCCATTTCAATACCATGATAATACCTGATTCAGGCCATGGTATTGGAATTGCTTAAAAATTAAAATGTATTTGCTAAGTTTTCATAGTATAGGACTGTTAACTATTGGAATTACTGCTTTGAATAATGGGAGTTAGGGGTTGAAGGCAACGACACAAAAAAATAAGAGAAACTTTCAGCAGTTTTTCTGAATAATCATAAACTTGTGCTTGTCTTAAGTGATGTAAAATGTTTGTAGTGTTTCTGAGCAAATACAATTCCAGAAAAAGTGTAGAAAGTAGGTCATTTATCAAGCACTTTTGCTTTAGGAGAGAATTCAAGAGGATTAATTAAAGGGACAATTAATTACATGGATGGATGGAGAGATTACAACATATCAGTAACCATAAAAATAAAAATATCATTTCTTAAATTCAATTTACCTAATTTATAAGGGTTTACTGTTGAATTTATTATATTCTATTGATTGTTTTAAAAGAATACATGTAATAAAAATCAAAGTTACTATTTTAATATTCTAGAAAATGTTGAAAATGCAATAAAAATGGCAAGAACATTTATAGTGAACTTCCTCCCCTTTGAGAGATTTGGGGAAAATTATTTGTGTGTACTCTTGGTGTTAGCAGTGATGGAATTTGCAATGATGTAGGGTAAGGCAAATACATGCAACTCTGATTTGATAGATATCGCTGGAAATTTTGTATATTTTTTGTAATTGAATGTATGTAATAAACTACCAGAAAAAAAATTAAAAGATATGGATTAAAGTGGGAAAATGGAATTATTGCATAAAAGTTGTTGTTGCAATGAATCCAAGATTTGTAAGAAACTGTTTGAAGCATAATAGTTTATTATTTTGTTTTTGTTTGTCTAGCCAAAAATGTTAATGAGTTTGAAAGCTAATGATTAAGATCATTTGAATATTTCATGTCTCATTATTAAGAGGCAAATTAATGTAGTGAAGAAACCCAAAATTAAGCTTCCTAATGAAAGTCTTGTTCTTAGAAATAAAATGAAAATTGTGTATGTCCTGTTCAGAGATACTAAGAATCCCTTATATAATGAGAAATATAAACAGTACAAAAAAACAATATAGGCTAAAACTGATGAATGAGAAAGCTTATCAATTAGATCATAAAGTTATCAACTCGACAAACAAATCTAAAACATTATGGAATATAATTAATAATGGACAAAATTCAGACTCACAAAAACATATGCCTACTACATGAAGGCATGTTTCTCGATAATCCTACTGATATTTGTAGGACCTTCAACTGTAATTTCTTGAATTCAAAGCAGTACATTGTAACCACCAATACTTGTCATCCTTTATCTTCTGGAACTTCAAAATCTATGTTTCTCCATCACATAAATGCTACTGAATAACCAACTGATAAATTCTTTTAAAAATAGTTGCTCATCAGGGAATGATGAAATATCTTCAATAATTCTTAAAAATGAAAGCCTGCTCTTCATAATATATTAGTTTACTTGATAAATTCATCTCTCTATTTATTCATTTTCCTAGAATCCCTAAAAAAGAGTATTGTAAGACCACTTGCTAAGAATAATAATATAAAAGATTCTAGGAATTACCGATCTCTAACCCTAATTCAAGTATTTGGCAAACTCTATGAAACAGTTTGATTAGCAAGATTTAATTGTTTTCTTGAATCTAATAATATCCTTAATAAGTCACAACATGGCTTCAGGAAGGGCTTATCGACTACTACTGCTGTTGTGGAATTCATACATGAAATCGTTGAAATTGGGAATCAAATAGGAAAATAGCATGTATATTCATTGATCTTTCAAAGATATTTGATAGTGGATCTCATGAAAAACTGTTGACAAAACTAGATTATTATGGAATAAGGGATGGAGTTATGACCTCATTAGATCATACCTCACAGGATGTAAGCTATGTGCAGAGATCTTCTGGCAATCTGAAAATTTCTTATCCAAAGTTATATCAAATTTTGATACTATTACCACAGGTGTTTTGCATGGATCTCTGCCCAAACCTTTGCTATTTCTAGTATATGTTAATGATATTCCAAATGTATCTGATTTCTCTGTAATTTCTTATGCAGATGATACAACATGAATAAGCAATGGTCAAAATCTGTGTCGTCTAGAAACTAATGTGACTGAATCATTAAAATCAATTAAAAGTTATTTGTCCTAAATGAATTGAAATTAAATGTTGATAAAACAGTATTACTCAGTTTCAAGTTTCATCATGGTTACCAACACCAAAACATTAAAAAACTAAAAGTGGATGCAGACAATGAATCAGTGTATCAAACTGATTGTCATAAGTTCTTAGGAATATTCATAGATCAAAACCTAACTTATAATAAAAAAGTTGATACACTTTGTAAATAAAATAAACTTCAATATATTTCTCTTGAGATACTTTTCCAGATAGTTGGAAACTAATGCACTTATTTCAGTTTATTATGAGATAATCTTCTCATGACATCAATATGTTATTGAAATATGGGAAGGTACAACAGAAAAAATATGGATAGATTAATGCTCCTACAAAAGAAATGTATCAGAAGCATTTTTCAAACTGAATCTGAGACAGTCGTGTAAAATTTCTTTATTAAATATGAATTACTCACTGTTGTAGCACTCTACTCTTACAAAATATTTTTACTATTGAGAAATAATCTGAATCAATATCTTGTGAGTAACTAAGAGGTACACAACTACCATACAAGAGGACATAAGGGACTATCACAGGATATACATTGACAAGTCTTCAACTAACAAAGATTCATTCTGCATTGCTTCACAGCTTTTTAATAATCTCCCAGTGAACATCAAATCAGCTGATAATAAATACGTCAAAACATTGCTTAAAAGTCACCTCATTAGAGTGTGTCCTTATAAGATATGTGAACTGCTTTAACTTTTGTAATTAAAAACCATGTACCACTACAAGAGCGACCACTCTTTGTACCATTCTGTCCAATAAGGCAGTGTACTATTTAGTAATGTAGTAAATAATGTAATTATATGTCAGGGCATTGTAATTAATGTAATTATTATTAACATCTAATGTATTCAAGTTATTATAAGTTAATTTACCCGTAACTACAGACACTAGTCAAATTGAATCTGCAGTGTTAATTTTCTATGAATTGTGAACATTCCATGAATCTGATTAAACTATTTCACCCATCTATCTTATCTTCAATATTTCAACACTGGTTGTTTTGATTTTGTAGCAAATTGCATTGTTCTGTGTTGTTGTTTTTTTTATTGTGATTTTTTTGACTTGGTGCAAGTGGTAATCATTTTGACTCTGTGTCTGTGTTTACACTACTGGCTTTGTAAGTACTAGTTCTCCTGTTTTTGAATGTTTTCAAGTTACAGAACTACTTAATTGATAAATTCGTTAAATAATCATGTATGGAACTCCAAGTCCTTCATCTAACAAAGTGTGTCCCTCTAGTAATGACTTCATACACACCATGAACAGGTAAATGCTCTTATATTGTATTTGAGTCAGAAAGAGCCCCAAAATGAGAAAAGATTTGATTTTTTTAAACTTTGGCCAAAAGTCTTGTAAAGGAATAAATGGAAAGATGATTACTGAATATTCAACTGCTCCAAGAAGTGCGAAAATAAGGTATCAGAGGTAGAAGAAATAGAATCTAATGACAGCAAGGAAGAAACCAGAAAGTTCCAGAAACCTCAGGAACAATGTCACTTACGTCTTGGATGTTTAAAAAAAAAAGTGCCGCAAGTGCTCTTCTGTTATTTGTTTAAGAGAAATACTTTGCATTAATACATTATATTATTATTAAATATAAATTGTGAGTGATGAGAAAAATAGAAAAAAATAAATTTGTATTGAATTTATTTTTGAGTTTTCTGCCATTTTTTGCTGTAATCAAACTTTTTAATGAAATGCTTCCAGCAGACATAAACAAATAGTCGATATTATGAAATTACAGATTAAATTTTGAATCATAAAATCATAAAAATTAGAATATTATGAGAGGAGGCAATTGGACTTGGTGTCTGTTATAGCATTCCTGTATTTCATGTCTGTAGTTAAGGGTTAAACTACTAGTGTAAGATAATAGAATTAGTCACTTGAATGGTATGCTATTTGCCTCTGTATCATAATTCGTTGGTTTATTAATGTAATACAGTGTTAATGTTGTTTTTAACGACTTTGTGTAGTTTAAAATGTAAATTACTTTAATGTTTATTATGAGCAATTACATGCTTCACTAATCAAATAATTTATCAGGTAAACAATTTCAATTATTACTGTAAGTTATGTAATTGAATTAAATCCTGTACTAAGTTCTATTAACTTAATTGTGTATATTCATCAATTATGTATATTTTTAACATAATTTATCAAGATAATGTAAACTTATTAAATCATTACTGTTAACTTACTGTAATTTTAATCAATTTCTAGGCAGACTTTGCTTGATACTTTCTGTAAGTATAAGCAATTACGTATTATCATTATCATCATTTTAGTTTACTTTCATTAAATATCTGGAATGTACCTGCATAATTTTGTGCTGTTCATTACGTAGTTTTGTAATGTATTAAATAAAGTAATTAACTGCTGTAAAATTTTCATGTAATCAGCAGCAATAATGCACTCTATTATATTTTAGTTCTTAATGAAACCACTTCATTGTGATATTACATCTAAATTATAACATTGAAGCTTTTGTCTACAAAATTACAATAGTTATTATCGATAGTTCCTAATTATGTCTAAGATTATTTTACTTGAAAGCCTTGGTTAAATCGATAAGGTTGTTTGTTTGTGTCAAACAATGCCTTTCTTTTGTTCTTGAAAAGAGTGTTACAATGAAGCCATAATGCAATACTAGTGATATAAAAACTATAAGAGCACTAGTGCATTAATGTTCTTGTAACAAACGAGTGCACTGATAAAACATAAACACATTGTACATAAAAAATACATTACAGAATATAGCTTTTAAAGACCAACATTTTCAGACTGGCTTTTAACTGAAACTTGAAGATTAACGAATCATTGTTTGGATTTAGTCATGATACAAGAAACTTTATAAAGGGGGGGGGGGGAAGAAAAAAAAGAAAGAAAAAAGAGAAAATAAAACACTATGTGTAAAACATAAAATCAACATTAAGAAGATGTAATCGTCATCAATTATACACATAGAGACCTTGAAAGTTGTACTATTTAGTCATGATGTGAAACTTAATAAAATTAGAATAACGCAAGGGATACTGTAACACAGGGTGAAATTAGACATTGCACAGTAATACTGTAAAACCTCTTTTTTGGTAAAACATTTTCTATTATTTTTTGTAATATCAAGACCTTCAGAATTCTAGGGATGTAATTCAATAATGCCTTGTTATATGTGGTGGAAACTAAATTTTTGAGAAAGAAATTAACATTGTCCAGATGTCACTGTATGATTTGGGGTAACTTCTCATACCCACATATTTATTTAACTGGGTGATATTTACATGAATGGATTTAATTCAAAAAGCTGAGGATGTTTTTAGGAAGGAAAATAATAATCTAAATGAAAAAAAAAATTGTTCATTAAAATGTTTAGTATTTTCAAATTGGTATCTTCAATAATTGATTACTGAATGTCTACATCGAAAATACACCTGCCTTTCTCTTCCTTTGGGTTTTTTTAGCAATTTTGAAATTTGATCTGTTGAATTGGTGTATTCATCAGGCACAGTTAGAAACACAAACTTTTTTTTGTTTTAACAGTTCTTTAGCTGACATCAGTGATATTCACCCCAACATTTGTAGCCACTCCTACTAATTGTCCGATGAGAATCTTACTCCCTTTCTTGTATATGTAGTTAGCAATTAAGGTTTCTTCTTTCACATTCAGCACTTCTCCACATTGTTGTTCTACATTTCCAGAATTTTTTTTTTAGGCTACAGTTGTTGTGGTCACATTTTAAAGATATTTGCTTTTTGCTCAATCTTCAATAGTTTGTTAAACTTCAATTCTTAGTTTAAAATGTTTCTGAAAAAGTTGGTCATTAGAACAAGTGAATCTGCCAATTCCAAAACATCTCTTGTTCACTTTGTAAAACTTATGGCAAATCACATTTTTCTTGTTAAAGTTTATTTCTCATCTTATCCATTCCGTAAGATATCTTTTAACCTTTTGTCAGAAGATATCTTACGGATTGGAGTAAGAAGGAGTGAAGTTGTTAATATCCCTTAATTTTTTCAGGTAGTTTAGTAATATAGTAGATCTATTGTGTAAATGTATGTTGGAAATGTTCATTTACCCATTTCTTAACAAAACTATCCGTCTACCTATCAATTTATTTTTATCATTTTTAGACTGAACAAGAAATAGGAACACGAGATCTTATATTATAGAAATATGATTAGATGACCTGCCTTAATGACAATATGATTGCAATGTGAAATTAGAAATAAGAAAATTATATCATTCTATTAAATACTCCTTTAGCTAAGGGAGTCTGTAGTAGATACATTATTGCAAACTAAATATAACAGTTCACTGTTTGAATTTTTTAAACTATAAAATTATTGAAACTCGTGCTTTTAAAAAATAATGAAGGTTTTTTTCTGTTGTTTTTTACAGGTTCCGAAAACCAGCTTCTACAATTTAAATATTCATACTCTTAAATTAATTGCGTCCAGAATAAAGCCATAGAAATTGTATTATAACAATGGTACAGATTGGGTGCTTTGGCTAAATTATTTCAATTAGGATTGCGATTATAAGTTTGAAAAGTGGAGAATAGTGAGACTCATTTCTAATTTTGGATTGGTTTAAGAAGTCTGTACATTTCCAACCTTTTTAACAATAGGTTAGAAACCCATACTTTTTGCTCTGAGAGCACTTTTGGTACTGTTGCCCCTGCAGTAACTCTGGCAAAGAGGTCCTGAGGGTTAAATCCCGACGGCAGCATATTTTTCAATGCTAAATATGTAGGTCGAATTTAGCCACTGTCTGGAAAGAATTCTAGTGGTCGGCTGGTCTGATCGGTTTTAGACCGTGGTTTCTCCGATCTATACCAAGCGAATGCAAGAGCATTACCCTAGCTAAACGGGCTACGGACTGCGCTGGATCTTTCCTGTGCCAACTTTGTCCTTTCCCCACTCTCGCGTATGCATTGGGAGACCAGTTGGGCGTTTCAAACTTTTACCGGTTGGGCCTTGCCCCGCCGGGGGAGATACCTGGAGCAGCGAAATTTACCAATTTTTTTCAATAAATGACCCTTTCCAAAAGGGCTGATTTGTTTTACAACACACTTTCCCCAAGGCAAAAATCTTCAATTTTGCAGTTTTGAAATTTAACATTTCGAAAAAAATGGAGAGTTCGCTGACAATGGCACTAGCACCATATTTTTTACTGTCCCTTGATGCATGAGAAACTTTAAAGCAAAAAATTGGAGTGTATTTTGAGAAACAATTGTTTCTATTTCACCCAAAAACACACAAACACTTCTCATGTTTTCAAAAAATCAAACATGACCTTATTTCAAGATCCTATCTTTAAAGAACAGATTTCATTAAGGAAAAAATCTCTTATCTTCAATATTGTAGTTGTAGGAAGACGTCCCCAAAAATTGTACTTTAGTAATTTTCAAAAAATCAGGGATTTCAACGAACATAGTACCTGCCTCATTCTCTTAAGCATCCTTTACTCTATCTGAGGACAGTTTAATGAAATAATTTTGTACCATTTTTGAGAAAATTTTGAAAATATTTTTGAGATTCCATGTAAAGTACCCTTGAAAATCAAATTATCTGTTTGAAACACAGATATATAGAACACTGTATATGAAACACTATATATCTGTGGTTTGAAACTCCAAAGCCTCGAGTTTGTTCGGGGGAATATCAATATTGCATGGGGGTGTTATTATTCCATCAAGCAATTTGGAAAAAGTCTGCTGAATGGTTTAGGACAAGTTTTGCCGTCAATGGATTTTTCGGTATGAAGGACCCACAAAACTTGGATCTGGCTTCACATGTTAGGGGAAGTAATATAACAAATGTATTTAGCAACTAGATTTGTCCACGTTTTTGTTGCAAGGGTCCGGCAATAAGAGTTTTTCTGTCGAAAATTCGCCGTTTTCCGGCGCACATTGTGTTGTATAAATGTCTCTTTTTAGGAAGTATGTGCAAAAAATAAACAAACTGAGCAAATTTTATTATTATTTTAACACCTGATTAATGTTTGTCTGGGAAGCCCAGGGATCTAACAGTGCCATGCCTTTGGCTAAAGGGAATACAGAACAATGGTGGAGAATTACTCCACATTCATTGCCACTATTGTTTGAGAACTTAGTTGTGAAAAAATTAACAGTAAAAGAACAGGTTTGGGACAGTAGATATATGGGGGCCCCTTATTTGAAAGCCTCGCCCCCAATAAACAACTCTACTTTGTATTCAACAGAAATAAAGTTTTGCGGTTAATTTGAATTAAAATTAAGTACATTTTTTTATGTTTTTAATGAAGAAAAGATTTAGTGGCACTGATTGACTTGAGGCAAATTTCCCCAGGCCCCAGCTCTCCCTCCTGGTCACCACTCTCTGTTGATGCCTCTTAAGTCAGTTCAGTGAATGTAGTTAAAAGTTAGGAATAATTTTCAATAGTGACTTCATATTCCAATATCACCCTTAAAAATAATACTGTCTGAACCTTCATATCATGTCCAAAAGTGTATGAGAAAAATGCATGTGTGTGAATTATGGCATCAAATGAAAGTAAATTGACAGGTTTAAACAGTTTCAAAGAATCCGCATTGTTTACTTTCATCATGCTTTTAATTGAACTCGCAACAGATTAAAATTTTAATCAAAGAATTACACATGTAAACAATCCTTCAATGTTTTTATCTCAATTCAAAAATGACATTGAGATTTATAGTTTGTCGATTTTCACATTATAGCTATACTAATTTATACATTTAGGATAATTCTGCTCATGAAAAACAATAACTGTCACATTACTCAAAATAAATGTGTATATCAATATAACAGTAGAGGAAAGGAAAACTATTACAGGATGTACTCTGCAAAATCCTCCTCAAAGAAGGATCCTTATAAGAATGCTGCATTACTCTTCAATAAACTATTTAACCATATTAAGGAGTTACAAAAATAATTCAAAAAAGCACTAAAAAATTACTTAATTGAAACTTGCCTTTATAAACTAAAGGAATTATCATAGACAGAGAGAGCAATGCTACAATAATTATATATTTTTTACTATACGATAAGTTACTTATTTCTTTAGGACAAGCAACTTAATCTTAAGTTTAAGCAACTTAAGTTTATTATTATGATTTAATTAATTATTATTTCTGTTATTGCTAATTGTTTTTATCTAAGAACAATGTCATTGTTAGAAACTTGTAATCCAAGTATTATAAACAATTTAATTATGTAAATCCTTCTGTGAAAGTGAAATTTTATACAAAAAAGAAAGGAAAAAAATGGGGAATTACACTTTCAAAGAAATGAAGTTCCCTCGGATTTTTATTTCTTTTGGATGATGCCATTAGTCTGGAGTATTTTTAGTTTCTACAGGCAATTGTTTCAAAGGGGTTAACTAGTCCTGAAAATGTGGAGGAATAAAGAAGTGACTTTTGTTTCAAATAGAAAAATGCAAATGCTTTTTAAATATAATTACATTTATGTGACTAATGAATATAAAATATGAACCCAAGTGATTTATTATTGTATGTTACAAGGGGTTAAATACTTGAAAACAGAAAATTGGATTTCAAGTGCTTTCTAGCAGGATCAAATAGAAGGGTAAAATTCCATTTGTGTGTGTGTTTGGGGGGGGAGGTATACTTATCAAAACAAAATTGACAAACTTTCACTCTTTTTAGAAAAATGATATTTTTATGTAACTGCCTTCGAAAACATGCAGTGATTTTTCTCCATGAAAAATGTATTTTTCAACAAGAAAACATATTGCATACACAGTATTGAATATTTATAAGAATACAAATACAAAAATACTCCATTAAGAATGTTCAGCATTCTAGATAATGAGATAAAACCACCCTGTCATAACTTTGTTCTCTAGATTTTGAGGTGGCTTGGAAGCGTTACAACATTTGATGAGGTGTTGGGAACGTATGATCTTTTGGATTCTGGGGTATGATGTAATTTTTGAGGTATGTATATGTTAATTTTCTTATTTACAAATAATTGTACAAATTATCACATACAGGATGGTTGTAATTAAACTTTCCCTATGTAACCGGCTATGTGTGTCAATTGCGGGATAGCACGTGCCCGAAACGTACTGTGAATATTGTGAAGGACATAGGGAAGGGAATGACAGAATGAATACGCAATTCAATGGAAATACCATTAATGTGCCGCATCAGTCCATTAAATACCGGTACAATTACAGCTACAAAAGAGACTCAATATGACGCCCATCAGTGTCTAGAAGAGTCTGAAAGCGCAGGATTGCATTCTGCACAGAAAACCAAAGCATGTCCGAAGGAATGCTTGAACTCTTACTATGCGCGCTTCAGATCAGCTCACGCGTGATGTTCTACTGTTAAACAGTCTTTCAGGTACCCCCAAAACCAGAAATCACAGGGAGTGAGATCAAGTGATCATGACAGCTAAGCCGTTGGAAAAGATCTGCTGATATTATGATCGTTACCGAATGTGTTGTGGAGACATTTTGGCATGTACACTTGCAACAAGAAGTTGTTACAATGTTGATAGAATGTGGTATGTGGTATCCGTGGAGGCAATCTTAGACAAGCTGCAATTCGAGGGAAGGGCACTTTGTCCAATCGCTAGCACTTATATCCTTAGTGTCTATATTAGGGATTCCCAACCTTTTTCTTCTGACATCGACTCCTTTTAAAAAAATGGTTTACTTCGTCGACCCCCTTACATTTATTCTCTAGAATATACAGAAAACTATGCATTCTTAGCACAAATAATAACACAAATGACAAAGATAATTTAAACACAGAATGTAAACAAAAGTTTCGGGAAAATTATTAGAATTATTTGTACAGGCAATCGCCCAATTTACAATGTGGTAACAATACAATACGGATGTATTAGTCTTGCAAAAGTTTCGCTTTCGCTTGAGTTCTAAATCTATAAACAATCTGATAAAGCAATTTTTACAATCTTTGCTAATTTACATACACCACAGGGGAGCATTTGTAAGAGAAATTGTTCTACAAAAGGGAATTGCTCTTATAGGGACATAGTGCCACACTGCATATTATGCGGACACTTCTTTCTCTTGTATCTAGCTAGGCCTGTCAGTACTGATAGCTACTACAATAAATTTCAATTTACACCAATTATCTGTATACTTACATTGCACTATATACAATACACCACGCATGGCCTTTTCCTTGCTAGTCATACATTCCTCCGTCGCTCAACAACGTAACACTACTCTGTAGCAACTGGCAGCAGTCTGGTCCTTTGGGATCTCGCTAGTTTGGGCTGCTTTTGACGTCGTCTGCTTCCCATGCCTCTGGATCCGGGGTCATTGATCGCCTCGGGCTGCTCTCATGATCCTTGAACGCCCTCGGTTGCTCTGTAGTTCGTCTTCTGGTGCTCCTCGGCTCGCCTTCCCTTCCTTCCTCCGCATAATTGGGAAGGAGGTTGAAGCTGGGCAGGCGCCTCTTCCCCGACCTCGTGTCTATGCAGCGGCTGGTCCACGCTCCGCCTGCGGGTATATCCGTTCCTATACTGGACGTTTGTATTCTCCTGCCTTCATTGCAACACTGCTCCCATCTCGTTCCCCTTGACCATTGGCCTTGCCGATAGTCCCTGATGAGGACTCAGTCTCTAGATGTGAATCGCCGTATTTCTACCACCTCTTCATCCTCCCTAGTTATTTCTGGATAACGGGCCTCCTTAGGTGTCTTCACCTGACTATCGTAAAACATGCCGCTGGAGGTCTGTTTGAGCCCGCAAAGATTGAAGTTCGCATGGCCAGGGCCGTTGTAACATGCCATTGGGCCATAGGCTGTGAAATGTAATGGGCCCTTGGGCCCTAGGATAATTAACGTACATCCCAACATAGTTGTGTCTTTGAATATTGTATTGAATTGTGTATTTGATTTATTTTATCACTAAATATTCGAATTCGCAATTATAAATTGCGAAGTCTCTCGTCGCTCAAACACCCTCGAAACTTCAATTTTGTTAACTGCTTATGACAAGAAGCTCTCATATGCATACGTGGATCCAAACATAGAAATTACTTTGGCTGCTTTCATATGTAGTTTTGAGAACTCATGTTGTGGGAAAATATTCATAATACTCCAAAGAGTTCGCCGTTCGAAATCTTTCTGTCTTTTAGATGGATGGTCAGAATATAAGTCCTGTAGAACCACTATGAAACAAAATGTCAATACTCTTCAATGTCGCCATTGAGATAAAGTGCAGCAGCTAGCCAGCAGCAGGTTGTCCGTTCTCTTATCGCAGGAATGAAGGAATGCCCCACTCCCCCGGTGACTAACTTGCGCCGGCGCGATGCCTGGGACACGGGCGGAGCAAAATAGCATCGGAGCACGGTTTTGGACAGGCCTGTCTAATGGGAACGCACAAATTCTCAGAGCATATAAAATAATCAGTCATTTCAACAGCGAAGCTACTACCTTATAATAGTAATAACATCCACAATTTCTTTAATTTATTGTTATTTAGATGCAGCCCGTGTCTCAGAAAAGCAAACATTAATACTGTTATTTAAACTAATAATATCCATATTTAGGATGAATAAGTTTCTTTTTAAATTTGTTTTGCGTTCGTAACGCGTCTACAAACCCTTCTGGGGCATTGAGCGCTTGGTATGATCCTCCTTAAAATCCTGTTTTTAATGTAGTCATTCATCGTCAGTCATTTTCATGTATCCTTTCGGCCACGGCATTTTCACATCTCTTTTTAATCGTTTGTAGAGAATCATGTGAATTTGGTATTATTATATTTTTGAATTGAGTTTTATTGAATTTGAAATGATTGCTTGGATATTTTGGAATTTAATGAACGAAATATAGCGACCTGAATTTAACGCTATGAAAAGTAAACGAAAAATGAGACAAATATCAGTATATGTTCAACATTTGTGAAAAATCTTACGAATATTGAAATTAAATGAAGTTCTATACATGCATTGAAAATAATTCACATATAAAATGTATAGTGACGACTTCTCCTTCCACTCAAACAATACCATTTTTAAACTCAGAAAATTCCCCAACTTAAAGAAGCACACTCATTCACAGAAAAATATCATTTATTGCCCACTTCTTCACATATTCAATAATCCGATACATCCCACTTCCGTATAGTCTCATTTCTGCCCAAATAGACATGTGCCAAGAAATTGAAAATTCCTTCCGAATATATCAAAACATTCTAAAACAGAAATTATAAAAAATAGAATCGCTGCTAAGTCATAAAATTATACTATGGAACGCGAATGGATTAATACGACACCACAGAGAAGTAATAACTACTCGTATATTGAATATTTTTCGTAGATTCAAAACTTAAACATAGTTCGTGACAAACAGGACTTTATACAGAGACGTTGGCATAATTCCACTGGATGACCTTATCACCACAAGAAGCCAAATATATTAGAAGCACACGAAAAAAAAATACTTATGAAACCTATAAAAAATGTAATAGTAGTGATTTATTTCTGATTTTTTGTTGTACTGTATACCATTTGATTAATGTTCAAAAATGAACTGATTATAAATTTGCAGACGAGAAATAATTTTAAAATAGGAAAATGAATTTGAGATTTCCTCTATGAGACATCTTTCATCGTTCCTATTCATTCGCTCAGAATATTACAATCAATTTCGAGATTTCAATGGAAGTGCACGTTTTGGGGTCATCTGATACGAAAACAGTAGTTTTTCTCGAAACATCCGTCCATCGGTCCACTTGTCGTTCTGTGAACACACTAGTGCCTAAACTATTCGTAGAAGTGCTAGTGTGCTAAAAACATTGCATTATTGATCTGGCCCGACTCGAGATCCTGCAATTTGAAAATAATTCTTTAAATTTGTGATTTAGTTGACGCGATTTTTTCTTCAAGTGAAATTAGTTCTTGACAATCAGTTCTTTATAAAATATCATGTAAACTTTTCTGAATATATTATTTGTTTTTGCACAATCTTGATTGAAATATGAGCAACATTAAACAATATTAAATTTAAGATTTTCTCAAAACTGCATCAATATTGTGTTCTTTAATCGTTTTGCATGGATAGTGCTATATTCACAGAGTAAAATGAAATGAACTTCATTTTAATTTAATATTCTTCACTTAGGCGTTCTTTACGCTATTCGAGGCCAAAGTTTAATCAAAATTTTGGAGTCATTTTGAGAAAATTTTAAAGTATTTACCAAGAACTTCCAAAATCAAAATGTTTCTGGCAAACTCAGAGGGCCTCGAAATCATTTAAATCGATCGAGGAATATCAATTTTGAAGAAAATCGGCAGTACAGTTTAGTCGCTAGCATTAACCAAGATGGACGAACGGACAGAAACACAGACAGACAGACGTTTTGCCGTCCAAATTAATTTTTATTGTTATATGTGTTAATATTTTAATGTTTTAATACAGGACTCAAAAAGAAACCATTTCAGCAAATATTGAAAAATGTAAAAAAAATAATGTTACGTAACAATTAATATCCCCTTACCCCCATGTAACGCAGCGAAACACAGGCTCAGACCCCCTCCCACTTTTTACCATTTCGTAATTTATGGACGTTCCCTTACACAACGTGTTAGAGGAAATAATTTGCTATATTCTTGTAAACAAACACGATTTACTCAGTTTTCGTTAACAGGACCTGGCAATAAGAGTTTTTCTATCGAAATTTCACCGGCATACCATTACAAAACTTTCTCTTGTAACGAAGTAAGTATGAAAAAGTAAAAATATGTTACTGGCACCAATATATAGTTGCTGTGAAGAGGGTGAAAAAAAACGAAAAGCTAACTCAGACTAAGCGTATTAAGAGACTAACAAATACGAGAAAATCGTGCTATTTTGGAGTAGGACTAGATAAGGTAGCCTTTTTATCTCAGAAATGGGATTTTATATAACAAGTAAAGCTGGAAAAACAGTGAGTTGCTGTAATTTCAAACTGCGATACTGCGAGTATTAAACTTTTTATTTCTAAAAAAACAAAATTTTAGCGTCTCTGAAATAGACAGGTCTTTCACTAATGAGATAATTAGCTCTTATGTGGCTTTGAAATCAAAGTTGATTTCATTTCTCCAAAACTAAAAGTATTTCAAACAATATCTCTACATCATTTCACTTGCTCCATGACTCCACATTGTTGAGCGAAAACAGTATTTTGATATCAGAAACCGTTTAGGAGTTTTAGGGGTGGCCCATAGTTGGTGAGACTACTTGTAGTATATCACCAGCTGGATTATGTAATGGAATCTCGAAACCTATGCTCTCGAATTCAAATCTCAGTTCGGAGAGTGATTTCGCGGGTGCTAAACACTCCCAAAACGACGTTTTTGGATCAATGCCGCGATTTTTAATTAAGAGATGAGACGTCATTGGCAGCGACAATATATGCAATCCAGTTGGAATTGTGAAATTTTTGCTCGGGGTTATCTTGAATTTTTATATTACATAATTGTTATAAAGAAATCGAGAAAGTGTGTCCACCACTAGTTTTTCAATTTAGAGGGGAGACAATATTGCACAAGAACTACAAATACATAGTAACAGTCGAATGAAACATAGCTTTGCTCGAAATATTCAAATTACGGAAAAATATAAATATTCTGAAACACTATAAACAATAAAATGTAAAGTTCTAAAGTTGAAGAATTGATTTCATTAAAAAATATGGTTTGAATTTTGGTGGTGTAGGTCAGGATAACAAAACATCAAATCAGATTTTCGATTTCGAGAGGATTTACTAATTATTGAACATAATCATAATTGCAAAAGCATTTTACTAAAATTTAGGTAACAATTAAAAAAATTGGAGCAGATTTTGAATAGATTTTAAAGATGTACGGGCTTTGCATGAAGTGACAGCCACAATTTTGTTATGAGAATCAAATTCGGCTCCCAACGAGTTAGGTTATGCATTTTCGCCAAAATGTCGACATCAATATATGGAATATTTATTTCCTTTTTATCACATTCTCAGCCGTTCTCTATCCGGTCTTTCAGTCAAATGGTAGAGAACGTAGGATTCTGGTCGTTCAATTATTCTGAATGTAATCATCCTAACAATGGTTATTTTTAGTTTAAAAGATAGTATTAATGTTTGCTTTTCTGCATGGGTTGAACACAGGCTGCATTTAAATAACACAAAAAGTAAAAGAAATTGTGGATGTTATTACTATTATAAGGTAGTGGCTCCGCTGTTGAAATAACTGATTCATTCATATGCTCAGAGAATTAGTGTGTTCTCATAAAATGACCTTCTTGGCATTACGTATTTAGGGAACATTTGTAACAACTCATGTTTCAATGATTTTGACTCGCAAAGCAATCGACTTGCGTTCTGAAGGTAGTTTCAAATGGGTCATTTCATGCAAAAAAGTAGGAAATCTGACACTACATCTCAGAATTTAAAAATATTTTGCCACCTTACTTACTATGATACCTGCATGAACCAGGTACAATATTTTTGTCTCATCATCCATTGTTTAGCAACAATGGGGACTTGAAATTTTAGGTTAGCAGTCTGTAGACATTCCGTTATGATTTTTTTCCGATGATATGCAAACAAGCAAAAATATGAAAGTGACACCATTTGTAGAAGAAATGTAAAGGATAATTTTACGCTAAAAATATTTTTTTTACCGTGAGTCTTTAACAATTAGAAAGTAAACAAATTCTAAAAAATGCAATAAATGGAAATATAATATTTTTAAATTCTTGAATTTTGGAAGAAAAATTTCTGAAACTACTTTCAAGCTACTCTGTAAATTTCATCATGGAATCTTGAATGGTTTTAAAGTTATGAATAAAAGTATCTTACTGGCGCTCCATTAACGAACTCGTCTCAGCTGCTAGAGCCGCCGCGCCACAGCGCTCCTCGTCAGCGCTCGGCGTTACAGTTTTCCTCCGCCGTGCGATGGTGGATTTCGCAAAACTACTTCTCTAGGTGTTAATTTTGCCGTAGGAGTACATGAAGAGATACGCCAAATTCGACCATTATTTTTTGTTCACTCCAACTTTTTGGTAAACACGTTAAAATCATGTATTTCTCATTAGCTGTTTTCACGTTTCAAAATTTTTCTTTGAATTGTGTCAACATTTCTTCTCCATCATTGCTTTCTGTACTCACATGAAATAATTCAGAAACTGCTTTATTTACGGCACTCACCTTTCTCCTTGCGTACGATATCTCTCGGGTTTGTTTTCGCAATGAAAACGGTGATTGACCCAGAGGATACAAAATGTTTACATTACTGATAGTGGCTTCCTCTGCAACTCCTGGGGCTACGTACTTCTCTTCACTTAACGTTTTCACTTCACTGTTTCAGTTGAGTCACTAAGATCTGCATCGGGCATTTTGGATATTTTGTGACAACACATCGCATATTGCTTCACCTACCACTAAATTCGATATTTTCTTCCGCATCGCCTCTGTAATCTTTCTCTTACCCACCCGACTTTTGTGCTTCTTGAGTCCGAATGGATTGCAGCACCAAAGCCTGTTAAACGTATTCACTATCTTTGGCATTTTCTATCACGATGTATCACTGAACAGTAACACGCGAAAACTAAGCCTATAAACTGGTGTCAGGATCCCTTCGAAGGCATCGATGGATATCCCTAGGGAATGAACTTGGCGGTGCCTGCCTACGACATTGCGTCACCCCTCGCTGGGCAAAGGCACGCGACTTTCAACCTTAAGAGCAAAATGCGCGTATACTTTTTATTTAATAACTTACGCATTTTTTAAGATTCCATCGCGACAGTTTGCAGAATGGTTATTTATTGGTTCTTCCAGCAGTGTGTAAAATATGAAAGAAAAGAAAATATTATTTTTGAAGAAAAATGTATTTGTTTAATTTATTAGCATTTTTTATTATAAACAAATGTCTCAATCCTTAATATATTATCAACTGCTTAAAATATGATCATTTATCTTCAAAATAGTGTGCCCGTTTTTAAAGTTTTATTCATTTTATGAACGTCATAATTATTATCATTATTGAGTACATTGTGTCATCGTCCATGTTTAACCCGTAATTGTTGCTAAACTGCTGAAGATATTAATACCATAAATTGTATTTTAACTGTTCATCATTAGTAGATTAATGTAATAAAATATGAAAAAAATCTGAGACTCGCTGTCAGAAAACCTGAAATTTTGCATGGAATGACCCAAATACCATTCTGGTGTCAGGGTCGCATGAGAAAAGAGTGTCGCTCAATGCACGTTGCATTTGGAAAACGACTTGAAGGGTAGATTTGTGAGAGAACTGCCATTGACTTCTAAAGAAATGGGAGTTGTCATGACATGCTAATTTCTTAGAAACAATTACATATCTCGAAAACGAAAGGCGGTAGCGCCGATTGGATTGCGGAATTTTGCATCTCATTCAAAGGCAGTTTAGAAAAGACAATAAATTTACAAATTTTGTGAAATTATTTTATAAACAATTTCCAAATTTTGCAGTTCTGAAGAGGAAAGAGGTCCCTTATATTCCAGAACCGAAAGCTGCGAATTAACAATTTTCAACAATTAACAATTTTATAAACAATTCCGAAACGTGCGCTATACGGAGGAAGGGTCCTCAAATTGTCTTTGAGGTGAATATTGCAAAATAACAATTTTGACAAGCGATGCGAAATTATTACTGAATGCCTAGTTTAATTGTTGCAAAAACCTTAAATTTCGTAAACACTGATATTTGAACACTATTTACTTCGCCAAAACTTCCCACTCCCAATTATTTTTCCGATCCTGTAGTCGCCTTCGCACACTTCATTTCTTCGTCTCGGATCCGTAATATTCGTTCACGTACTTAAGTTGTTTTGCGTTAAAAGAGGGGATATTCAATTGATTTTTTTGCAAGTAAATCAGAATTAAAAATTTCCAAATTTCCTATTCAAATCCACTAATTCTATTGCGTGTGCTGAACTTTTTATGTCGTATTGTATTATATTATATTTATTGATATATTTCTTGTAGACGATCGAATGGCTTGCATCACGACGCGATGGAGACTATCCCCGCCCCCCTGTGCCTTCTACGCCAATACTCGCAATCATTCGGATAAACACGCGTATCATAGAGAACGTTCAAACTAGATGATTGCGGGAAATCTAGCCTATCAGCTTTTCAGTCTTTGGCAGTTGGTTCCGAATGTTCTTTTGTAATAGTTAACTATGAAAGAATCAAATGGGGTTATCGTCCGTACAGTGTGCTAGAATGCGCGGAAAGACGGGCACTTCTGAATTTGGCCGTTACCCATTTTGTGTGTCCGCAACTGTACCATTTGTAGTGAGTATAGTATTTTTGCATGGTTTTAGAATACTCTTCTTTAATCACGGCCCTATTAATTGCATTTCTATATTGCCCGTAGTATCGGGTTTCTTTTTCCAATACAAGTTTACACAACTTTTGTATATTTTTATGCAGTTGAAAATTCACATATTTTTGACAACACTGCGATGGAAACAATGAGTTGTTCGGTTCTTGGTTGAATTCGACGTTTTCAAATAATAGCTAAGATGTTAGTAGCGCAGAAAGTACAATATTTCAATACTACGTAGCTGTTTCCAATAACGCGGGAAAGTATGTGCTGTTGTAGCACCACTAGTTTTTAAGTGTGTCTATGTTAGAATAAATAATATAAATATATTAATATACTTCATGTATTTATTTAAAATTAAGAGCAAATTTGTGTAAAGTTTAGAACATTTGTGTGCAAATCTTATTACGATTAAAATCCTATAAAAATTGGGAAAAATCCACAAATGTGTGGGCCCCCTAAAGTTCCGGGCCCTAGGCAGCAGCCTAATCAGCCTAGTGGATACAATTGCTCTGACTGTTGGACTGCATTGAACGTACTTGTAGAGACATCAAATGGGCTTGGAAGTTACTGGACAACACTACATGGCATTTGGAAGCCAATATGCGATTTCTTTTCTGTTTCGTTGCTTCAACTGTGGCCTTGTCATCGCGCATGCCTGCCTGTCCCGCGCGTTGCCTAGGCCTTCCCCCCTGATGGAGGCACAATGAATTCTGAAAAGTCACGAAAAAAGTCTAAAATAGGGTGTTAATGGGGATTGTGGCATCCCTAAACCCATTTTAAAACGATTTTATTGGTGCCGATGTTATTCTTACATCGAAAACTAACTGTTTTTGCAAGCCTTTGAATTCTATTTTTTAGATATACTAGAAAAAGAAGATACTAGAAGAAAATTATCCAGAATCCGGTCGTGTTTGAAATGTCTATGGTTTCATTAGATAACCAGGAGATCGGGAAAAATTAAAAACATGTAAATAAACTAATTTCAATGTCTATGGTTTCTTTCGAGTTCCAGGAACTCGAAAAAAAAAACCATCTATATTCCTATGCACGCAAAAAATTGAAACAGTACAATGCAGCCTACGGCCACTGAGATGTGTCTGGTTACGTTATTTACCCAGGAACGTGGGGAAAATGCAATAACATATTTACAACTAATTTCCAATGCGTACGGATATTGTAAGAAATCTATGCAGCCTTCGGCCATGTGAGAAATGTCCATGGTTTTGTAATATACACAGAAACACGGGAAAAATCTAAACGCAATGAAACAGTGCCGATCTTGACTAAAAATTCAAGTATTTGCTTGTGTTATTCCGACTATTTTTCTCATTGCGTTTACCGACTGAATGCTCATATTCAGTGCCTCACTTTATGAAACACCAGACGTTATGTGATAGTAAGGCTCCGAGGAAAATGCCGACATCTATTAAATAGTCACATGTGGCGTTATAAAACAGCAACTTTTCAGAAATTCTTGATAAGTTAAAGAACTTTGGTGTAATAGAGTATTTTATCTCGCAACCCATGACTGGGTGCACATGCTCTGTTGTGGCAATTCGGCAATCAGGTGAAATACCTTTGGCATCCCATTCACTTTTAGCGACTCTCGAGTAGTCGAACAATCTGAAATTAGCAATGCTCAGAAATAAACACAACCAAACTATATCTAAAATTAAAGACTAATTTTAGGCTAATTAAATATTTTCAATAATTATTAATTTACTAATAAATATTTTAAAATATTTGTATTAATTTTATGAAAATTTTCTTATTTGTTCAAATTCCAGGTTTTAAACCTTTTAAGCTTAAGGTGTTCTGGAATTGAGTATTCCTAATAATTATATTAACAACAATAATAATATAAATATTGAGGAGTTTGGCAATGCTGTTTCACCAGGAAATACTAATTTCTCTCTGAGTCGGCTTTCATTAATTGCGATTAATAAATCGATAAATTAGTTATAATCTAATCTAGCTATAATCCACATCTTCAATATCATAGTTTATTTCTAAAGTATACTGTATAGAATCGCAGAAATAGACGATTTGTTTGCCTGCTTATGTCCCAGCTCACCTCTGTCCACCTCAAAACTCACACTGCCCTGCCTCGCTCTGCCCGAAGGAATTCCTAACTGTAACCGCGTACCTAACCGTTACAGACTTGAGTGAGCTTTGATGATTGATTATTGATTCGTGAATCCGGGCGTGTCAAGTACTTAGGTCATTAGTCCCGTAAGTGTAGTGCGTGTTTTTCTCTCGAAGGTGGCGGTGATCTTTTCCCCGCTGGATGGCGAGTTCTGGCCCCGACCTACTGTCGACTAGCGGGGTTTTCCTCTCCCATTAACGGAGCACCGCCCCAGCCGGGACAAGTTCTAAGCCCCCGACCGGTCTCCTGACATGTGTGGTAGTGTAGTGCATGTTAGTGTGTGTGTGTGTGTGTGTGTTTGTGTAAGGGGAGAGGATAGAAGAAGAAAAGATCGCGCGCGGTCCGTGGCCCGTTTGTTAGGGTACTTCTCCGGCATTCGCCTGGTGTTGATCAGAGAAGCCACGGAAAACTACCGATCAGAACAGCTGGCTCCTCCAGACAGCGACTGATTTCGACCTAGCTGAGAAGCTAGTGTTGAAAATTCTGCCGCCGTTGGGACTCGAACCTAGAACCTCCCCGTCCGAGGGACTGCAGTGACATTAGTTGATGCACTGAGCTATCTCTTCCGGTACTTCAGTGGGAAAACATAGAAACAGGAATGTTTCTTCAGCTTATGACCTAACTCGAACCTCCTTATCTGCCGTCCTGAAGTGGCAACCACGGATGTCTTGACTAGCGGCAAGATACGGCTGCTTCCAAATTACCACAAGAACGGGTGCTCTCAGTCATCAATTCCAAGATTAAAAAAGAACCTTTGTATGCAATACTTTGCTAAGTATAACAGTCTTCCTGAAGACTGCTTTGTTAAGATATTTAATTTACTGTAGTGTTAGACGAGAGTATTTTATTTGTTGTTCTTGATCAGAGTCGGTGGTACTTTTTGGAAAACTATTAGGTGTGGTTTTGTTCAGCAGCATTTTTGCTACTGCAGGCCACATACGAGAAGGTGGTGTATCTTTGACTTGTTGTAGTACCTTTAACCATTCCTTGCCAGAGTGCGTATTACTGATACATTTCAGAAGTTGGTGTTCTTATGTGGTTTATACTCCAGCCGCCAATGTGCTGTACTATGTCTTATCATTATTTTGGAAGTTTCAGTAGTGTCGTATATAAAAAGAAATGTTTGCAACTGTCAAAAGTAAGTACGTACAGTAAAATCTGCCTAAATCAGAGCCTGTATAAGCCGGAAATCTGCCTTAACCGGAAACTTTCTCAGGCACATAAAGTTAAATGGCATTTACACAGCATAAAACGGAACTTCTCCAACGCGTACACGGAACTGTTTTTCATGTCCTGCAGGGGGAAAAATCTTTATGAAACGGAATGCATGTGGATTTAATGCAATTGACAGAGAGACGCGAGATGTTCTTAATGAAGTGAATGAATCTGCAAGCTTGTTTAAATTCTCTATCTCTGTGATTCGTGATTTAGTCGTGGCAGCCGGACATTGAAGGTGAGGGACTTCAGCTGTCAGTGTAGAATTCGAACTTGGGATCGCTATTCTCTCAAAGCGTAGGCAATAGGGGAATTCCCCAGTGGCGTAGCGTCAGGGGACGCTGAGGATGCTGAGCATCCCCGTATATAAGAACCTTAAATACTGTATTGATAATCTTACAAGTGGTCTGTTGAGCGAAACACGTTTTGTATTAATTTAAAATTGATTTCCTATGATTGAATTCGGTGGGCTGTTGAAGCTGGCCTCTGATTGCTTGGATGCTAAAATACTTCAGCGTCTGCCGCCAGATTGCGACGAGCAATGACGCATGCGCAGATGGCGAAGTCCCCCTCTCCCCTCTTCACCCCTGGCCCAGAGGACCCGACTGCTTTACGCTAGCGTCTACTGCGGAAAGAAGCTCGTTTGTGCACGAGAGCGCAGCACACTTCAGGCGTTCAGTAAATTATCTTTCTCTCTCTCACTCGGGAGTCCCTGCTTGTCATGGGTACAAACTGTAGAAATAGTGCCTGACTACTATTTCTTAATTAATATTCAAGAAATTGTATTATCTCTTAAATAGATTACATATTATTTAAGTCTGCAATGTATAAATTAACAAATGGTCTTATTGCCATTCGCGTATAAGAATTAAAGCTGAGCCATTGTATAATTTGTTTTCAAGACATCGGCAGCCCTGACTGCTGTCAGGATTTTGTGGGAAGCGCCTACACCGTCGTAAGCAATCGAGATCGTGGAAGTAGTCCCAGTGTATCTGCCTTGTGTTGCGTTCGCCTGTTAGACGAAGTAGTTGATAGTGACATTTTGTGTTATTGTTGAGCATCCCCAAACGTGTGAGTCACGCTACGCCACTGGAATTCCCTCCCTCCTTACTCTCTGAGCGTAGGAAGGTGAACGGGCACGGCTTCTATTCATGCGTCTCCCTGCCCCGCGTTGAAAATACGCATTGCCAACCAGATACGCATTGCTCAAGGCCATGCGAGGGTGTCAGAAAGTCACAGTTCTGGGTTGTGACGCATTGTGCGTTGATAGTCAGTAAGCAGTTCGAATATAGCCAGTAAGGTGTGTATTTTTCAATTTAGAAGCTAACAATATTTAATACTCATTTATTGGTGATTTTCAGGGCAGAAACGTCAAAATTACTAGTGTCGAAAATCGATAATCTTGCATAAAACGGGAACCTCCCTGAACCGGAATTTTTTTTTGTCGCGATCGACTCCGGTTTAAATTTTACTGTATTTGGTTCATATTATTTTATGTCATCATTAAATTATATTTATTACATTCATAGGGTAAGTACAGTCATGTAAGACATATTCCAGATTAAATATACAGTTTTCTATTTAAATAAACTTAACTGCAAATTCAACATGCTTGATTTTCAGAAAAGAGAGCTTGTGTTGTATCTTTGACTAGCATCTACTCGAACAAGACCTACAACACTTAACAATATTATGCTTTAGTGATAATTGGTTAACTCAATAACTAGATACCACACACTTTCCAGGTTTCACTCTAGCCATTGGCTCAAGTAGGCAAATAGGCAATCACATCATGCTTATGGTGGTACTTGCATCTTTGTTAAAAATAATATTCATTATGTGTCAATCACAGAATACTCCTCTCTCTTAAAAGATAAAGACTTTGAAATATCTATTGTAGATCTACCAAAAAACAAAGAATATGGATTTATGTACGCACTGCAGCCCCATAGGAAACACAAATGTTTTCTTAAAAAATCTTGAAATTGTTCTTGTTAAACTTAAAAAAACGCAGAAATTATAAAATTATATTATGTGGTGATTTCAATATAAACTGTTTGTCAAAATCAAATGATGAGAAACTATTCAAAAATTTACTTAAATCCTTTAACTTACAAACCATTATAAATCAACCTACCAGAATATCTAAAAAACAAAGCAGTACTGCCATTGATTAAATAATAATAGACACAAATGATTGCAGCTATTCAGCTGTTACATACAACACAAGCTTTAGTGACTATACAGCATAAATTCTCAAACTCAAAATGTACACTGAAGTTCTTAAGGAAACACTTTATAGAGAAACCCAAAACTTCTCTCAAGAAAACTTTGACAAATTTAACTCTACTAAGTTCAGAAAACTGGGAGGAGTACAAAGCAACAGATATGAATACTAAATTTATTCATAAACATATTCCAAAGTTATTTCAACACTGTTTTCCCACAGACACTGAAGAAAATAAGAAACAAAAACCACAAATCATGGATAACAAAAGGAATCAAAACATCATGTGAAAGAAAACAAAACATGCATGAAACAATCCTTCACAACGAATGAAGTTCTGATTTCATTGCTTATTACAAAACATACAAAAGTATCCTGAAGAAAGTAATTAAACAGGCTAAACTGTTAAGGAATGATCATCACATTGCCAGAGCACAAAACAAAACAAAAGAAATGTGGAACATTGTGAAAAATACTTCAAAAAGAGAAACTTCAAAAAATACTTTGAAAAGAACTTCACTACAAAAACAATGTTCTGCACAGCCCACAGAAAATAGCAAACGCACTCAATAGACATTTCTCAGAAATTGGTGAAAAACTAATTCACTGCATTTCATTAAATAATATAATCATATAATTTAATTAATATAATAATATAATGAGGTAATTTAATTAATATAATTAGGTAATTTAATTAATATAATTAAAATAATTAGGTAATTTAATTAATATAAACATGCAGTCAAATATCCACACATTATCAAATGCAAATTTCATATACATTTCAGAAACATCACCTGCAGAAATACAAAAAATCATTAATCAAATGAAAACAAAGTCTCCACAAGACTGGATAATATCCCTGACACCCTCATTAAACATACAGCAACAAACATAATAGAACCGCTCACTCACTTTTGTAACCACTCCTTAATGACAGGTATCTTCCCAGAAATTCTCAAAAAGCAAAAGTAAAGCTGCTATTCAAAAAAGGCAACACTCATGTTCTCATGAAGTACAAACTGATATCCTTACTATTTTCCAAAATTCTAGAAAAGGGACTCAAAAATTTTCTCAATTCTAGTAACATATTGACAGAGGCTCAACATGGATTCAGAAATGGTAGATCTATAGATACACCTATCTTCACCTTTCGAAATCCCCATCAGTTTGTTCCTAGATTTACCTAAAGCATTCGACATAATTGACCATTACATACTGTTATCCAAACATAAAACTTTGGGAATTAGAGGCATTGCACATCAATGGGTTAAATCTTAGCTTTCAAATATGTTATCAAGTAGTCACAATCACGCCTGTTAGAGATAAAAAGATTTCAACCCATTTTTCTCAACCTAGAATGATAAATTATGAAGTGCCACAAGGATCAATCCTAGGTCTTATATTATTTCTCTTATTCATCAATGACATGTCCCTGACTCTACAAAAAAACAAAATGGTCCTATTTGCAGATGACACAAACATTATTATTAAATCAAATACTCAACAAACTCTACAAAAGAAGTACAAACAGTTCTAGAAGCACTAGTAAAATGTTTCCAGGAAAATAAACTCATCATAAACACCAGTAAAACTGTCCCCCAAAACTTTCGGAATTCACTCTCTAGAGAAAAACCTCCAACACACTTGATGATAAAAAATATACCTGTAAAAATTGCCCAAAAAACAACTTTCCTTGGATTGACTATTCAAGACTATCTAAAATGGAACTCTCACATCACAGATCTAAACAACAAGCTTACCAAGTCGTGTTATGCCATCTACATTCTTAAGTCAAATTCTAACTTCGACACGCTGCAGACAGTATACTTTGCAAATGTACACTGTCATCTAAAATATGGAATCATATTTTGTGGAAATTCTGTAGAAAGTACACATACATCATCCAAAAACGAATATTGAGAACAATGACACTCACAAATATGAGTCCTGCAAACCACTTTTCAAAAAATTACAAATCCTACCACTACCATACATGTATATTTGTGAAATATTTATCTTCACAAAGAAGGCACTTTTGGAAAACAAGGATTCTGTTACTCTAAACGCAGAAGTTCATAACTATGATACTAGACAAAAAAGAAATCTGCATGTCCAACACAAAGAAACTTCACTCTTTCAAAAAAGTACTCTTATAGACGGCATTACACAATACCACAAACTCCCTAGTGAATTTAAAAGCTTAAACTCAGTACACTCATTCAAAAATAAACTGAAAGTTTTCTTGTTGAACCGTACATTCTACAGTACAAATGAATATATACATCATAAACACATATCTACATAAATATAAACTAGTATTAATAATTTTTACATACTCTGATGCATGTTTTGAAACCCCCAAACTGATTATTGGATGTAAGGGATGCACCCAGCCCAGGCATCAACTCATAAAAAGATGACTACTTTTTTTTTCTTTCCTTCTTCTCTTTCTTTTTTTATTAGTATTGTTTTTCAATTTGAATCTTCTTACACTACGATTTATAAAATTAATTAACATTGTATTGTAATGTATTAGTATGAAAATTGAATTTAAGTTCTGTATTGTATTTAATACTTAGAAATATCTATATTGTACATTTTATTGTTATGTACATATTCTGACTTGTCATACATGGCTTATGCTGTATTTATATGACAAATAAATATATTATTATTATTATTATTATTATTACTATTATTATTATTATTATTACCTCCCCATATATTTTAAACATGAAATAATCATTACTTGATTTTTTGTCGTTTTCGTGACCTTCGCAGCGCTATCTGGTGGAGAACGCTAAAGAACACCTGGCAACACTGAGACAGAAAAATTGGAAAACAAATTGATACCGAAAAAAATATCTTGTGCAATACATGTTCTACATAAGTATCTGACAACATTAACTGATTTGAAGTTTAGAACACAGTACAACTTAAGGAAGTCATTTAAACCGGCTCTTCACGCCGCTCCGGCAAGGGGGAAATTCACGGTGGAGGGGACGAGGGGTGATTAGGGGTTTTTGAGGGGAATCTTTCGGGGGGAGGGGTAGTGAGAAATGTACGAAACTTAGAAGAATCTTATAATAAGCAAAGCGTGGGCTGTTAAATAAATTGTAAAATATACACTACTAAAATAATTATAATGGTTCGTAATTGTTCACGAACGTGTCTTATAAGTTAGGAGATGTAATTTCACCATTTTTCTTGTCGTAGCTCCATTACCAAATAGTGCTGCGATCGTGGTGCCTCTGATCTGTGGAGCCTGTCGGTTTCTTGTAATTTTATGTGTTGGGGTAGCTGTCGAAGTGATTAGCTACGTTGCTGTTGTACAGTTGCGTCTCTATGTCATGTGTATAAGTGTCCGATGAGGTTGGCCAAGCGAAAGGAGTTGTGTGATCGTTTCGAGTGCAGCAAGAAAGAGCCCATTCTTCATGTGCGTTAATGTTCTATGCGGAAGGGGTCATGGTTCGCGAGAAGGAAATAGAGTATGATTCGGGTGGTAGTAATGACCTTTCTTTGGGTACCGTGTGAATTTATTATGAATGAACTGCACGTAAGCAAGAGAACCGACTGGATGGGTTTCTGTCGTGCGATGTGCGTTAGTGTTGCTGAAAGTGAGAGTGAACCCATTGGAGGTGCATGTGTGGAAGTGGAGATAGATGAAAGCAAGTATGGTCACCGTAAGTACCATCGTGGCAAGAGAGTGGTTAGGAAATGGATGTTTGGAGACGATGAAGCGCGCCATTTTTCAAAGTCGTTAAAACGCAACAGAGAGGAGTTTCTAGGCGTATTCTCAAACTGTTGGAAGTCTTATAACTACTTAGAAGACAAGGATTTTCAGTATTTCGCTGTGAACCGGTGCGCACACAAATCTCATCGAACGGACGAGAAGCGCAATGAAGTGTAATCTTCCCCGGCGTCGCGCAGCATGCCAGTTCAACAGCTACCTGGCCGAATATGTTTGGAAACGCCTTCGAGGAAGCAAAAACCCAACTGAGAGGTTTTTGTCGTTCCTTGAGTGAGTCTCCAAACATTACGACGCATGAAAGTCGCTTATCGGTAAGTTTATTCATTTCATTCAGAGCACTTAGCGTAATTTGCGGGAGGGCTTCAGGAGACTCCCCTCCATCTCTTCCCCCACCCCTCCCTTTCGTTTCCGCTTCCGCTTCCCCCCCTTTCCGCTTTTCTATCGTGTTCTCTACTTTTATCGGTCACATCCGTCTGTAGCTCTTCTTAACGTGCGACCCCGCAGGTTTGTTAAGGTCACTTGTACCTACCTGTATGTTAAGAAATTTAACATCCTTAGCAACGGGTTTTAACATCCTTGTCAACGTAAATAAACAACCACCGATGGCTAAAGTCTAGTGTACGGTACCACTTACGGAAGTCGTTCAAACGGGCATTTCGCGTATCTTCACGTGTTTAACTGCGCAGTTTAAATACTGGATGCATTCCTATAAAGTTCTTACTGAAGTGATTTCTTATAAAAGTGAATTGGCAATTATGCGGTGGATAGACTCAAGGTTGTTTATAGTGAACGCGAGGGCTGAAGGCCCGAGCGTCGCCGTGATTTGGATCCGGGTGAGCAAAGCGAGAAAATTTGCCTTTGAAAGTAATTTGGCATAATAATGCGGTGGGGACAAAGCTTCTAAGGGCGCCTCAAAACTTTGAGCCATGAAAATCGCCGGAAGTTTTATTCATTTCGCATCGCTTCTCTAAGGGTGTACCGTACACCGTACTTTAACCCCACCGATTCATTGCAAGCCAACTTTATTACGAAAAATCATGGCAATTTACAACACAAATAGGAATAAAACTAACTCATTATTTTGAGGGATGCTCATTGTTAATTATAATGTTATTAATTGTGCTATTACAAAAATAAATATTGGGTAAATTAGCATCATTTTCATGGCATTCCATGAAATGAATCTTTTCTCCAGTTTTCTGACGATGTGGTGTCGCCATTGGAAGTCGACGCGCCGCCTTCCTCGCCGATAATTTTTTTTTGTTACCATTTTCTCCTTATTTAGCACGGACTCAAAATTCGGCTACGGTAGAGCTCCGCCACCCACCAAAATGTTTCAAATCTGTAACCGAAGCTCCTGAATCGGCCAATGCCGTAGCCGTAGTTCTTCTTAAAGAGTGTATTTTTCCGATTCTGGGAGACCAAGATAGGTGGCAATAATTTTTGGCACTCCTGCAATCTTGTGAATGCCACGTTGACAAGCTGCATTTTTCAAGCCTTAAATTCTTGGCATGCCTTTTCGTATCATCCTTTGGATTATTCTGGGATTCAATCCCCTGTGGTTTCCGCAGCGGGATCTAAATTTTCTTGCGGAAGAGACGAATTTTTCCGCGTCCTTCTTCGAGCCACGATATGCTAATGTATTGTTGAAATATATATAATGCAAGCAACACCCAGCGATATCCATTAACGTGCAGCAGCAATAGAATTCATTTGTTTCATATCAAAGTAATGTACATTTTCGCAAAAATATTGAGATTTTATGGTGACCGATAAAACTCTAAACATATCACGAAATGTTACAGTATTATTACTGCCTCGTCCAAATTAGTAATCATGGCTCCGCTACGCTCCGCCTCGATTTTCTAACTAGTGGCCTCGGCAGTAATAACACTCGTAACATTTCTAGGTATGTTAATAGCTATAACCATTGATTTACCATTCAATCAATAATAGTCGATGAATTAAAAAATTGGAAACGAAATTGTTTCTATGAACTCTTGAGAATCTGATGGTGGGAACAATGAGTCATTGTCATAAATCATAGCGAACATCATAAGAAGCAAATTCTGTAGGAAATGAAATAGCACTTTTTTTGTCTTCCCGTGTGTTGTTGAGTTATAGAGCGATTTATGTAACTTTGTCTCTCCAGGCCTGTCTTCACGATGGAATATGTCACGGTATTTGGCGTTTTTCTCAGTCATGCCGCTAAATATCGCATGATCGCAACCGATCAAGCAGTGCTTACGATCATGCGACATCTAGCGGCAGGACCGAGAAAGACGCGAAATGCTGTGTGATATTCCATCGTGGCCATAGGGGCTTGAGAGGCACTTCTAATATTCAAGTGATTTTCTGTATCCAATTTTACGGCTTGCTTTTTTGAAGACTCTGACAATATTCCAATTTCTTTATCTCTTCTTTTTTTGACATTGTTCAAGTTCAACCTAAAAATGCATTTTTAATGATTAGGTAATCCCAGAATCTTAGATTAATCAGACATTATTATATATTTTAAAAATTTGTTTTATAATTTATGAATTCTGGAAACCTCGTTTAAGAAACGAAGCACAAGAAAACCGAATGAAAATTTTATTAGTTGGGAACTGTGAGGCATGTGTCAGTGTTCCTCCATTATTGTCTCACTGTTCCCAAATACAGGTTTATTTTCAAACTGACTTCCTTCATTCATAATTGATCAAAATCTTCAAATACAAATCATCATTATCTTGTTGAAATTACGAACTTTTAGGTTACATAATGAAATTCAGTTAATACTTTGTCTTACTGAAAGCACAGCCGCAGAAATGAAGTAATAATTCACTTTTCTGACCTCTGAACAATGAAATATTTTCAACAAAATCTCAGCAGCAGTCTTGAAACATCAACAAAGGAAGCAAAGATTTAATGTTAAAAATAAATTATTTAATGTTATTAGCAACTAACACACTCGAATGTATGATATATGGCCAATAAATTATGGACCACGCAAGTAAACATGGGAAGGATTATTCACTGTTCAACCAATAAAACAGTATCATGCAAGTTTCAAAAATTACATTCCAGTTTTTACACCAGTTTCGGGGAATAGTTCTCCCTCATCATTAGGCTAAAGGCGACAGAAAACTTATACATACTAATTTTTGTTTAAAAGATCCACTTGATTACAAATTAATAAAGTCAGTAGTAGTATATAAAAGGGGGTCCTGGACCGCATTTTTAAAACCCCCTTTTTTGTTATTGAGAATACCTCTATTTTTACGCAATTATTATTAAAATGATCGTAAAATACGTAAATATACAGTAGTTTATTATAAAATTTCCTCCATTTCCTCCAAAAATCACGTATTTTTAAGGTTTGAAATTTTGTGGAAAAATGAGATCCCCATATTTTTCAAATTTCCACATTTTATGAAATGACTCGTTACTCATTAAAATACCTAAATGAATATATTTTTTAATTAAAATACTTAAATTTCTAAATTTATAAAATTTTCAATTAAAATATGATAAAATTAGTATTTTCATTGTCATTATTATTATTTCCATCTTCAGCATTATCAATTTTACTATTTTCATCTTCATTATTACTGTTTTCATCTTCATTATTACTATTTTCATCTTCAGCATTATCAATTTTACTATTTTCATCTTCATTATTACTATTTTCATCTTCAGCATTATCAATTTTACTATTTTCATCTTCATTATTACTATTTTCATCTTCAATACTACTATTTTCATCTTCAATACTACTATTTTCATCTTCAATACTACTATTTTCATCTTCAATACTACTATTTTCATCTTCAATACTACTATTTTCATCTTCAACATTATCTATTTTACTATTTTCTTCTTCAGCATTATCAATTTTACTATTTTCATCTTCATTATTACTATTTTCATCTGCAATACTACTATTTTCATCTTCAGCATTATCAATTTTACTATTTTCATCTTCATTATTACTATTTTCATCTTCAATATTAACTATTTTACTATCTTCATTTTCCATATTACTATTTTCATCTTCATCTTCAATATCATCTATTTTAATATCATCATACATTGTTTTCTTAATTTGTGCTACAAATTCATATTTTTTACCATCCAAATTAATATTTTGACGTAATTCAAAATTTGATAAATGCATAAGACATTCAAATCCTAAATTATTTAATCTTTTTAACGTATCCATTTATAACATAAAAAATTATCAGTTTTTAAAATATTCTTATCAAATAAAACTATATATATTTACATTTAAATTTAATCAATAAAAAAATAGACTAATACAAATATTTACTAATAAATAACCATGAATCGAACACAGCTGTATACGTATTGTAAACTTAATAATATTAAAGGATGTTCCAAAATGGGAAAAGTAGAACTTATGAATATTGTAAAAGAGCATAAAGATAAAAATACTGTAGAAGAACATCCGGATAAAAATATATTTAATTTTCATAATGATATATTTTCATCAGATAAGATATTAGAAAATAAAATAAACATTTATAAAGTTAATGGAGCATGGAATAATAGAATTGTAGATTGGAGATTTAGTTTAAATAATAATCATTATGATTTAGAAAACTATTTAAAGACAATAGCATTAGACGTAGAATCAAAAATTATTGAAATGAAATATACTCATAGTAATATTCCATTAGTAGCTTCTGTACAATATGTAGAATTAGAATTATCTGGAGAAATAAAAACATATTTTAAACATAATTTTCAATCGAATCAACATACTATTTCTAATAATCAATTAATAACCGAAAAGATTCATACTATGAATTATGAAATTATATCTAAATTTGATAATTACAATGCAAAAAATACTAAATATAGATTTGATAAAGTATTATATATAGATTTACAATCGGATAAATACAACCCATTAAACGTAGGTAGCTATATTCCATTACCAGATTGGGTAAAATTAAAAAAATGTTGTATAAACGTAAAAAATATTAAAACAAATAAGTTCAAATGTGAAAAGAAAGAACATTTTAGATGTTTTGAATATGCATTAGAGAGTATATTAAATCCTCCATCGCATCATACTGATAGAGCTAATAAATATGATATTACAAAATATGAATCTTTAAATATATAATATCCAGTAGATATAATACCATTAAATATAAGAAGATATGAAGAATTTTTGAAAGTATCAATTAATGTTTATGAAATTAAAGATACTTTCATTGAATTATACTATTATAGTGAAAATTATAAAAAATTAGAAAAGCATGTTAATATATTAATGTTTAAAGATCATTGTGTAGGTCTAAAAAATATAAGTGCCTTATTAAAAGGTCAAATTCATCGTAAGAAAGTAAAAAAATATTATTGTTTAAAATGTAATAAAAATTATGATAATGAAAAAGCTTTAAATGAACATATTGATCAATGTATTCATGATAAAATAAGTATTAAAATGCCTAAATATCCTATAAGAGAATATAAATCTTTCGGTGCTGAACAATATCATCCATATGTTATAACATGTGATTTTGAATGTACATTAGAGAAACTTAAGGAAAAATTTATGAATTCAGAATATATTCATAAGCATATTCCTAATAGTTATTGTTTTACATCTAATTTAATACCTAATGAAGATAATTATAAATTTGTTAAGCAATATTTAAAAAGATCGAAAAATATTGAAGAATTAATGCAACAATTAATGAAGAACTTATAAATATGGGGCAATATTATGCTAAAGAATATTTGCATAGAAATATTAAATTAGAATGGACATTGGAAATGAGCAAATCTGATTATAATAATGCTACATCATGTCACATTTGTAATAGAAATTTTGAAGAATTTAAATTGAAAAAAGTAGTAGATCATGATCATATTACTGTAAAGTAAGAGGAGCAGCATGTAATATATGTAATTTAAGTTTACGTCTCCCAAATTTATTCCAATTCTATTTCATAATTTAAAATATGATTCTATATTATTTTAAGAGCATTAATAAAACTTAGTGAAAATTATTCAGATTTAAAAATTACACCAAATTCTTCGGAAAAATATTTAACATTCTCTAAAAAAATAATTGTAGGCCAAACACCTACTTCATATACTATGTGGAGTTGTAATAAATGTAAAAAAAGATATTATATCTTAGATGAAAAATTATGTTGCGGTGAAGAAAAACAAATAATACCTAAAGGATCTCTTATGAATGATATTATTGAATTTAGATTTATTGATACTTATAGATTTTTAAATACTAGTTTAGATCAATCCGTAAAAAAGTTAGCTTAAGTAAATAATGCATATTGTACTCATTGCAAATCTAAACAAGCTATAGAACATGTGAACTTTCAACCTATTGATGAAAATGATATATTAAAAGCGAATGCAACATGTAAAATATGCAATCATCACGTTTCTAAACCAATTGCATATAAAAAATTTAATAATGTATGTAATATATTCAAGAAAGAAGATATACATTTAGTATTGCAAAAAGGGTATTATCCATATGAATGGGTCGATAATTATGATAAATTTAAACGAGAAATAACATATGACGAAGTAATTGGAAATCTGTTTAAATAATAAAAAAGTAGATTTAAAATTTGTAAAACATATATATGAACATTTTAAATGTAAAAATTTTGGTGATTATCATGATTTATATCTAAAATTAGATTCTATATTATTAAGTGATTATTTAACAATTTTAGGGAAACATGTTATAAAAATTACGGATTAGATCCCGTATATTATGTATCAGCACCACAATTAGCGGATCATGCATCATTAAAACTTACAAATCAAAAATTAGATCTTATTATTGATCGAGATTTATATGAATTATATGAGAAAGGTATACGTGGTGGTATTTCAATGATTCCAAACAGATATGCATTATCTAATAATTGTTATTTCTACGACGAAAAATCGCAAAAAATAATATATTAAAATTTAAAAGGGATAATATATTAAATTTAAAAGGGATAATATATTAAAATTTAAAAGGGATAATATATTAAAATTTAAAAGGGATAATATATTAAAATTTAAAAGGGATAATATATTAAAATTTAAAAGGGATAATATATTAAAATTTAAAAGAGGATAAATATTTAAAATTAAAGAGATCTATTTAATTGATAAAGATGATTGATGTATATTTCTTTTCATATGATATTTTAAATAATATTTACTTACTAAACATCCACAAGAACATTTTACTTTTGTGTTTATGCATTCTTTACATTCATAATAAAATCCATCAGATTTATAAGGCTTTTTATAAAATTCATTATATCCTTTTTCTATTTTACATGCAGTACGTTTTCGTAATTTATTTAATCTTTTTCTATGAATATCTTTTTTTTGATGTTGTAATAAATAACTTTTAACGATTAATTCACCACAATCACAATTTACCTTCTGTGATATATCCATTATTTATATAGGAAAAAATTATATAAGATAAAATTATATACTTTTAATCAGATTTAAAACATCTTTTAATTTTGTAGTAATCTGTGATATTGTAGAATTATTTTTACTACAATTAATGTTGAAAAGAGATAAACTAAAGTTTTCGGCTTTAACTAAAGTATTTAATTATTCATTATATTCATATCCTATATTCATATTCATTCATATCATTCATATTATATATATTATCTTTAAAGAAATAAATTCTACCATTCATATATCTAAATGCTGCATCCATTGATGGTGGTATTCCCGCAAAATCTTTTGATATCATACCAATATTTTTCTTTTTAAGAGTACATTCATCAATTTCAGCATAATATATATCATTGTAAAATATGTATGTTTTACCTGAATTAAAATTCAATATTGCATGAATTTTTGATTGTGATGGTAATTCCATATCTTTAATTTCTTTTGGATATCCATTTACTAAATTAAGACTAGGATAATTAATCATATATTTATTATCAATAAAAAATAAAATTTCTCCCGAAGGTCTTTGATAAATAGCTGTAATTCCTCCAAAATCTCTCGGTAAAAATGATAACCAATGTTGAATAAGTTGTGGATGATTAATTTGATTTGTTTTTAAATTTATAATCCAAATCCATTCTTCTTATAATACATATAATATATCATGTATAATTAAAAAATGATGAATATTTTTAGTATTACATAAAGATGGAATATTTTTCGGTAAAGATGGTAATATAGGAGATTTATGGCCATATAAACTTTGAATTGCTAAAACATCATCAGTATGTATATCTAATAAACCATTATAATAAGCATACATAATAGCATTTCTATTATTTGTATGTTCAATTCCTAATGTATGTCCAATTTCATGAAGTAAAACGGAAAATAGATATTTTTTTCCTGGTGGAATATTTTCATCTTTATTATAATACCAATCTTCATCTAAATCAATATGAATTTCTAATGGAGAATTATTTGCATTAGGAAATTTTGCATGCGCTAATATACCACCTTTTCCATCAAATATTAGAACACATATTTTGATCTCCTTTGACATTGATGTAAACCACGTTTATTGGAAATAATTATATCAGGATGTAAAATATCTTTTTCAAACTTTAAATTTGTATGAGATGACCATGTTTGAAATGCTAATTCAGCTAAATTCGATATTTTCTCATTTACATTACTATAATACCATTTTATTATATTCTTATTCCATTTTTGTGAAGATGATTTAAAATGAGTATCATGTACTCCACATCGTGGTTGATTTAATAAATCTAATGTATCACTATTTAATTCTCCATCTAATGGTAATTGATAATATTCTTGAAATTTAAGAATTGCATCACTACCATCATCATTTTCCGAATTATATCCATAACTTACTAATTTTTGAATAGCTGATTCACTACTAGAAACTACCATATGAACATATGATGTGAATGATAATAAATTAAACCACATTTATAATGCAAATTATTTCCATCTTATTTTTTATTTATATGTATACGTAAATGATATTGAAGAAACTATACAATATTAGATTTTTCAATCCAAGAATTATGAGATTGATCAAACCCTAACCATTTTACATATACTTTATTTCCTTTTGTTTTTAATACTTTTTCTACTAAATATATATCGGGATATTTTGTTTTTTGCAATTCATATTCATAAAATGAACCTTGGATATCTTTAAGATGACAAACAATAGGTTTAGAATGAATAATTTTATCAATTTCAAAAATTTCTGTGGACCAATTACCAGTGTAAGATTTATCAAATACAGATTTTAATTTACTTACTCTTACTTTATAACCAATTTTAAATTTTGGTAAAACAAATGTCTTATCTCTTTTATAAACAGTTTTTAATAATATTTTTTCATTATATGTATTAACATCAATAGGTTTCATTTGAGTAGTATGATGCGTTGTCATGATTATACTCATACACTATTTTTGGAAGTATAATCCATCCATTTATAATTACCTTGTATATCAAATTGTCTCCACATTTTTTCTTTTAATGTACGATTTAATCTTTCATCTACAGATGCTTTAAGTTCAGAAAAGCTAGAATAATGGTGAATATTATATTGTTTCATAAGATGTTGAAAATTTTGATTATAAAATTCTTTACCACTGATCGGTTTGTAAATATGTAGGTATTCTCTTATTTTTTAATATATTATTCATAGCTGCACTTACATCTGATCCGGATTTACTTTTAACTAATATTGCCCATGCATATTTTGAAAATACATCAATAACTGTTAAAATATATGCATATCCATTATTTATTTTTGAAATACCATTTAATTGTCCTGAATTCATTTCTACTAAATCTGCTTGCCATAATTCATCAAGTCCTAATGTGATAACAATTACAGTCGTGGAAAATTTTTTTCGCATAGGTTTATGTAATTCATCAATGATTGTTTCTCTAATATTTAGTTTTTTTTTTACAAATTTACTTTTTTTTCTTCCCACATATTGCACATACTCCATCTATTCTCAATTTTCCATTTTTTGTTATTTTCTCTTTCATTTGAAATGTATCAGTATTTTTTTACATCTTAAACAATAAGTATCCATTTATATAGCTTATAATTGTACATGAATAAATATTTGAATCTCAAATGTATAAGGACTAGGATCATGTTTCACAATTACTATGGTGTAAATATATTTTATCTCCTTTATTGAATTTTAATGGTTGATTTAAATCATACGCATTTTCCTCCTCATCTGGTGATATGACTAAGATATAAAGATATTTAAACTCTGTTTTTGTTATTTTTAAATTGATAACTGAAAAATTATATGGTGCTTTAATATAACTATAACCTTCATCATAATTAGGTAAGTAGAATAGAAATTGTTCATCATTTAAATATTTAACACGTATATTCATAACGTAAATATATTATTTTTTAAATATCGTAAATTTACTGCATCATAATCTTGAATTGGATCTAAAATAGTATGTACACTATTTTTAATTGTTTAACATTTACAGCATCATCATCATTTATTCCTGCACCTACTTTACGTAATATTTTACCATGAAAATTATAATCATTAAAATCATTCATACCATATATATCTTGAGGCATTTATTATATTACAAATTACTAGATGGAAAGGATTAAATGAAGGAGTAATTGATAACCTGCTGCATAACTTGAATCTTTAGGTTTAATATATATTTTATCTCCTTTTTTTAAATAATGGGTAGATTGAAATGATTAAGTTCTTTTTTATCACCTACACCTAATGATTGTACTATTGAGAATTAAATCTTTTAAATCAATATTTGATTCAATATGATTAATTTTACAATCATAAAATATTTCAAAAAATGGTAGACTATAAAAGTAAAAAGTATTCATTTTTTTACCTAATTCACCATATAAAATAATAAGATATTGTGTTACCTAAATGTGATATATTATTGAGTTGTTTCATTGTTACAACATCATCCTCTTCTATTCCAGCACCTACTTTACGTAATAACTTGTTGTGAAAATTATAATTTCCTGATGTACCTATAATAGGTAAAGATGCTATAAGTGATTCAGTTTCTTCAATGTTTTTTCATAAGATTTTCACTATTTAAATCATTGAGACCATATATATCTTGTGGCATTTATTATATTTGAAATTTCGGTCCATGTATAGTTCATTGATATCATTTTTAATACAAATATACATAAATGACCACAAATAAATTCATTAAAATTTTGAATTCTCTCAGCATTATAATATAAATGTTGAGATCCAATATATTTGACTAATTGTGATGGAGGATATCCACCAAATTAATCAAAAATATATTTATGTATATTATTTTTAAAGTAACATATCCAATGTGTTCCGCTACTTTTAGATGTATCCATATTTACAACACCACATTCAGTTTTTCGTAATATTTTAGGACATTCATCAATCATAAATACTCCTCGAAAATGTGGAATTTTAAGATATTGAACACATTGTTTGATATCATAATTACTAAGTGGATATGGATATTTATTTATTAATGTTTTTAATATAGAAATAGGATCTATTTTCTTTTTTTTAAAGCCCTGTTCCTTTTTTTTCCATTTCCAAATTATGACGTTTCATTTCTTCTAATTCAGATTTATTTTTCTTACTTGATTGAACACCATCATAAATAGCTTTAGCACCACTTATTAATAATGGTCCTAATGCTGCTAATAGTGCTCCAATAAATCCACCATATTTTCTTGATTGTAATTTTTTAATGGATTGAATGGGTAAATTTAATGACATACCAGATCCTTTCTTTATACTATCATTTTTATCTTTTATTTGTTTAGGTGATAAAAGATCATCAAAATTAATATTTCTAACATCATCTGGTGATAATGTAAAAGTTATAGATCTCACTCTTGACATTTATTACTATATAAAAAGGGTATTATTTTTTATTATATTCCCCAATTAGGTTCTATTCCCATACCTAATTTTCTTTTAGCAAACATAGTTCCAGTTACTGCAGTAGCATACATTCTTTCTTTCAAATCAGCATCTTTACTAAATATTCGTTTTTTAGCTTCATTTTGTAATATTTTATCAGCTTGATGCCTAGATTCTATATCTTTATGATCTCTATATGCAATATCATGGTATTTACAAGCTTCATCTAATGGATTAATACCTTTATCCCCACGTTCTAATCTATCTTTAAGATTTGTACCAGGACCACAATAATTATATCCTGGAAGATGTAATTCGAATGGTAAATGATTAATAGCCCAATTTAAAATTCCAGCACCATGTTTTTTAGATTTCCAAAATGTATGAGGTATATTATGTAAAAATCGTATAAGGTATGGAATTCCTTTAGGATTATGAGTAATAAAATCTTGAAATTTACCTGTAAGCATCTTTATGATACTTACTTTTTCGTTAAAAAAATTATCATTACCAGCTTTTTCTTCACCATGTATCACTAATAATCTATTATAAGCTCTTGTACATCATTCATCCAAACATATTCAACAGGTTTTTCATTATATTTTTTATTACACCCATTCCAGTTTTAGGTGATGTAACAGATTTTGTTCTATGTTTTTTTTGTTCAGCCCATAATCCTTTAAAGATCTTATTCCATTTTTCTCCAACATTTGATCGAACTTGATTAGTATTTGGATCATAATCTTTAAAATAAGATGTGTTTTAATTGCAATTTCTTTATAATTTTCTAAATCTTCATCTGTATATTCAATATCTGATAATGATTTATTTGTTAATAGACCTAATAATCCATCAGTACCTTCATATTTTTTCTCTTCTACAATTATATTATTGTTATCAAAGTCCACTTTTGTATCACCAATATATTTATATTTTCCTACAGATCTAAAACCAAATGCATGATCATTGGCATTATTAAGATATTCAGTTAATTTAGGTCCTAAATGTGTAATTTTTTCCATTTTTTTTCTTTTCTACAGCTTCTATTGCTTTCAATTGTTTTTCTAATTCTAATATTTTTGGAGTATCTGGTGATTCATATAATTTCTTTTCAAATGATGATTCTGATGGTGTTGATGGTATTGGAAATAAAGTATCATAATCAAAATCATGCTGTTTAGATACTATTTGTTTATCATGTTCATTTTCAATAGATTGAATAAGTTCTTTACCAACATGTTCTACTTTACCAACTAAATCATCTAATTTATCTATAACAGGTTGATCTTCTTTTTTATATTTTTCATATTGATTACGATCATGTTGCTTCCATTCTCGCAATGTATCTTTTATTTTTACCTTCTCTTCTCTTATTTTTTCGGTTTATATTTCGTAAACATTTATAAAGCAAAAAATAGTATGTTTAAAAACACACACAGGAATAATATTGTGTCTGTTCAAACAGACAGGAATAATATTACGTCTGTTTGTTCTCTTTAAACACACAATTTTTATATCTTATTTAAAAATAATTGTATTTTATTCCTATACTTACCATTATTTAATTTTCGTGTCATATCTCTTGTTATAAATTCATATGGTTCATTCCAACATTTTTGGCATAATTTTTTAAATCCATCTAATTTCATATCACATCCTACAAATTCATGATAAATATGATTAAGATTAAGATCATCTTGTCTAAAAATATTTAAAAAATTTAAATTATCTCTTATCAATTGCTTAGGAATTTTTGAATATGTTTGTGCTAAATACCAACAATCTATACCTTTATGTCTACCACGTGTAAAATATTCTCTTACAACATCTTGTTTCTCTAATATGTAATCATCGAATAATACTAATGAATTTTCTTCACATTCATCTAGTGGTATGATATCATCAGGATGAGTTATAAATGTAATAATATCATTTTCAAGTTTATTACACTTATTCATAAAGGCCTGATATTTATCTTGTTCAAAAGATTTTGAATATATGTATACATGATTAATTTTATCCCAATTTAACCATCCAGGACACATAATATAATTATCTAACAATAAGGATGTTTTACCACATCCACTAGGTCCTATAATAGCACATCTTATCGAAGATGGTAATTATGCTCCATGTTTCAACGTTTCATGTTTATTTCGTAATCTTATTTTTGGATTCCAATCAATTTTTTTGCTCATTTAAGTGAGTAAAATTTTGAAGCTAAATGGAACATCTTCAACATTAAGTAAAAAACTTAATACGCCAATATATAATTATTCTACAGTTGCATGTGTTGGATTCTATTCTACATTTCTAACACCTAATGTAACAATAAATAATAATAAATTATACTATGAACATAAAAAAGAAACCATGTTATCATAATTCCACCAGGGCAATATAATATTGAAAATTTAGAAAAATATATACAATCACAAACACCATTTAATTCAACAAATATTACTATTAAACCACAACGTATTCTTAGTAGAATTGAAATTGAGTGGATTTAAATTAAATTTTGATGCTGTAGATTCTATTGAATCATTACTAGGATTTCAAAATCAAATTGTTAAAAAAACGAACCTACTATTGGTAATAAGGTTCCTAAATTCATTCCTTTTGAAACCATTGATGTACATTTTAACTGTGCTGAAGGTATGAATCTAAAAGAAAATGATGAATTTCATAGAGAAACAAATATTCTAACATCATTTAAACCTCAACTTAATTATCAAATGCCAATTATTTATGAACCAGCATATCCACTATTTGTACCTGTTTGTAATAAAATGCAACGTCTTCATGTTAAAATTACAGATGAGTATAATAAGGAAATCGATTTTAATGGTGCTATGGTTACTATTATTTTAGAATTAAAAAAATAATTTATGTTTTTATTCCCTCATAAATGGATAAAATTGAAAGTTATCAATGGCAATCAGTTTCCTGCTACTGATCGTAGTAAGAATAATATTGGAGTACCAAATAAAACAACAGATATTTATTTGAATGTAGGTGATGGGATGGATGCATCCCGAAAGCGCAGAATTGTACATCAATTATAAAATTATACATAAAAATGGATCTGATTATTCTGCATACGGTGGTAAATCAAATGTTAAACTTATTGATAATTTTGTACCTTATTTATTTTCATCTATTAACGTTACAAAAAGAGGACAAAATATATTTAGATTAGATTATCCTGGTATTACCTCAACAGTTTAACCAAAAAGTACTTTTTCAACAAATGAACTCATTCCATTAGATAATGCTGGTATTAGTTCAAATCCAAAACTTCAACTAAAAGAAGATGAAGTTCTCTATCCATTGAGATTGTTAGGTGGTTTTTTCAAAGATTTCAAAGAAATTACCTGGGAAGGAGATTTTACAGATATCATTTACGTGGTCATCTAGTATGAATGATGTATTGTATCGTTGGGCAGTAAAAAAAGCAGATGGTACTTTAGATGCTACAACATTACCTGGAGAAGGAAAAATAGTTATAGAAAATTTTGAAATTAATGTACCAATTGTTTATTATGAATCCTTCTTATGCTATAGAATTTAAGTCAAATCTGATAAAAAATCCTATATCTACAATTTCATTCTATGATTTACAAACATTTGAATTAACTGGAGTTATTGGAAAAAAGAATTTTGAAATTGATATTACCAATTATTACCATTCATTGCAGTATGATATGCCATATTTTGTTTTCGTAGTATTGCAAACAAATAGAACTGATAATCAAGAAAAAGATTCCAGTGAATTCGATCATTGTTCTGTACAAAATATTTCATTAAAAAATTGTCGAAATGAACAATTTCCATCAGAATTGTGGAATATAAACCCACCATCGACTTATAAAAAAGCATATCGTTCATTTACAGAATTTAAAAGAATTACAAATAATAATAATAATAAAAATGTTGAAATAGCAATATCACCATTTGTTTATATAACTACATATCCAATTTATTTGATAAATACATACATTAGAAAAAATGTTGATGCTGCTCAGAAAACATCTATGAAAATATGTACTACATTTCACAATGCTATTCCTAATAACACAATTGGGTATGTTATAATGTATGGTAAAAAGAGTTTAACATATGACTTTCAACATAGTATAATTCAAGAAAATTTTAAATATAAATGGAGAAAAAAGGATGTTGGTATCAATGTATTCATAGTATTATGAAATGGGTGACTAGAATATTTCGGGCAATGAAAATGGTTCAAGTCACTAAATTATGACTTGTAATTAAATTTTGACCTATTATATTAAGTTTGCATACACTGTAATTCAATTTTGATCTATAATATTAAGTTTAGGTACATTGTAAATTCATTTTGTCCTATAATAATAAGCTTACATACGTTGTAATTCAATTTTTAGTTTATTTAGCAAAAGGACCAGGTTGTGGCACGAGTTGCGATCCTGAATTAACAGGACGACTCTTCAATTCACGACTACCATTCCACCTTTGTAGTAGGGCCTGTAGCTTTCCATGCAGCATCGATTTTTAACTCTATCTGCATACGAGCTACAGCAACATCCACATTGGTTTCCTGGAGCCCTGCGGTCCTCTGGAATACGATCTACACTACGGCTTATCGAGAAGATCATGGTAACGTAATGGCCACTCCATTACCATTACCAAACACTTCTCTCGCGCAGTGCATTCCACCTGATAAGATTTCGGACCTTCTATATAGAGGACATTACCAATGTTTGGATTGTTATGGATTTTACGTACTTTTAGCAATTTATTCCACGCAAACTTGTAATATTAATGTACTAACAAATTAATGAATGAGTGTAATAAAATTTAAATTATAATGTTTATATTTTTTATAATATATTCTTATCATTACAAATGATTTAAAGTAATAAAACGATGTACGAAACGCGCCAAAATCCCTTCTTTCAACGACAAAGACATACGTAAAGAGTGAAACAGAGATATAACCACTTGAGATAACGCGTCGTGCGACGAAGATGCACCTGTAGAGAGAGAAAAAGAGATATGGCAACTTGAGATAACGCGACGAAAGCGCACCTGCAGAGATAACACTTGAGAAAACGCGTTATCAAGGTATGCTTGCTTCAATGCTATGCGTATATAAATGCGAATGTATGCTCTTGTAAAACTCGTAAAAATGAGAATGTTATTGAATTTTCATTAAATATTATTGAATTATGTTTTCTACATGATTAATAATTCCTAGACCAGATTTTTTCCACAATTGATGTACCTTATTTCTAAGCGATATTTGTTCAATAATTCTTAGACCAGATTTTTTTCCGTAATTGATGTACCTTATTTCTAAGCGATATTTAGGGGGGTCTAGAAATGGACATTATATCAAAACTGAACCAAGCTACACATCATATTAAACTTCATAAAAAGATAACAGAATTGATAAAGATCACGAATATCCTATTGCTGATATGACAAATAGATACAAAATATGGAATTAAAATGGTATTAGATCTAAAAACAAGTATACAAGGTCAAATATATAGTATAATTTTACCTAATAGATATGCTAATAGTTTAAAAGAAAATGATATAAAAGAAATATTAAAAGCTAAGAATTTAAGATTAGTATATAAAGGGCTTATGGAGAAAGATATTGTTGAATTAAGTTTCTTACATGATTGAATTTAAATAAATAATAATTATAAATAAATAATAATTTTAATTAGTTTAATTAGTTTATATTTTAATAATTTACATTTCAATTAAAAAATATATTCATTTAGGTATTTTAATGAGTAATGAGTCATTTCATAAAATGTGGAAATTCGAAAAATATGGGGATCTCATTTTTCCACAGAATTTCAAACCTTAAAAATACGTGATTTTTGGAGGAAATGGGGGAAATTTTATAATAAACTACTGTATATTTACGTATTTTACGATCATTTTAATAATAATTGCGTAAAAATAGAGGTATTCTCAATAACAAAAAAACGGGGTTTTAAAAATGCGGTCCAGGACCCCCCTTTTATATACTACTGTCAGTGCTTGATTTGTAAAACTTAAGGTCCCGGAACGCGCCAGATTAATTATTAATTAATAGGAATAGTTATGTATTAATAATATAATTTAACAATTATTACCGAGGTAAAGGAACGCCCTTTCGTCGCGCCAGAAATCAAGCCTTGAATATAGTTAAATACAAAATACTCAGTATAAAAGTATGGAGACTTACCAATGAAAAATCAAACAAATTCAAAACCTGAGAAAACTAATGAGTTGAGTTGCCAAATTGTGTAAAAGCAACATGGCTAATGGAAACTGCTATGAAAGGCAGCTAGCAACCTCCAAACGAGTCTGTTAAAGGAAGACCGACGTCTGTGGAAATATTGAGTGAAAAGGAGGGGGCACCCCCCCCCCTAAGCTTACTTCTCTGCAGATTATGTATTTATTTACTCCTTTTACTTTCTCGTATACGTACTGCCTCCGTTTCGAGATCGCCTTGCTATTTTGAAAAACATTCTTTAAAAGGGGATACTTTACAAGAAGCCCCTGTCACGTTTTTAAAATTTTCTCAAAAATGGTTCCAATTTTTTTCTTTCAATTTCTTGTAAGAAGAGAGTAAAGTACACTTATAAAGGTGGTATAGGTCCGATTTTCACTGTTTACTCTAGATTCTCGAAAATTGTAAAAGTTCGTATTTTGTCCGTCTTCTATAATTACAAAATTGACGAGATTTTTCCTTCAAATGAATTTTCTCCATATTTGATTCTTTCAGAAAGGTCTTGTATGTGTTTTTGAAATTTTAAGTAGTTTTCGCGCAATATTGCGTGCAGTATGTGCTATATAAAAATAACATAAACATTATCTCAAAAAGGCTTCAAATTTTTTCTTTCAACTTTGGGTAGGGAGAGTGCTCAATCTACTCTGAGATGACATAATCGCCATTTTGCTCAATTCTTTTGTCTTTACTTTCTCGTATACTTAATTATATACGTAGGACGGAGAAAGTTATGTAATGCTGCGAAAAATCGATTTCGACATTTCAACGGAAACACAATTTTGGGATACCCTGATACCGAAAAAGTGTTTTTATTTTTTTAATTTTTTTTTCAAAACGTCTATCTGTCCGCTAGTCCGTCTGTTCGTTTGTGGGCACCACTAGCGCCTAAACTATACGTAGGATTTTATCCAAAATGGATATTCCCCCGTCAATCCAGCTCGATTTGAGGCGCTACGGTTTTTGAAAAACTATTCAAAATTTGGGGCTACTTTACATGAAGCCTTCGGACATTTTCAAACTTTTCTCGAAAACAGCTCCAAATTTTTTCTTTACATTTCTTGTAATAATGGAATAAAATACACGTCTAAAGGTGGCATGGGTCCGATTTTCATGGTTAACTGAATTTTCGAAAATTGCAAAAGTTTCGGTGTCTTTCTACAACTACAAAATTGAAGAGAACGATTTTTCCTTCAAATAAAAATTGTTGACCATAATTAGTTCTTTCGTTAAGGTTATGTACTTTCTTTTAAAACTTTTAGTAGTTCTCGTGCAATATTTGCAATTTTTGAACATTACAAAAACAAGGTTTTCTCAAAAACGGCTCAAAATTATTTCCTTAAACTTTTGGTAGATATAGTGTTAAATGCACTCCGTATATGATGACATAAATGCCATATTGCTCTATTTTTTTTTTTCAAAAATTACACAAATATAATATTTTGACTTCTCTCGCGTCGTTAATATTTACATTAGCGGCGATTTGTTCATATTATTGCAGTTGTGAGTATATGTGATATAAATAATTTCGTGTAAAGTTTCTCGAAAACTCAAAATTTTCTTTGAAAATGAACTCAAAATTCCGCATTTTCAGAAACACTCAAACGCATTTTCTCAAAAATGGATCCAGATTTTTTCTTCGTACTTTTTCAACGGGTAGTACTAATAGCACTGTTAAAAATGAGATAAAGTTAATTTTGCTGTAGTCTTTTGTTTTTTTAAAAAATTACACAAATGTATTTTTTAAATATCTCTTACGCCGATAACGTACACATTTCTTGCAATTTGTAAACACTATTGTATTTGTGAGTTCAAGTTCCTTAAATGACTTAAAATAAAGTTTTTCGAAAACTCAAAAATTTTCTGTGAAAAAGAGCTTCAAATTTCGCATTTACAATAACGCTTAAACACCGTTTTCTTAAAAAACTGCTCTAATTTTTTCAATGAAAATTGCCATTGATGACGAGGTTTTACTCTTCTTTAATATTCTTAAAGTAACATTTCGGTTCTACAATTAGGAAATCGAAAAACTGAGAACATGTCAAACTGAAGGTGTACAGAATGGCACAGACTTTCCCGTATTAGTTTTCTATTTCCTTTGGTCTCGGCTGGATATTCGGACATGCCACATACTCTTGCCAGCTGCCATCTATCGCCGCCCAAAGTACATACTTTTGGCATTTTATTAATTTTTCGGTTTCCTAATAGTAGAACTGTAATATTATTTTAAGAATATTAAAGAACAGTAAATCTCGTCCTAAATGGCAATTTTCTTTGAAAAATTGGGAGCGGTTTTTAATAAAATGGCGTTTAAACGCTACTATAAATGCGAAATTTGAAGCTCTTTTTCACAGACAATTTTTGAGTTTTCGAAAAACATCATTAGAAGTCAGTTGAAGTACATCAACTCACAAATACAATAGTGTTTACAATTGCTGGAAATAAGGATATTAACGGTGTGAGAGAAGTTTCAAAAGGCTTACATTTGTGTAATTTTTAAAAATACAAAAAATATCCTAAAATGAACTTTGTCATATTAAAAAGTGCAATTAGCACTATCCGTTCGAAAAGTGTGAAGAAAAAAATTTGGAGCCATTTGTGCGAAAATGGTGTTTGAGCGTTTCTGAAAATGCGAAATTTTGAGCTAGTTTTCACAGAAAACTATTGAATTTTCGAGAAACTTTATTTGACATTATTTTAAGCACGTGTACTCATACATATAATAATGTGAACAAATCGCCGCTAATGTAAATACAGTAATCCCTCGACATCCGCCGATTCGCTATTCGCGAGTTCCGAACTTTCGCGATTAGAGAAATGCTACCTGTTTTATCATTCGTGACTTCAACATCCGCGTGTGTCTTTTGGTTGTACTACATTTTCTTTTAAAGCGAGAACATTTCATTTCCTTCATCATCATCATCTGGGAAAAACGAACTCGGCAGACCCCGGAGCTCGAAGTATAACTTTCTTCAAAAATTTCACAGATGAAATGTCAATTCATATTAATAGAATGACACAATTGTAAAATAATTCAATTCAGTTGCGTCAAATTGGAGGTAAGGGTTTTGGACAAATGAACAGAAAAGCAATTCAGGATCTGTGCAACTGTCATTATAATCTCATTGTAAGAAGCTTCGGGAAATCATCAGTGAAGAAAACCTCCTCTACGGTAATGATGAAGTAACGGAAGCGAAACTGCGTCCTGGAGCAACTTCAATGTCAAAACTGTTGATGGTGTTCTGAAATCAACAAGCTCTGGTGGAACTGGCATTCGTATGTGATCCAAACATGGAAATAACTTCGAAATTTAGGAGAGAATAGAAGCAGAAACCCTTCCATGTTTGGATATTAGAACAGTGAGAAAGGTGACGAAACAAAAAAATTAGCAAATCCTATGTCCAGTAATTTTCAACTTTGAAATAATTTTCAAACATAATTTTATTTCTTTCATTTTGAAACGTTAATTGTGAATTCTGTTTGTAGTAGCGCTTAATCAGTTCCACTGTAGTTGATTGTCAATTTTTTTCTTTCTGTTTTAAACAGTTTTTCGTTATCCAGGAACTTAACCCGCGTTTCTTCATTAAAATATAGACTTGACATTCGCGGATTTAACGTTCGCGAGGTTTTGGGGGAACCTAACTCTCGGGAATGTTGAGGGATTACTGTATTAACGACGTGAGAAACAAACCAAAAAAATATACATTTTTGTAATTTTTGAAAAAACAAAAGAATAGAGCAATATGACGTCATTGTCATCTCATAGAGCACATTTAGCACCACTCCTACCAAAAGTTTAAAGATAAAAATTGGAGCCGTTTTTGAGAAAATCTTACTTTTATAATTATTTAAAATTGCAAATATTGCGTGCAATATTGCGCTAAAACTACTATAATTTTCAAAAAAATGTACATGACCTTAATGAAAGAACTCACTTTGAACAACAAATTTTGTTTGGAGAAAAAAATAGATATCTTCAATTTTGTAGTTCTAGGAAGACGCCGAAAAAATTTCAAACATTTACAATTTTCAAAAATTCAGAGGTAACCGTGATAGTGGGACCTATGCCATCTTAATAGATGTATTTTACTATATCCTTACAAGAAATTTAAAGAAAAAATTTGAAGCAGTTTTTCAGAAAATTTTGAAAATGTCCGGGGGGGCTTCATGTAAAGTACCCCCAAATTTCGAAGAATATTTTTCTAAATCGCGGCGCCTCGAGTGAAACCTGATCGACCTGGGAATATTAATTTTGGAAGAAATCGTACGTATGGTTTCCGCGCTATGGTTGTTCACAAACTGACGGACGGACGTTTTGAAAAGAACAACTTTTTCGGTATCAGGGGACCCCAAAACGTGTATTTCTGTTGCAATCTCGAAATCGATTTTCTGCAGCATTACATAGCTTTCCCTATACCTATGTATATACTCGCATATACGTACGTATACGGGAAAGCAAAAATGTACTTTGGGTGATAGAGAGCAGCTGGCATAAGGATGGGGGAAGACCATAAAGCCAGTTCACACCAAGGAAATTAGAAAACTTCACTCTGAAAAAGTCTGTGCCATTCTGTTGTCTGTGCCACTAGTTTAAAAAATTACGAAAATTGTAACTTTTTTCACTTGCCTTTCATGTTTCAATGTTTACATTAGCGGCGATTTGTTCACATTATTGCATTTACGAGTACATGTTATTGAAATGATGTCTTATAAAGTTTTCATGCAAACTAAAAACTTTTCTGTGGAAACGAACTCAATATTGCCCCCTTCATAAGTGTATCATACTTTATCCTTACAAGAAATTTACAGAAAAAATTTGGAGCCGTTTTTGAGAAAATTTTGAAAATGTCCGGGGGGCTTCATGTAAAGTACCCCCAAATTTTGAAGGAAGTTTTCCAAAATCGCGGCGCCTCGAGTGGACGCAGATCGACCGCGGACTATCCCATTTTGGAAGAAAATCGGACGCATGGTTTAGACGCTAGTGTTGTTCACGGGCGGACGGACGGTTTTGAAAAAAAAACTCTTTTTCGGTACCAAGGGATCCCAAAACGTGTATTTCCGTTAAAATCTCGAAATCGATTTTCCGCAGCATTACATAACTTTCCCTATACTATACTGCGATTTTTGTAGGAAGAGCTCTCAAGATAACTCAAATCCCATCTTCGCGATGGAATATGTCACGGCATTTCGTATCATTCACAGTCGTTTCGCTGGATTTCGCACGATCGCGACCGTATGAAGCAGTGCTTGCGATCATGCGACTTCTACCGGCAAGACCGAGAAAAAACGCGAAATGCCGTGACATATTCCATCGCGAAGATGGGATTTGAGTTATCTTGAGAGCTCTTCCTACAAAAATCGCAGTTTACGTATATTACTCCGCATATAGTACGTGTACGGGAAAGTAAAAGGTTGTTAGACTCGAAGACTTGACACATGTTTCTCTGTGTATGTCAATGTGCTGAATTCGAATCTAAAGCCAGAATTGCGCCTCCACCCTCCAGTTTTTTTAATCGTTAAAACCTCCCATTAAAAATTATATTTTTTATTATCGGGAATCGTTGACAGACCCAAAGACTTGAAACACGTTTCTCTATGTATATGTATCTGTATTCTGATATGAAGACATATTTGCGCCGTCACTCTCCAATTTTTATTTAAATCACCAAAAACAATCGTGAAGTTGTAAATTTAACTGTTACAATTTCAAGAAAAAACATCGTAAAATTGTAAATTTATCGGTGGTTTTTCGCCATTCGATATATGATCCATTTTCGATATATGATTCGATTTATGATCCATTTATTTCGTATCAAAATATTATACATTTGAATTTAGCGCCTGGCGGTGCTTTCAGTGGAAGGCCCGAGACTATAATACCCCTGGTTCAAAACATAAACATATTTTGCTTAATTGAGAATGAGATCCCGATGCGACGTTGTCTGGACTACTACTATATAAAAACTCATAGTGCAGCTAATCTAATTTAAAAGTCTATGTCAGGTGGTCTGGATCTTGGTTCCTCTTGTCATCGTCATTTCACGCAGTTCCGAAAAATATGCATGGAAGTACTAGTAATTCCTCCGATCCCCGGAGGCCTGACAAGGAACACAGGTTAATATATTTTTATGTCCTTTTAAATAAGTGAAATATATAATTTTTTCTCTTAAAAGTTTTTCCAATGATTTTCATTACTTCATGTTTGTTGCACCTACTAAGCCTTGTAGTGATGTTTTGTTTACAAAATAAATAAATAACCTCAAGTTCACTTAAATAACCCCTTATTTGTATTTGTGTGTGTGTGTGACATTTCCCTTTTCATTAATTGTAGGTACAGGCCTCCTGTTCCAACAACACAAGCAGCTCCAGGTGAAGACTTGACACCAGATTTTATGAATATCTTGGGTATGATCTTCAGCATGTGTGGCCTAATGATGCGGGTAGGTTTTATACATACTTCTACATTTTAGTTGGGGTCCCTAAATGAACTTTTTTTAAATGAAAATTACATTAATAAGTTACCTAAGAGTTAGTTTTAGGTTCTGAGGTAACCCAAAACATTTTGCATGAATGACATCTATATATTAACATGATATGTATATACACTTGTGGAAACCTTTTGACAGTGATAAGTATGAATGTTATGGAATCTTCAAATCATGGTCCTGTGGAAACCTGTTGGATTTCTGCAATGTTTTGAATGGTTCATTTGCTTTACTAGTTTCAACATGTGAATAAAAGTTACGGCAAGCGTACCATTCAGAAAAAATCCTCAATGATTGTGACTACTTAAAATGTTTTATATCAAGCAAGGTTACAATCTTAGCTCTGTACATCTATTATTAAGTACGTAATAATAGTAATTAATTTTATTCATTTTCACATGAGTTAATTTACATTTTCACAAACAAGTAAAGTAGATGCACCCGAATCGAACAATTGCTTGTGCTCAGGAGATCTTATAAATTGCAAGAGCAGCAATTATTGAAGTGCTAGTCACATTTGACAAATGCTGCAAATGTGAGAAACTTGCTGATAACAAAAATGTATTCAATGCATTTGAAATATAATATTCTGAAATAGTTTTACGCATTCCATGTATAATTTAACAATAATCAATTTTCAAGAATTCTTCATTGGATCCATAATTAAACTCAAAATGATATGAGTTAGTATAGAGCTCTCAGAGCTCAAGAAAATGTGGACATATTGCACTTCTCCCCATAGTATGTCATTGACAATTTTTAACTGTTCTTTTGACATGGAATAAATAAAAGAATATCAGTTCAAGACCTCTTAAGCAATTAAAATTAGGTTTTTAAAATAATTACTTTAATGGTGTTGATTTTGTAACAGAAACTGGAAACTCTTTGAAATAAGCAAATACTTTGCTAAATATATTAAGTGTAAGATATTTCACTTACGGCATGTTTGTAGTTTTCTCTAACTTGTGATTTTGCTCATGAAAGATTAGAATACAATGATAGCGCTAATCTTGTATTGTCCATTTGGTACTATTTATTGTGGCCCGCAAAAGGTTGAGTCAAAAGTTAGTCTCTTTGCATCCAAGTTGGGCCAGAGAATATTGTGCTGCATAGCACATGCGCCCTGCCAAGGTCACCACCCCCCTTAATGTAAAAATAGGTTAAGTTTAGATGTAACAATTTTTTGTAGTAAATTCAGAAATCACAATCTTCCCAATGTGTTTCACTGCATTATACATGGCAAGGATACTGATATAATGCACGATTCTATTCTCACCCCTCATTCCCCCGTTTCAGAGCAGCCGGGCAAACTGCCAAGATCAACAATATGGGGAAGTCAGATGTGGGTTGCCCGAATAATGGAAATATGGCCTGCAACCATATTAAATGTTTTAGTTGTGGCCCTTGAGACCATGCAATTTGGATATCCGTGCACTAATCAGACAAGTTGATAATATTGATTTTTCAGAAAATGGAAAAATCCTCCTCTCACATTTATCTAGCAATGTGACAACCTGTTGTTTTGTTTTAGGAATCTATTTCATCCTCAAACTTTGACAAAGAGTTTTACATTACACTTCTGAATGATTTGTTAAAAAAAAGTAAATCTTTTTGTCATATCCATTATTCGCGGTAAAATTCATTTTCAATCATGATTTTCAAATGTTACCAAAAATAACATTCCTTCATTTTTAGAGTTTTTATTTGTGGCAGCAGCCTTCACCAAAAATACAAAAATATATTTTAACATCTCTTGAGTGTGAAACAAAATTTTTCACTACTCTCACTCATTGCTGTGCATCTGTTTTCCTCTTTTTCAAGACTGGAATTTTTGGTCCCGAGTATATTAAACAAAGTCTTCATAGAATGCCTTCACTTGGTTTACAGGTTCACAAAAGTATAGTTAAATGTTGTGGTGGTCATTTTCTTGGTCATCCTGGATTCATGTGACAAAGTGCATTAAATTCCGATGTATTTTTCCATGATGACTTCTCTTAATAATGAGTTTGACAAGCTCCAAAGAAAGTACTTTTTAGTTCATTAATTTCGTTGTATAATATTCTTTATTACTAGAGCTCAGTTGTTTGTGACATGCCACATTTTTTGTTTGTGTTATTTCCATGACAAATATAAGTTAAGCATGATTTCATCTACATTATTAAAATTATTGTACAATTTTCATGTCATGTAGTCATATTTTGGACTTTTTAACCCTTTTGTGATAATATATGTGCACGAATCATATGACAAAGTTTTATAACGCAAATTTTTGATTTTTTTTAGCATAAATGCCTTTTTTGCATAATATCTTTTTTTTTTTTTCATTATTGGACTTTTTTGCCTTTTATGTATTATTTTTATATACAATACTAAGATATTAGAAAATCAGCCATGGTCCAACGTGACATTTCATTACGAAATCTTCAATTCACATCTTTGTATTTTAAAATAAGAGAGAATTCCTAAAAGTATACCAACACCTTTTTCTCAAAGTCTGTATTTCATAATTACTAGCCATATTCTGAGACCATGGTCTATTGACAAAACACTGGGGGTGTTGAAATTTTAAGTGGAAATAAATGTACTGTCTTAGAAGGTTTCAGTGTTGGACTTCTAGAACATATGCCAGTCACATCAGTAGATATTGAGAGACCCTTTCTCCGCATTCAAACTGATTTTGTCTCCCAATCGTCACAAATTTGAAAGTGTGACCCTTGAAAAATTACTCGAAATGTAATGCAAACTATTAAGCATAAAATGTAAAAGAGTTGTAAATATGTAAATTTAGTTTTACATTAAAATGTATGTATGTGTTCTGTCCATTTAAATTTACAAAATGATATAGACAAAAATTGCAAACAATTTTTTAATGTAACTTGTGACCGTGCTTTTTTTTCTCTTTATTCTTGACATTTTCAGTGCCTTTTTAGGCACCTAAAAGACCATTTTTTAGTGCCTAAACATCTGATGTCTGTAAGATATGGGTGTTTTATCAAATCTAAAATACACGTTCTGTTGCCGCACTGTTAAATTGCATCTTGCCATTTTCAGGTTGGCTCGCATCTCATTTAGTTACCTATTCTTGTTGTTGTTTCATAGTTTCATGTTCATGTTCCAGTTTTACACACACACAAAAAAAAGAAAAAGAAGTTCATGGCAAGAGATTTAGGATTTTATAAATAATTTCTAAATTTGTATGAACATGATAAAACCGTTTTTTGTACATTGTTTTAACCATACTTGTTAACCAATAAATATTGTATTTCAGTTATAATGAATAACAATGGAACTTTTCCCCAGAAGAAGAATTCCATTGAAAAACAATTAATGTCAATCTGGAGTGACATTTTCAAAACTGTCCTTTGTACTAAATGAATATAATCATTTCTATCACAATTTATATCCAAAACAGTTAGGTTTGTTTTTCTTCTGAAAGGAGGAAGTGCCCTCTGGTGAAAGTGCCTCAATGGTGCAGGTGGAAATTGAATTCACCTCCTCCTGTTCTACTACAAGAACAAAACAGCATTTTTAATTTAAAAAAAAAAAAAAAAATTAAAGTTTGCAACAGACTTTTTTTTACCAATATTCAAAAAAATCTGTAAACAAATGCTAAAAGTATGCACATTAACATAGAACGTATCAAGTTTTCATTTTGAACTACATGACTTGTCTTTCTCAAGTAACCCTGTATAATTCTTATTGCTTTGAATTGTCTTACAAAATGACCAGCGAATCTAAAAGTAGACTCCCTCTCCTGAAATGTAATTAGAGGTGTAGAAAACTTTGTATTATGTAATACAATGTATAACAATATGAAAAAAGTTTAATAATTATGTTTATCTTCTCTGATTGCATTTGTGTGTTGCGAGTAGATTAAATGGCTCCCAATTCTATCCAGTGTAATAAAGCTTCATGTGGTACATGATTAGTTGCACAGATGTATAGTTGGAAAATGTGTCAAAATATTAAAAAGGCAATTGGATAAGATAAAATGTGTATTACACATGGCTAAAAGACCATTATGTCCTCATTTGTAATTATACACACACTACCGCACTTGTGAATAATCATCTCACTTGTGCATAATTATCTCTTTTTGATATTTGTGAGAGAAATAACTATTATTGAAATGTAATGTTCAGCATCATTATTTGGTATTTCATTCATTGGTTAAGTGTATTCAGAATAATTAAATGGTGTCACTGAATTTGCCTTCAAAGGTTTAATGCTGTGGCTCCTTTGAAAAAGAAGTTTTTCAAGTAGCTAAATATTAGTAGTCTAGTTCTATGATGAGTATTATTCAGATGTTTGAGTAGGTCAAGCAAGCATTCCGTAATGTTACATGCCATTTCATTTGGATGATCACATGCTATTATATACACCAGTTTAGCTTTTGTGTTGATTAGCGATGTTTAACTAGTGGTAATAACATATATTGAATTGATTATTGTGTAAAATGAGTACAAGAATTTGTTCATTCTTCATTGTTCAGAGAAATGTTGCTCTCAATGCTTGTCAATGAATTGAGAACTAAAATCTTGTGGAGAATAAGGGCTAGGGAAACTAGTTGCCAAGATTACAAAATAAAGGAAGTTCTCTCTATGTAATAAATACATTGATCATGTTTTGCTCACATATTGTCTGAAAAGTTGGGATTTTGTAGAATCAATATATTACAGCAACAGAATCATACATCAGAGATGTAATGCTTGACATTACAAATTTATGTGTTGTTGTTGGGGTGTTTTTGTTTGTTTGTTTTTTTGTTTTTTGATTATTGCCTGATTCGTTGAAGTGTTGGTCTAGCACTGAAAAAAAGGGTAGTGATATCTACTGCCTTTTCTTCGTAGACCAGAGCATTTGGTAGATTGACTAAGAGAAGGACTCGCCCAATAAGTCTTTCACCTTCAAGAGGTACCAGAGTGTGCAAGGTCTTGTCAAAAAGTATTTGCATATTTGTGTAGTAAATCAAAAATCCTTCCAGATATGGCATCTGTCATCTGATGTTGAGCTTTCCTCCCTTCTGTTGCTTTTTTGACTCTGTGAGGAAATTCTTTGCAGTCTCTTAAAACCACTGCCTTTTATGTGGCTAATTCTCTTAGCATCTTTATTCACATCATAATGCCCTCAAAATGTAGCTTCATAGACTGTAAGTCCCAGATTTGAAATTGACAAGAAATGGTACATTTCAAATGTAGTCCTAGTAACATTCTGAGTGTGGTCTTTTTTTTCAACAGGGAAGTGATTTCATTAGGCCTTATCATGTAAAATAACCTTATTACAGTTTTGTCATCAGAGTAAAGCAGCCATCAGCTATCATCAACCAGCAGCTATCATCAAAGTATTACCTTTTTCCAGTTGTAATGGAGAGTAGCCTGAATATTGTGTTAAATTTACAATCCTCACTTGCAAAAGTCAAGTTTGTAATCACTTCCAAGAAATTACCCAATTTGTATATTCATTTTCAGTTCTTTCAGACACTTTGCCAGCATCTATCTAACAGGTTCTTCAGTTTATCTTTAAAGAGTTACTTCAGTCCATCTTCAGTTTTTATAACATACAATCGAGACAATTTTTTCAGTGCATGAGGTATATTTCTGGTTACAATTAACCAGTCGGCTGCCTCTTGATTTTGCTCCAAACGTCTAAAATTGTTGTAACTTCATAAGCAAACAGAATAAAAATTGGCTTTCTCAAGGTGTAGGTTTTTTTTTTAAACGAGTATTACTCAGTCCAGTCTAATGATAGGTCTAATTTCAGTGCAACTATCTTGTTACAAAAGAAAAATGTTTAAACTTCATACTTGTGTTAACCAGGTTTAGAGAATATTCTTTAGAGAATGAGATTCTTTGTATTGATGATATTCCAGCATTGGAAAGTTATTGAACATGTAAAAGTACTTTTGAACAGACCTCATTCAGTAAAATGAAAAGTAAATACTTATTGTTGTTGCATATCTTTTCTTGTTTTTTTCTCTTTCTTTAAATAATGGTTTACTAAACAAACATTATATTTGTGCAAAGATGAAGGCCATCTCTGCTGATCTAGCTTTTCAGTTGTAGCTGCATTAATGTATTTATAATTGCGAAGGCTGAGAGTCCACAAACTGGCCATTAAATTGATTGTTAGCATAACATTCTATACAAATACTGGTTTTGCTTTGCAAATCACTTACTTTTAACCTTTAGACATCTGCCAAATGGCAATCTCCTGAAATCTGCCAGTTGAGCAGTGGTGGTGTGGACTGGTGATTATGCTTAGTTTTTGTTTTGTTTCAGCTTAAATGGTGTGCTTGGGTTGCCCTGTACTGTTCGTGCATAAGTTTTGCAATTCCCGTGTCAATGATGACACAAAACAAATACTCAGCAGCTTCATGTAAGTTAATGAACTGTTTATGGACTTTCTAAGTAAGATTTCGAAATAATCATATCTAACATTCATAAATTCCTTATTTAATAGTATACTACAGAAGCATTGTGAATAAATGCTGTCTGTATTCATTTTCATTGTACATCAATAAAATTGCGTGTCACAAGAATTGGGGAGTATAATTTTGTGCACAAGAGAGAACCTTAAAAGCAGAATATATTCAAATGGTGTTAAAATACTTAATTGTTCCTTAAATTAAAATTACTGAAACAAGGGCACATCAGCAATCAGTGTGTGTACTTTATCACCATTTTCATATTTCCTCCTGGTTTGTAAGATCTGTATTTGTGTAACTGATTCAGTAAAGAGTTGGAACCTAATCCAGCATCTGGTTATCATACTGAGTTTGTACTAGTTAGTCAGCTTTACAATATAGATTTTTTTGATAAAAAATATATTTTTATTCATGTCAGAAACATCTTATCCAATGTGTAATGAAGTGTGTTGTCCAAAATTAATTTCAATATCATTAACAATTAAAAGGAAGATTCTTTTTGTGCCAAAATTTTCCTGTTTTTAAAATAATGTATTTTAATATTGCAGTAAAAACAAAATGCTTTTCTGTACAACTGAAAGTTAAAAGTACTGAAGAAAAAAGGAGAGTGAAAGGAGGGAAAAAAAGTAACTCCATCCTAGCAATCGGAAAGATGTTGCAAATTTTGGATGAACATAAAAAAATTGTTTAGAAAGTGGAATTATGAGTTTAAAAGTATTGAGAACAAATCATGTTAGCTGACTGCAATGTCTTCAAGTTCCATAGAGAAATTTATAAACAAATGCAGAAATTGCATTTTCTTTGTCCCTTGAGGTTATGAATTCTTTTGAAAAGATCTAATGAGACATCAGAAGTTTAAGAAGATAATTTTTCTCCTGTAATAATCCAAAATTATTTTGTAATGGCTCTATTCTTCTCTCTCTATCATTCTTCCTATTATTTCTAAAGAAATAAATGTATGCATGATAATCAATATGCTTAGATGCTTATTCATTGTATTTCTAATGAGGGTTGTTTTACTCATAATTGTAGAAGATGGAGATCTCATC
>JAHLJT010008446.1:98418455-98460071 GCA_031308135.1 Acheta domesticus | reverse complement strand
TTTTTTAAAAATTATGAAAGGAGCTGTCAATAAGAGGAAGTAAAATCGATCAGATCCGTTTTTTTGGCTTCGCTTAATGCGAAAGATCATCATTCATGAAAAGGCAACTCTTAAAAATTCGAGTGTCTTCCCTTTCTTTTAAAATGAACATTACTAATTGTTCACAACTGTCTAAAATCATATTTAAAATAAATCGTCCATCTGATTTTCTAAACTGAGCCATTGAATTGGTGCCCAAAGAAATTTTTGCTCAGTCTCGTCAACTTTTTTAATCTGAAAAGGACCTCCGTTTTTTACCAGAGACTGAAATAAATAAAATTGTTTGCTACCATTTGAATACTTCAAAAGGGTTTATGGTCTTTGATATCCTCATCAACTACATCCAGTCATTTAGGTGGTTAATTTTCATTAGGGCATTTCTCTTTACTCTCTCAATGACTGTGTGGTTACTATACACATTTCCGTATGAGTGCAACCACTGATCAAGAATTTATGGTTTATTTTATTGATTCCAGAGATATTGTAATTTAAGATGTAAAAAAATGAGTGCAACAATATTAGTTTTGTTCTGGCCAGCTTATTGTCAGAATTGTATGTTACCTCATTGACATCTGATGGCAAAGTTTTTAAATGTCTATAAAGGCATGAAGCTATTGATTAGCACTTCTCCCTGAAATTGTTTCATCCCACATGGAACAGGTAGCTTTACCATGACTTGAATTATGAATAGTCAAGTTAAAGCTCCACAATTGACGCTTTAAAAGGCAACTGAAGTACGTAAGCATGGAGTATTTAGCATTGTTGAAGGTCAAACGCAAATACTTTTTCCAGTGGATTGACTTTTGCGATTTCTTTATCGGTTCTCTTTGTAGCATAAGCCTTCTCATCCAGAAAATGATGGAATCCCTTTTGCAATCACTTTACTTTTATCTTCACCTGATGTTGCTTGTATTTTGATTAATTTACTTGTGGTAGTGGTCTTTTCTGATTTCTTAACACAAAGGTTTTTGTATGAAAGTATTGAGAATAAAGAGAAAAAGAAACAGGATTGGATTGAATTTCTTTATACAATGCATACATCTTTGAAATATTTAAGTCAGATAAAAATATTGTTTAGAACTCTGGGCACGGTAGAAGTGACTTTCGTAAAATGGAAATGAATCTGTGATCGTTGGCAGCTTGAATTTGTGCAAGGGAGTTTTGAAGGAGGGGCAAGATCTCGACGGTCCGGAGGAATGATCATGACGAGGATTCTTTTCTTTTACTTACTACTATATCATCAAAACCATTAGTTTCTCCTAGTGATTTTACAAAACAACCCTTACAAATGGAAACATTCTGATTTTTTATTACTAATTTGTAATAACAGGAGAGAGATCTAGCATCATATGAATTCATTTTATGAGTTTTCTTAGGTTTCATCGAAATAAGAGAATATTTTGCTCTTTTATCGCGAATTCCCAAAGCCCAATATTCATTAAAACATTGTAATTTGTTTGCACATTTCATAATGATTTGCCTATTTGATTCATGAATTGCCTATTTTTGAAACTATATGTGTGATTAGTTAGGTAAGTCGAAGTGCCTTGTTTTATATTTGCATGCGCAAACTGGATAAGTGAACTTGTTCAATATTGATTATGCCACTGTTTGTGGAAAAATAGGCATGTTTAAGGTCCGATTAAATTAAGAAGGTGATTGACACTTGTGAGTGGAGGGGAGCGACGTTGCCAGGTCGTAAACCACTGAGCACGTGTTACCGGGACATGAAAACAAACACTTCAAAAATACTTGTAAAAGTGTAAAAAAATACGACAAAAGCCTAACCTCAACGCAACTCATCACAACACAGTGCACATTGCGCGCGCAGCACAGGCAGAAACGCGGGCGGCGCGGCGGCAGGGAAGTCGCTGTGCGATGGTCAAATGTTCCCCGGGTTCGGCAGTGGCAACTGAGCGACCTGACACGTCACGTTTTGTCTCTCTGGTTGGCAGCTGCCATGGAAACGGGAGAGGCGTCTTGACGTCACACAGAACTGTCACTCACCTTCTTAATTTAATCGGACCTTAGTTATCGAAATTGATTCACATAATTTGAAGATACCTAAAAACTCACATTCAATTTACGCCTCAGAGCCTAAGATTGAGACTTCCATACTTGTTCACAAAATAATAATTATGATTCTCTTCCATTAAATATATGGTAGATTTTAAGAACAGGGTTCGGCTCCTATTGACGCGCACGATTCGGTTCCGAACGAGTCATTCGCGGCGCCGCCACAGTGTGCACACGGCCACGTGGCCAACGCACTTTCGTGTGGAATCGTGACGCTTCGCTACCCGTGTCCAAGTTGAGGACGAGGCTCGGGCCTTCGGCCCTCGCGTTAACATAAAACATCCTTGAGTCTGTCCAACGCATAATTACCAACGCATTTTATGCATTTAACATTATGCATGCAACGCATTTTATGCATTTAACCATTGTAATTCTCCATTACACATTCGCACCACACCGCACAATGCACAATGCAAGCAGTGCTCCCTGAGTGATTCGTTCTCGTGGTCCGCGCGAGTGAACCATGCGCAAGTGAACCGTGCGCCGTTGTTTTAGTGAGCCGAACCCTGTCCTTAAAATCAGCCAAATATATTTACCCGATTTTCCACAAAATTTCGACTTCTCAAGTTTTTCCCTGTGGCCATCGATATATAAATAAACTAGTGGTGCTATAGAAATCACATACTTTCTCGCAGTAGTTATTTTTCAAATGCCGATCATTGGATAAATTATTTGGGGGTAAGCTGTTCACCGCTGCCGTTCTTGGTCATGTTTGAAAGACATGTTTTTCGCATGTTGAAAATTACCGGCTCCCTAATGATAGAACTGATACAATTGCGTTTTCACTGAAATATATGTAAATAATCCGCATGTCAGTGCCGTGGCGCGGCTGGTTAGAGCGCCTTGGGGTTGAGATCTTCAGTAAGGAAGATGCCGAGTTCGATCCCCGGATGGGGATTTCAATTTGATCGTGATGTTGCGGGAAACAACATTGAAGAGTGTAGATACTTTATTGAAAATCATTTGAAGTACTTCTACTCACGAATAGAATCAATGCAGATAAATAGACAGGACTTGTCTGTGTTTTCCCTAACTCCATCTTTTAAACAATTTTTCAACTCTGTTATTCGATTTCTGAAGCGTATGACATGTCAAATCAACCGTTGTCTAGTATATATCTGTATGAACCAATTTAAGTAAAATTATGAGCATTTTAACGTTAAATTGTAATGCAATATAACCAGAACGCATGCGATGAACTTAAATATCCCTAACGGTTCCGAAATTATTACTTTCTTGCCTTGCGAATACTTCTTAAGAAGAGAAAGTTATGTAATCGTGCGCCGGAAAACGGGGAATTTTCGCCAGAAAAACTCTTATAGCAGGGGTTTGGTAACGAAAAAGTGGATAAAACCTGTTGCTAAATTTAGAAAAAATCCTCTATCTCGTAGTGTAGTCCAAAATCCATGATTTGTTGCTTCTTGATACTGCAAATTGATTGACGGCAAAACGTCCGTCCGTCTGTCTGTCTGTCTGTCTGTCTGTGGTCAACGTTAGCGCCTAAACCGTTCGGCAGATTTTCTTCAAAATTGATATTCCCCGATCTTTTCACTCGTCTCAAGGCCTCTGGAATTTGAAACCGATGTTTTAGTTTATGAGGGTACTTTACATGACGCCCATTTTGAGATTTTCAAAGTTAAAAGAAAATGGCTCAAATTTTTTGATTATATTTTGTTGTTGAATAGTGCGAAAAACGTTTAAGGGAATGATGTAGGAATCGGGGAATTTTCGCCAGAAAAACTCTTAAAGCATGGTTATGGTAACGAAAAAGTGGTTAAAATCAGTTGCAAAAGTTTAAGAAAATACTGGTGCTATAGAATATCAGAGCACTTTATCAGAGATCTTAGTTTTCTAATCTCCTAATTGATTTTGTTTTTTTGTTATGATTGATGTTTCCAGATACCTTCCCAGAGCGCAGTAAAGGAGATTTTTTTACATACTTTGGATATTTTATTTTTCTAATGCGAGGAAACTTAAACCACCATAATCTATTACTATTTTTTAAGTGTATTTAATGTCTTTCCATTGTGGTCGCAGATGTTAATCAGCGAGGATTGGTATAGGTCTTTCGAGGGAAGCTTCGGCGGTTTCGTGTCTTGTTAGCGGAATATTATTTGTCAGAATTCTCTGTTGTCATAGGAAATAATAGAGAATTCTGTAAACTTTATTTAAAACCATTTGAATAACAAATATTGTTAATTACGATAACTACTGGAAGTGTCTGTATATATTTGTTCAAACTTTTAGCTTTTAACAATTTTTTACGTCTCCTCTTGGATTTGTAAAGCGTATGTACCATCGTATCAATTGTTCCTTTATCATGCATTTACCATTTTATATGTCGGTTCGATTGTTTAATGGCTCTGTTCGACCCATGCGGTGATAGTGTGTCGTAGTGGTATAAATGCAGGCTCGTTAACTTTGACTATCGGATTTCGGGTCTCGGTACGGAAAACGTTTGCTGGTAGAATACACTTCTGCTGGTTTATGAAGTAGTGGAATAGCATTAAGAACCATATAGAAGCAGAGCGAGAAGTATGTGTGTTGGAAGCACCACTAGTTTTATTGGTAATATGTATCGTATGATTGATTATTCTAGACTTAATTTAGTAAATGGGTATCCAAAACATTCAAGAAACGGGTCTACCTCAACAATGTAAAATACTCACGATATTGAATTTAATTCAGGCAAAACATATTTATTTCATAATGATACCTATTATGCTGAAAGTGATGAATGTACTGTTAACATTAATTTTGGTATATGAAAAGATTTTTCAGGTATACCACCATCAATGGATTCGTTTAGATCAAATTTATTTTTTATCGGTCAAATTTATTTTTTAAAAATGTATTATGATGTAATGATTTCTGCATAGTATAGTAAAAGCTCAAAAGTTTAATTAAATTGTAATGAATATCGATTGTAATAAAAATGATTCTGTAGTATCTCAAGTCACTAAAACTTAGGAGATATTTTAAAGTTATTAGAATATTTAAAATGTTGTTAAAATACAATTTAATATTTTTTCTGTATAAATTATGGAGTCTAAAACTTTGCCTAATGTGGAGATACATTGTGAAAAAATTCTTATGTCAACAAACAAATATATTGAATAAACTAAAAAATATATATGTAAAGAAGAAAAAGAATTGGATGCGTTTTATAACAATCTATTTATTTATTTATTTGTCAAAAAACAGTAAAAACTGTATATGACGTGTGGGGAAAGATAATTTACCTGCGCACATTTTCTTGAGGGCCAGAAATTTTATTAAAAAAATCAACGAAAAAATGAATTAGAAAATTATTATTTTAGAAAAATAAAGATATTTGAAAAATGTTTTTCCCGAGTTATAGAAAATCAATTCAACTGTAAATGAACTACAAGCAAAAGGAGTGCTCAACAAAACGTGCGCACAGGGAAGCTACGTTTACGTCCAGAAGCAAAACAAGGGCCATCTCAGCATTTGCTCAATGGATCAGGGAAACTGGACAAAAACCTGATCGAGATGGGGGTCATTGACCCGGAAGCTGAAGTACATTACTTGTTACAGGCGTATTAAATATTTTTTTAAATGTATACAATGCAAACATAAACAATTTCATTATATATCTTTGTTTTCTTACATTAAACATTATTTTTCTTTTTCACGATCAGTATAGTCTCTAATTGTAAAGAACAGTTTTGCAGCAGAAAAGATTTTACTTTTAACTTAAATTTGTGTACCGACTTTAATTGTTTTATGTCATCTGGCAATGCGTTGTAAAGTAACGTACATGTATTGTATGTTGATTTCTTGTACTGAGCTGTTGATACTGACACTTGATGCACGTGATTTCTACGGCGTGGTTGTAATTATAAATATCAATATTGCATGAAAATATGTTCCCTCCGTTAAGTAGGTCATTTTTGACAAATATTACAGATTCGTAAATAAATAGACAAGGCAATGGTAGGATTCCCAGCTCAATGAAAAGAGGCTTGCAGGAATCACGTGGAAGGCATTTTTTCATTATTCGAATAATTTTCTTTTGCAATCTGAAGGTCTGAATACTACAGGATGAGCTTCCCCAGAATATTATGCCATATCTCAGGCGGGAATGCACATTTGCAAAATAAACGCAACGAGCTGCATGAAGGCTGACAGAATTTGAAAGAATTCTGAATGCATAGCATAATGAACTTAATTTAGTGTTTAATTTCTGATATATGTACATTCCATTTGAGGTTTGATTGAATTGAAAGACCTAAAAATTTTGTTGCCTCAACATCAGCTAATTGCATATTGTTCATTTTCAATGGAACATGCGATTCCGATTGAGATGCAAAAATGCATTGAAACAGTTTTTCTTTCGTTAACAATTAATTTGTTATTATTAAACCAATTTGAAACTTCTGAAATTGTACTATTTACTGTTTCTTTTTTGCAAAGAACATTCGTGTCATCAGCAAACAGAACCGTTCTTCCATTTTTAATAGACGAGGGCATATCGTTTACATATAACAGAAAGAGAATAGGACCTAAGATCGAACCTTGCGGGACCCCATGCACAATTGGCAAAGAATTGGAAATATAAGTATGTTAATGTCCTTTCCTGCCTAGTATGGTATTTCTACTCTTTGAGTCCGATGTTTAAGGTAAGAAGTTATCCAATCTAGGGCAATACCACGGATTCCATACGAAGGTAATTTTGACAGCAAGATCTTATGGTCAATAACGTCAAAAGCTTTCGAGAGATCTAAGAATATTCCAATGGGTACTTCATTTTGGTCTATTGATGAAGCAACATCTTTGAGAAAAGAAAAAATGCAGTTTCCTAGATTTCGATTTTCTAAAACCGTGTTGTGAGTCTGAAAACGCTCTGTTTTTCCTGAGAAATGTTTCCATTCGTAAGTAGAAAAGCCTTTCTAATATTTTGAGAAAACTGACAAAAGAGAAATTGGCCGGTAATTTTGAATATATCATTTTTGTTCCCTTTTTTAAATAGTGGCTTAATTTCTGCTGTTTTGAAAATACCGGGAAATATTCCTGTACATAAAGAAGCATTGAAAATGTGAGTTAACGGATGTATAAAGGCAGGTGCACAAGTTTTTAATAAACAATCCGGAAATTCATCTAAACCAGATGAATATTTATTTTTTAGTTTACTGACTATTCTGAGGATTTCGTTGGGAGAAGTTTCGGGAATAAACATCTGAAATTTTTGGGAAGTGTAAAATGTTGAATTTTGTGATTTTAGTCCCTTCGGAGATCAGACGCAAATCTGGAAAAAGTTTTTGTGAAGAGATTGGCAACTTTTCCGGGATTACTCGTTTCTCTTTCATATCCTTTAAATAACATTCTCTACAAGGTATCGAGATGATGTGGTTGTATTTTTACGATATCCCACATTGCTTTAGTTTTGTTACTAGCGCTCAAAATGTCCTGACTATTTTTCATTATTTTTGCCTGAACTATTACTTTTCTTAAAATTCTTTTATATTCTCGGAAGTATATATGAAAACCGGGTGATACGTTATGATGTTTAGAAATAAAGTAAAGCGTACGTTTGTTTTTACACGATGTTCTAATTCCTTGTGTGATCCAAGTATTACTTTTGCTTGAAATGTTTAATTTTCTCTTTTTAAGAGGAAAGCACGTATTAAAATGAATTGAAAGCTTGGAGAAAAATAAATTATATTTTTCATTTGTGTCAACAGCGTTATAAACTTCGTCCCATGATTCCTTCATCAAGTAGTCCGTAAATAATTTTATATTAACTTTAGTGAATGCTCTGCACATGCGTGTATTATTTATTGTGTCAGTGTTTATGTTCTTAGTAATTGTAAGAATTTGTGCATCGTGGTCACTGTATCCTAGATTATTCGTTATTATTTCATATGTAGTTGTGGTTTTGTTAATTATAATTTGATCTAATGCTTTTTGTGATTTAAGCGTATTCCGTGTAGGTACATTCACTGTAATGTACTAAATTAAAGAATGAAGTAAATTGAGAAACTTCTCTTTTTCGTGGGATTCGCTCAGAAAATCAATATTGAAATCTCCACATACAACAATGGATTTACAAGAGAGTTTACTAATTTGTTCAGAATTATCTCTAGCTTTTCCAAGAATGTGAAATAATCTGAAGCTCGCTTTGTTGGAGGTCTGTAAATGCAAAGTAAGATAATTTTGAGCGTAGTAAGATGTACTACTGTTGTTTCAAAAACTTTTCAACTGCAATCAATATGCAACTGATGGGCATACATTTCCGTGTAAGATTGTGTAAAAACATTTAATTACAAAAGTACAATATTATTGTTGATGCATTGTAATAGAGATTATTCAAGAATCAATGAAAAGAAAAACGTTTATTGCTTGAAAATTAATATTTTGATTATTTATATTGTTCTAATACTTTCTTTTATATCCATAGGGTAATGTAGATATGATCTATTAAAGATGTTTTATAATATGGTAATAGGGCAAATTTGTAGTTTTTATTGTATAAAACGGTGTATTCTTTTGATGTAATATACAAATCTTCACACATCTCTACGTCATTGAATACACTGTATTTACATAGCGAATTTCATTTGCCATATATTTGTTTCTTAATGCCTTAACATACAATTGTTGTAAATAATCTGTTCTAAAAGAATACATTTTTGATGGCAAATCTACGAATTCTTGTTATAAGAATTCCTGAATACTCATCTTTAAATTTGCTTTGTATTTTCTTATGATTGTATGGATTCCAGAAGTATCAAAATGTTCAATACTTTCCTTATAAAATAATCTGTTTCAAAATAGATCATCAAGGAATCAGTATCAGTTGCTAATAGTTTGATGTGATTTCCATATTTTGGTTTAAATCATCGTAAGAAAATGTATACATTAATAATTTAGATAATCAAGTACTTCGAACCCATAAGTAGGTTTATTTAATACCACTTGTTTATATAATACGTGATCAATAATCGTGATCATATTCTCTCCAGTCATATTGTCAATGTGTTGAAATTATGATGTTTGGATAGAAGTTTTACATTGCATCTTTTTCGTACATTTCCATTTGTTTACCATATAGTTGATTCTTCATAAGTTTAAAGAAACATTTTTCCAAATCATTATCTGCTTGCTGACTTAAGTCTGTTTTTTCAATATATGGTTTTAAGCCTGCTTTTGACCATACGATATAACTTGAATTTTGTGAGAATAATACCCTGCATGACATACAATTCTACAATCAGTGACAAAATTCAGTTTCTCTTTTTATGTATTCAAGAGTTTCATATCTTTTGGAACATGTCATATTCCTTATATTATAAGATTCTGTCGATATTTTGATAATTAATGTTTGGAATATAATCTTTTTATTCATGCAAATTTGTCTGGAATAGTTAAATATACTTCAAAAGTATGTTCTTTTTATCGATCATCGGGTTAATTCAAAATCTCATTAATCTATATCGTAAATATTTTTTTTCGTTCTAAAAATACTCAATTGGTAATGGTTGTCTTAATTCACGTCCATACAAATTATTTGCATCTAAATACATAATCTGACATGTTTCTTACAGTTAGAGATACCTATGGTTTCAGCTTTTTCTTTTGATTATTTTATTGTTTTTTGAACTTTTGGATAATCGAAATAACAATTATTCGCTAATTAATATGTTAGAAACCATCGATATACCACCACATATTCATTTTTCATAACGTTCATATAAATGATCAGCAATAAGATATTGTTATGATAAGTTTTTGCCCTGTGAGTTTTAAAGATGCATGATCTGCTAATTGTTGTGCTGATATATAATACACTCAATCTAACTCAATGCTTATTACTAGAAGGCGGATTTTAATGATTTTTTTTGCTTTTTCACTTTAAAGCAATGCCGTTTAGTATAGAAATTCATTTTATGTTATGACCCTTTTTTGTCGTTTTTGCATTCGTCGATTTCGACTAAGTCATTATTTTCTTTCTTACGTCATTTTCAGTACATTTTCGCTGATATCATCGATTTTAATATTTTAATGTTATTTGCTTCAAACAATATTTAAGAGATGCGACAAATGGTCACAGAATTCTTCAGAAGCCTATTCGATTTCTTCGCTCATATATGGTAACGCCAGCCATTGTGAGTACTACGTAATCTAAAGTTCCTGTGACGCATATCGGCATCATTTAGGTTCGTCCGATTTCGCGATAAAGGCGGATACTTTCTATTAAAGAGTAATCCAAACAAAAAGTTTGAAGATGAGTTCACTTGAACAAAAGGAAGAAACCTCGATTACATCAGTAACATCCAACAACTTGTTGTTCATCTGAAGGGATTTCGATCAAAGATTTTTACGTCATTCTCTTTGTTTTTAGACATTTTAAAATCATTTTAATAGCATTTTATTGATTGTTTTAAGATGTTTAGGTCATCTTACTACTTATAACACGTTTTTGTTAATTATAAAACACATCGCTTAATATTACAGTGTCTTATTTAAAACATAAGTCATGATAATCTCCAAAATTTTACAAAGAAAAAGTTTATATCTATATATATATATAATTATGTTTTACAAATATTAATTTGTTTATTATTTAAAACTCGTCCAATATATTTCATCAAACGTCAAATATTGTGGAAATTTATCATAGTTATCAACCCATTCATATGGATAATGTCCTTTTTATATTACTAAATGGATATCCACTTTTCTAAATGTTTGACAAAAGCATATATGTCAAATAATAAAATGAAATTTTTGATATTCAATTATTTTAGAAACTAGATAATTACACATTTTACAAGGTGCAACAGCTTCTAAAATATCTAGGCCCTGGGGGTGATAACATGCTACGCCGCTTTTCTGATGAAATAGTGATATTAGTGTATTTCGAGGCCCCCGTAGATGAATTTAGATGTTGGTTTGTTATTTTATCGCCTCAAGATGGCAATGTAAATCATAAATGAATGCTCTTTATCCCAATGTGTAGAATGCGAAGTCTCAACCTTTACTTTTTCTCAAAACTTACGTGTAGTGGCATAGCTTATTGACCCGAAGTCTTCATATCTTTTTCGTCAATGGGTAGAAATTTCACATTTTGAATATATTATTTAGATTTACAAAGGGCGCAATATGCATTATTCACTTTTAAATGTTCAACAGCTCTGTGTAAATTAGCACTTATTAGTACCAATCAATCTAAATTAATAAGAATCTTATGATCTCTTAGTATTATATTTTCTCGATCACAACATTCATCCATAATTTTATTACATCATTTTTTACATTTAATATTCGTACATACAGAAATATTGCATGGAGCAAGCGATTGACCAGCAATCGCTTTTTTAGAGAATGTTAAATACCTATGTATTTGGTATAATCAAAATATCTGAATAATCTTCACTAAGGTTTCAAAACGAACTTAAAAATAGAATAGAATCGTATTTTAAATTGCGAAATAAAATGGGAGCAAATTTTGGAAGACGAAAATATAAATTACACAAACTACATGTTGCTTTATTTCACCAGTGATATGATCGTAATCACTTTTTTATGCATTATCTTTAAAATTTCTATTAGAGATATGACATGATGTAACATTTTCATACATCGTTTTCATCATTCGAGTAGTCCATCGTAATTTAATATTTTAATGAAAATATTCTTGATTATAATTTTTGCCTAATTTCATAAGTTCTTCATTAAATTGATGAATTAATTTGTCAATATTTTCATTTTGTTTTAAATGTATTCTAATCCATTCATCATCTCTATTATTCGATATAAAACGAACTATTAGGCTGAACATATTCTAAATCCATACAATTTTGTTGAATTTTCTTTAGTGTACATTTCAATTTTTTATAATTTTTGCTATAATATAATTCAACAATTGGTTCTTCAATTTTATAAACATGAATAGTGCCACGTGCTTACCGGCGACTAACACTTCTTACCTCCCATTTGCGGCTACCCGGCTGCTCTCGGAGATGGGTCGTTGCTTTTCTAAACCTGAAATTCTGTCGGGCCAACAGGACGCATGCATAAAGGAACTTTTGGTCTGACGACCAGTAAAAGAGTTACTGGATTTACATTACATTTACTTATGACTAAGGCTAAGTTATATATATAAGTATTATATATGTAAGTTATATATTACATTTAATTATTATTTAATTCTGACATCAATAACGCCATAATGATGGCGGATGACCCAGCGACGACAGTCTATTAATAATTTGGCCATCCGACCTTCTCACCAATCTCTTGAGTGTTGCGCTGATGCTGAGGCAATGGCGTCCTTATGGATGTCGCACAGTTTGGCCCGACCATGCATGGGTGTACCAGCGGAGGCGCGGGGTCCAGCGTCGGCTTCCTGCGGGCGTCTCTGGCAGCGACCGCGGTCCAAATTTCCCCCGTTCACCGGAACGTAGGCGGAGCGCCGTTTCAAGCGCGTTTCAACCAACGACCCGTCGATGACCAGAATACAGCTAATGCTCATCGCTATAGCGTGGAAATACTTCAAGACAAGTTAAATTATATCTAAAGAACCTCAGAAGCCACGGCAAGTCAAGTTCACTCGATCACTCCTCATATCACAATCTTTGTATCTGAATGTAGAATCTTAGTATCTGAATGTTAGAAAACCTCATAATCAAAGACAAGTCAAGTTCTCGTGTTCCTCTTATTTAAAACCTCGCGGTCTGTCCCCACCCAAACATTCGAGGGCACCCACGTGACCCCCGGCGTCTAATCTCTCCTCGGAGTGCCCGAAGACAGCCCCCTTCCGCCAGGATCCTGGTGCATATCGACTCGCTGATTATTCAGTGATGAGACCATAAACCGCCCAGGCTTGAATGTTTGGGTACGGGTTGTCCCCTTCACCTGACAAAGAAAGTCGAGAGGCTATAGAGCTAAAAAGGGCCTTCCGCTTTAGTGAAGGATCTGTTTTCTACACATTTTTAGTTCTAAAGATTTTCTTCCCCTCTCGCACTATCTTTCTCTAACGTTGGGGTTGTCTCCCATTGAATATATGATTTCATTTTACAGCCTTTTCTTGACCGTCCCACGGTCATGTACCGCGCAAGCCGCGCCACATAGAGTGTGAGGCCTTCGACGTCTCCAGAACAAACAACATTAAGAAATCTTCTCCCTACCCCGCTGTTAGCGGAGCGCGATCCCCTTCATTAACAGGCTTTCCATTGACAAGACGTTTATTGTCACTCTCCAACCCTTCGACTGTCCATTATCGCCAAAATCCTTTTCCGACCCTGGCCATCCGCGCAGTGTGAGCCGTGTCACACGCATCAAGTTAGCCTTTTGTAATTGTAACGGAATTCTTCCTCTCCCCCTCAGTGAGCATTCCACTGCGTCTCCGTTCGGAGTGACTCCGCAGCCGCGACATGTGCTGTTACAATAGATATATTTGAAAACTTTTAATATTCGGTGGTGTTATAACACCACCGCATATTAAAAGTAGATATATCTACGCGATATTGCATTTTTAAATAGTCGTAAATTGAAATATATTAGCTGGGTGTAGCTGAATGTTGAGAGTGCGCTTGTAATGTATTGAATTTTTAAATAGTCGTAAATTGAAATTTATTGGCTGGGTCTAGCAGAATGTTGACACTGAGGTTTGTATAGCAAATTCCAAAATAAAATTTTCTTGTTTTTCACATTTCAACTTATTTTATTTGATATTTTCACCTTAATACAATATTTTTTGTTTTATCCAATCTGGTAATTGAATATAAGTACCAAGTTTTAATGGATCATATTTATCAAATAGTAAATGAACATAGGATACTTTATCGAAATTATATTTAGTATTTTTGGATTATAATTATCAGATTAGGATGAAATTTTTACTTTGTCGCCATAAGAATACTTTGTAAGAAAAAGTTATGTTATGGTGCTCCAGAAAACGTTTCATTTTCGCTAGAAAATTTGTCGGGCTCTGGTAACGAAAAAGTGGATATATCCTGTTTCTAAATTTAATAAAAACTTCTCTATCTCGGGGTGTAGCCAGAATTCATGTTTTGATGGCTCTTGATACAGAAAAATCAATTCACGGTAAAAAGTTCGTCTACGCTAGCGTTTAAAACAGTTCAACTAATTTTCTTCGAAATTGATATTGCTGAATCGTTTTGGCTAATGTCGAGTCTCCTGGAATTTGAAACCGATATTTTAATTTTAGGAGGTACTTAACATTAAGCCCCTCGGCTTCAAAGTTTAAAACAAAGGCTCTATATTTTTACTTTCTTGCCTTACGAATACTTCGTAAGAAGAGAAAGTTATGTAATCGTGCGCCGGAAAACGGCTAATTTTCGCCAGAAAAACTCTTATAGCTGGAATCTGGTGAGGAAAAAGTGGATAAAAACGATTGCTAAATTTAGGAAAAAAAACTTCTACCTCGTGGTGCAGTTAAAGTCCATGTTTTATTGCTTCTTGATACTGCAAAATCGATTGACGGGAAAACGTCTGTCCGTGGTCAACACTAGCGCCTAAACCGTTCAGCCGATTTTCTTCAAAATTGATACTCCTCGATCGTTTTCACTCGTCTCAAGGCCCCTGGAATTTGAAACCGATATTTTAATATTTGGGAGTACATTACATGAAGCCCGTCGGAGATTTTCAAAGTTAAAAGAAAATGGCTCCAATTTTTTGATTATATTTTGTTGGTGACTAGTGCAAAGGACGTTTAAGGGAATGATGTAGGTATCATTTTCGTTGATATCCCCAATTTTTCGAAAATTGCACAAAACTTTTTAAAAACTGCAAAATTGAAGATAGAGATTTTTACCTCAAATAAGTCGGTTGTACAAAATTAGCACTTTAAATAAGATCATGTACCGTTTTTTGAAAAAACGAGTAGTTTTTGCGAAAATTGCGATTCAAATTTACAAAAAAATGTTTCTAAAAAACCGCTCCAATTTTTTTCTTTAAATTTTCTTTACTTATGTAATGAAGGATGATAAAAAATATGGCCTTAGTCCTACTTCTGGAAAATACTTGGTTTTTTGAAAATTGCAAAAAAAATTCAAACTACAAAATTGTAGATAGCGATTTTTACTTCAAACAGTCTCTTGTACATAATTTGAATTTTAAAAAAGATTATGTAGAATTTTCTGAAAAAAAAACGAGTCGTTTTTGCGTAATCTTCGCTTCAAAATTACAAAAAAATTCTCAAAAACCGCTCCAAATTTTTCTTTAAATTTTCTCCACGTGTGTAATAATGGAGGTAAATAAATACATAAACTAGTGGTGCTATAGAATGGCACAGACTTTCTCGCAGAAATTAGTTTTCAAATCTATAATTTGAACCAGTTTTTCCGTTATGAATGATAATCTTCCGAGATACCTTCTTTGGGCGCCCAAAGGATTTTTCAGCTTCCTAATGCTAGAAATGAAACCACCATACCCTATTACTATTATACAAGTGTAAACGTCATGGAGAGCCATTTTGGTCGCCGTCGTTAATCAGCGAGAATTGGCACAGCTTTTCGGAGGGAAGCTGCGCCGGTTCGAGTCCTGGTCGGGGCATATTATTTGTCAAAATTCTCTATTGTCACAGGAAATAATTGAGAATACTAAAAACTTTATTGAAAACCATGTGCAGCCATTTGAATCACAAATATTGATAATTACGATAAATGAACTGGAAGTGTCTGTATATATTTTTTTAGAATTTTTAACAATCAACAATTTTTCACGTCTCTTCTTGGATTTATAAATCGTATTTTACAATCGTATCAATCGTTTGTTTCTTTTCCAAAGCTGAAGATAAACAGAAGAAGCCACGTTTCCTCCTCATGGCATGTACCGAAGAAGATAAATCTTTAAAAATGGTTAGTGCTGTTCGTTTAGCTCGTGCTATTGAGGAAGCTGCAGACCGTGGTGCGACAAAGAAATCCCAATCTTTTCGAAGCACGCACGGATGAACAAATCGAAAGAATTAGGAAAACTAAACAGATTGCCGGCCTCCATGTGGAAGTAACCACACACCCAACTCTTAACATTTAGGTCAATCGATTTTAAGTGGTTCAGCACTGGTCGGTCAATTATCTAAAAAAAACACTCATATTTTGAACATACATTTTCTTATGTTTTGGCTGTTCAAAAACATCTTTAACATTTTTATTGTACATGGTTTACAAATTGCGGCCATTTTTGTTTCACGCCATGCGCCATTTTTCGCGTTTGCAGACATTTACTCTTTTCTAAATTACTCAGCTCTTAAGTTGTCCTAGCATTCTAGAATAAAAACCATTCGATTCAGTATACTCTAGCCTGAAAATCGAAGTATTATTTACCTATCTTCTATGTATTATTTGGAAAAAATATTTGGAACCAAATCTACGGAATACGAATGAACGAAATTCAAATTTCAAGGAGTAATTTCTCAAAGAAGGAATAGAATCACAGCCTTAATTTCTTACTTTAACAGATAACAGTATAGTTACTTTTTGTAAAATATTCGTATATAACGTACCACGTGAAAATTGCATCCTCTTGAAAATTGTAATTTTCGATTTTTTCCAATTTTGAGCTGTAATATCTCTGTTGGGGGACCAGATAAAAATCTGAAAATTGCACAAGTGCTAGACGGCAATCATATAAAAATTCAGTAAAATGTAAACTTTTAGATTTATCTGGAAGTATTTTTTAAAAAATTGAAAAGTTACGAAAAAAGGCTTCATTTCCACATTGAGGATACGTTGTGCCATGTAGTAATCACATTATTCTGAAGTCATTTTAAATTAAAATCTACTTTAATTTAAAATAATTAATTATACTGTATTATTATAAACATAAGTGGCCTATAATGTTCAATATTACGTATATTTTACTTTAAAACAAACTTACAACTTGACATCTACGCCGGATATATACATACGGCCACGCAGGTGAGTTCTCACTACCGACGGTAGCTGGGCACGCAGCCAGGCTAGGAGGTAAGGGCAAAGGTTACACTATGAATTCGAGCACGGCTATTGATGTAGCCCATTGCAGCTCCCCACATGCTACTGCGGTGGACCATATTAGAAGATTTCTGGAAGCGACCATTTCCCCACTATTGTCTACATCAATCAACTTCGCCGTGATTTTGCTCGCTCCCCCTCAATGGATCGTGCAACAGGCTGACTGGTCGACATTCCAAAATAATAACCTGTGAGATGGTCCCTTCGGAAATGTGTATCAAATGACTGCACCTTTTAATAGCGCTATACTCTCTGCTTCTTCTATCGCAATTCTGGAATCAAAAAGTAAACCGTGACACCCTTTCGTCCCTTGGTGGAATGTGATCTGCTGTAGAGCGGTCAGTGCTCGAAAAAAAAGGCACTGGCACCTCTCAGACATCCAATTGTGGATAACCTCGAGTATAAAATAAGCAGGGCGAAGGTTAGAAGAACAATTTTAGAGAACAAAAATGCATCATGCAGAGCATGTGGTGTTCGTGGACACGGCAACACGAGCAGCCGTTAGGGGCGCTGCCGTCCGCATGGGCAGTGCGACGTGCCGCGCCCACAGTTCGAGCGGCCGCCAGAGTGAGCGCCAGCGGCAGCCACTGGCCACGCAACGGCGAGCCCGAGTGTTCCGCTCGGGCGGGTTCAGGCGAACCGGGAGCGACTCCCCTCGCCGCCAGGGAGGGGCTAGCGACGCCCTCCCCTTCGCAGCGGCGCATGATAAGCGGGGCGTAGCGCCCCCTCGGGGCAGTGAGAGCAGAGGCAAGAGAGACAGCGCCAACCCAGTCAACGGGAGAAAGGTTCGGGAGCCCAGCCCGACTGTCGATTTCGCACGCAAGAGTCCGTGGGACCAGCAGCCGTACCAGTCACTCACGGAGGAGTGACGGGTCAGTAGTGGCTCATGGAGCAGCCGCGCCGTACAGACGCGCGGAACATGTGTCGTGCCCAGCGACACGCGAGAAGAAGTCGTGCAGGACGCACACTTCGCCTGTGGGAGAGAGCCGCGCCGTGGAGACGCGCGGGACGTGTGTCGAGTCCAGCGACACGCAGGAAAGGGTCGTGCCTGTCTCGCATTTCATCGGGAGGAGAGCAATCCCGAAAATTGTATGATTGTAAATGTGTTCCACAATGGTCATGGTGATTTTAATAAAGCATTGTTAAGTTGAGTACTGTCTACTGTACTGTTGACAATTTGAACACATCAGAGCGTACATCTCCTCGCTCAATTGTCACAAGCAACCAGGCCTGGTATGGAGAAGAATTCGCCGGATAAAAGGACACTTCAGCAAAGCCAGGTCTCTTTAAAAGTGGAGAAATTATCACATCTCCAGATATGATAGTAAAGGAACTCGCCGCGCAACTTGGCGAACTACGCTCCTGGCATACATTTTCTTTAACTCATAGACGGGTACCGATGCTTTCTTTCGTAACATGATTCCTAATGGGACTCCAAACTAAATCGATGGAATTGAGATCGGGATGGTAAAGTGGGTGCTTGATGTTCAGGTTATATTACCTGCAAACGGTTGTCCTAGTGTTAGAAACAAATACACACAATATTACGCCTGTGAACTTCACTGGAAATTAGGCCTACGCTAAGAGACACCACGCTGCACAGTACTCGAAGACGAAAGGGACAGGACTGAGGACCAGGGGCGATGCTTCCAATACATGTTTCTTTTACTGAATCTTAAGAGTCAGCGTTTGTGCACAGACAGCTGAAACGGTTTTGATTTGGAAGGCTGACACTTTTACTGCTGCGCATTGGGCCACGAACAAAGCAGCCTGTCTGTGCGTTAAGAACCCCCTCCCCTCGACCGGCCACGTCGCCTGGCGCGCAGAGCGAGTGAAACAGCGATATTTTCAGGGGAAGTGAGCGGTTGATGGTGGGAGTCACCCCTCCTCGCGCATGCGCATTCGGAGGGAGTTTTGTAAAATGTCCTGCAATAATAAAGTACGTGGATATTCCGAATGGTTGACCCGCAATAAGCACTCAAAAGTTGGTTTGAAAAATTAATTTCTAGGCAAAAATGTGCATTATAGAAGCATGGAAACACTCCAGAAACATGTAAATTGTTTATTATTTACAAAAGAAATGAACATATTTAATCAGAAAGAAAAATTAAGCGAAAAAGAGCACTCAATTTACACAATTCGACTTTTTTTATTTCTCGCTTAATTTTTCTGCCTGAGCAAATATAGTAATTTATTTTGTAAATAAACAATTTACATCCTAAAAATCATTTTTTCAAACCAAATTTTGAGTGCTAATACCGGCTCAACCATTCGGAATATCCACGTAATTTATACAGGTATATATATATATATATATATATATATATATATATATATATATATATATATATATACCTGTATAAATGCTTGGATCCATGCTTGGATCCAAGCATTTATACAGGTTGGATGCTTGGATCCATGCTTGGATTTGAACCCGGGTCCCTCGGGTTAGCAAGCGTGTGTCCTAACCACTACGCTGCCACGACCCCTATCTACATATCTATCTATCTATCTATCTATCTATATATATATATATATATATATATATATATATATATATATAGGCTGTATCGAAAAAACAGAATTCAATGTAAGAACAACATCGGCACCAATAAAACAGTTTTATGTGTTGTATAAAACAGTTATGTAGTGCAAAAAAGGGTTTAGAGGTGCCACACACCCCATAAAAATTTTAGGGCCTTTTTTCTCTACTTTTTAGAAAATAACGAATAAATATTATTTAATGTGATTTTTATCAACGGATTTTGCGTTGAGTTGGTGCCCGCGTTACCTCGCAACAATTCAATGATCATCAAACAATACTTATTTGACTCGTATAGTGTGCCACATTAGCTCGAATATGGCCAATTTTACGTTAAAACCATAGGAATATACATTTTTCAAATGAACATAGCTCCATAACTTTTTATCCAAAATACATTTAATTTAGATAATATTAAATCTCGGAATCACTACTTCAAGAACTTCACTTCGCACAATTTCACTATTGTGCGATAAAGCACTCTGCTAAAATTGCGTCGCGCTACATCACTATTTACGACACAAATGTGTGCCGCACTTCTGCATATGATTTCTTTATTCACCAAAAGGCTCTATTGAAGATATTTGTAGAGGCTTAGCGAAAAACGTTTTTGATGCAAGAATAACATTAGCACCAATAAAACCGTTTTTAAAATGGGTTCATGGGTGCCACCCCCCAAAAAACACATTTTCAACCTTTTCGCTATTTTTAGATAATGTCCAAGATGGCCGCCGAGACCAGCAATGTCGCACGTTGTACCTTTTTATGGGAAATGCTGCTCGCTCGAATGCCACTTCCCAACCGCTCGTAGTACAGTTCTCTTCCAACTTCATGTTAAACGCTACGCAGTTTTTGCACTTCTTTCTGACTGCCTCACACGATTGCTTCTTTACATCGTATCGCGCACCAGAATTCGCAGTAAGAATACTTTCATACTACGTGGCGTAACGCCTGGATTAAGGTTCTGTAACCCAACGGATAGCGCGATCTTCTATAACGGACAGTTCTCCTCTTTTTTTTGGCGAAAACGAGATCTCGCCTGTCCGTTCCCTAGCTTTTTGGATGGTGACCAATGTCGATCACATATTTCTTATGTTTCTACTATGGTCCGATTAAAATAAGTTGGTTATTGACAGTTGTGATTCTGAAGCTGTTGCTCCATACAATATGAGTATAATTTGGTTACTTTCATACGTATTTATTTCGAGAGTTTATTTTCGTATCCCGGGAACACGTGCTCAGTGGTACGCAACCTGTCAACGTCGCTCTATTCCACTCACAAACGGCAATCACCAACTTCTTTTAATCGGACCATAATTTTGGTATTGGTCCGCTCGGCGTTCGCTTGCTTTGATTCCCGTGTCAGGCGATGACGTCACGGGCGCGCCAGTTTTAACTTCTCGCGTTCGCGGAGCAACATCACAAGTTGATGCTGTCACATTTTTCCTCTTCTATTTGGGCATGACGCAGGGCTCATGAGTTCGTCTCAATACGAAGGTAATTTTTCAGGAGCACTTGAACAAACGATGTCACATTGATGTCCAGACAATTTAGCTTCCATCAAAATAAATAGAGCATCTTCGCCTGCCATCGTCTGTGGTGGTTCTAATTATCTTGTTTAAACTGTTCTGTATTTCTGGACCCGTGTTGGACTCGCAGTCGTTTCCTTGAGTTATAGTTTGTTGTTGTTGCTTCTGCTGCTGCCAAAAAATCATCTTCCTCAAGGAAGTAAGAATCTATATCAATTTTTTGCACGAGTTTTGAATATTTATTTTCCTGGTGTTAATGTATGTAGTGCAATATTTCAAACAAATTCCTTCCGGTTCATGCCCTATTGAAGAAAAAGTAGAAATTAAGACACTTGGTAGGCCTAATCCAAGTCTTGAAAAATGTATTCAAATGGTAAAATCGAAACAAAGAGAATATAATCGAAAATTCAAAAATATTTTCTTAATAAAAACAAGTGCTTACGTGGGTGTGATTTGAAGACCGCTGTTTTGCTTTCCTTGTATATGTTTTGGCGGTGAAAATACGTAGATGAAGATTGGGTTTAAAGAATTAAACCATTCAATAGGAAGATTGAAGAAACGCGAAACGCCTGAAACTCGCATAAAAACTGTTTACAGTTGGCGTTATTGGGAACTTCCAAAATAGCAGAACAATTAGATAATACATACAGGAGAAATATTGCAATTGACAATGAACAAATGAGGCAAAATATATTTGTATTGAGCATAATAATTAATTGTATTCGTTTCTGTGGTGTTTTTGAATTAGCTGCGAATTATGTTAGATGTCTGAGAAGACAAAATTGCAGGGAAGATCAGGGAAGCAAATTTTTTATTTCCTCGCTAGGGAGTAGAGAGAAAGTTACGTAATACTGAGCGAAAAAACGGCAAATTTTCGGCAGAAAACTCTTATTACAGGGTCCTGGTAACGAAAAAGTGGATAAATCCATTTGCTAAATTAAGAAAAAATCCTCTAACACGTGATGTAGCCAGAATCCATGTTTTGTGCGTCCTTGATACCGAAAACTCGAATGACGGTAAAACGTCTTTCTGTGCAACCGTCTGTGCGTCCATCCATCCGTCAACAACGCTAGCGCCTAAACCGTTCAGCCGATTTTATCCAATATTCCTCCGTCAATATGGCTGAGGTCGCGGCCTCTTGAAATTGAAACCGATGTTTTAATTTTCGAGCGTACTTTACGAGTATGTGAAGCCCCTGGCACATTTTCAGACTTTTCAAAAAAGGCTCCATCGTTTTCGATTAAATTTTATTGTTGGAGAATGACGTTTAAGAGAATGGTGCAGGTCTCATGTTCGTGGAAAATCCTGATTTTCCAAAAATTTCAAAAGTTCAAACATTTTTCAGACTAAAATATTAATGATAGAGATTTTTTAATGAAAACTGTACCTTAAAAATATATTTTAAAATAAGATTTTTTTAAAATAAGATACAATTTTTTCGAAATTTTTTGTACTTTTTACATAATTTTGCATGAAATTACAGGCGAGAAATTACAGGCGGGAAATTACGTGCTGTTTTAGCACCACTGTTAATGCTGTTATTGCCTACGAAACAAGCGAAATGTCGAGTACATTTGAAATGGCAGCTGGTTCCAGATACATCATTAACATTAAATAAGTCAAAAGATTTTGGACTTTTCTTAACCCTCCTGCATCATGTTACACAAGCGTGAGTGTATAGAAATCTTGAAGTGTTAGTCACGGTAGAAAAAAAAAAGAAACTTACAACTCAGACCTATGATGACGCTTCGGTAATGTCTGGAATTTAGAAAGGGATTCAAACACTTGTTAAAAATAATTATCCTAATGTTCAGTAAATCCATTGACAAGCACATCAGAATAATTTAGTGATGATGAGAGCTGGATTAATAAATAAACATGTTCGAATTTTCTTTGCCGGTTTTTTCGGGCCTATGCTCATTTGTTTCACACTGTCCACATGTGGCATTAATATTAGATGAAAAAGAAAAGAAACTGGTGACTAATTTTTTTTTCCATCACGTGGAACTTTGTGTAGAAGCGTCAGTTTTTTTTACCAAAGGCAAGCCCTAATCCAATGCATGAAAATCACTTTACAGTAATATGAGAAAAAATGATTATAAAACTCCGAAACTGCCGATCATTGAAAAATGTTTAACAAGTGAAAAATTTATTTTTTGGCTTTCATTTTTTCTCGGACAGTTATGCTTCTTATAATTTGGACAACTTCAGAAAATCGATCCCACTGTTGCAGTCTTCTGAGTTTCGAACAAAATATAACAAAACTTGGCATTGACAATGAAACAATCTTTGAACACCAACATTTATCACAATCTTGATCTGCAAAGGAATGCTAGACTGAAAACAATGAGTGAGCGAGAAAAGCAAAGAAAGTATGTGGTGTAATTATTTTTCAAATTAAAGAAATATGCAGTGGACATTTGATTCCTGCCTCAATGTTCATGTCGGCAGTTTTTCCAGTTGACGATTCTCAATTTCCATAGGAAACGTTAAAAATTGTTGGAGATTCTGAGAAGAGTTTGGGCTTCACAAGAATTCGGACGGAGCTTGAAACAAGTTACAGTGCAGAGGAATTTAGAAGATTGTCAGGCACTCTTAGTTTGTATCTGTTTCTCAAAGAGCGCAAATTAGAAGAAATATTCAGTGAAGTTATCACAATTAGAAATCCTGATTATAATTCCAATGACCACTTTTGAAGCTGAGAGTTGATTTTCGTGAACAGTTTCTAAGGCTGTCGATAGAGATGAATTTCATAATAGAAGATGCTGATTTTAATGCTGAAAAATTCGCTTATCGAAAAGAAAGGCGTATGGATTTCCTCTTAAAATAAAATGAGAGATAAGCTTTAATAAATATTATGTATTATTGTATAAATTAAGCTATAAAATTCACATTTTGAAATAGTAATTATTGTATTTCGTATTAAGAACTCAAAGTTTTGAATATTCTAAAAAATCACTTTAAGAGAGAATACATTCCTGAAAAATTACAGTTTTTCATTATTGCAATAAATGCCAGGATAGTGAAATTTTCGAATAATTTAATTTCATTGTTTCTAGTGATAGCAATCACGAAAATCTGGAACTTAAGTAAAACGTTTCCAAATACCAATGCTTGTTGCAAAGGGCTGGAGCGCGGTCATCGCATTTACGAAAATAAGTTCGTTTTTGTTTTGTATGAATTGTATTACCGGGAATTGTCTCAATGCAGAACTAATACACTCGAGCGTCCCCTGGAAATCAAATCCAGAACCATGTGCACGGAGCGTGAACATACCTGATGTAGAGACAAAGCATAAAATTATGTAAGTAATGTTTGAATGTAGGCTTTTAAACTTAGTTTTAATTAATTTGTATTAATTGCTTGAGTTTTATTACATTCTAGTGGACCCGGCAATGCTTCGCTATTGCAGTGTGTTACACTTCACATTCTGCTGGTCACGTGATAGTTAATCACATTTTAGGCTACGCTCTGCAACAATTCTTTAAGATCAGATATTTAAGATAAGATTTTTTTCGAGTGTGGGTTTGTTCTAGAGTCAAGTTATCAAGTATCCTATTTTTAAAATGTTCTCCCTCAAGCTTGAGAATGCGTTCGCTATCCACCGTCTAGAAGAAACTTGATTTATTTAACCGAGATTCCAGCCGATATTTCACAATCGCAGGGGCAGAATATGCAGCCATACCCGCTTAATACTTGACGATGCGGTGGGTTGCGTAGTGCTTCTGTTCAGGAGCACTTCAGTCGTTAGGTTTTCTTCTTGTTTATTTTAAGGTTTCTCTGTCAGGGTGAGGGGATTGCTAATGGAATATCTGCCTTTCTTGTGGATATTAACTTCTGTAAAAGGATTAATTTATTGATTATAGATTTTCGTAATTTTAAAAATATCTGAATTGTTCTACTTTATTCTGGTACCTAAACAAACTGGAGGTTGTAGCTCCATCAAATGACGGAAATCTTGCCTCTTCGCGAGAAATATGAGACCCGCGAAGAGGCAAGATCACAATTAATTTATTATCATATGTGAGCCATTCCACGTCAAATCGCACAAAAAAGATCAAAATTTGACCTTCATATTTTTATTTATTTTCTAATTTTTTCTATTTGTTATATGGATCAAATAAGTGAACACGTGTATTTTTATTTTTTTCTAACTTTATTATTTTCGGAAATATTGTATAATGAAATTTGCTAAAAATGACGCGCATCACTAACTTTAAAATATCATATATTTGAATACACCAACTATAGAAATTCCGTTCAAATTCCATTCGAAACTTAAAAACATGTTTAATTTTTAAGCAATTCGTTATTGCATGGGTAGGCAGAGCGCGCCCTCATTCTTACAATTGATTTTCTTAGAGCTGTATATGTGGAGTGCCCACTTTTTTTCTTGTTGTATTTTATAGAAAATTGAACAAGGAACACGCCTATATTTTTTTCAAATTTTTATCTCATCGAGTTTATATAGAAATTTTACGTTTTTTTTGAAAAAAATACATTTTTTAAATGAAAAAAATATTTTTTGAAAAATTTATTTACAGAGGAATAAAATACACATTTCAAAGTATTAAATGACACAAACCAGAAATTTTTATATTTAGTACATTCGGAGAGATAATTGATCATATTTTGTGAAGTACCTGTAAATTCCAAAATTTAATATAGCCATAACTACACAAATAATCAATTTTCAGGCAAATAAAAAAATACGTGTCTCTTTTTTTGATGTCCAAATTTAAGAAAAAAATATCGTGCATTTTAAAAAATGTCGTGTCAACTCTTGTGTGATTTGACGTGGAATGGCTCATGTAAGGAATGCTGCTTTCTTATTATTTAATTCGTCTAAACGCTACTATATTACATGCTTATGAACATAACGTAGATAGTATTGAATTGCGAGAACAGATTTGAAGAAAAACACTGGAAAATGGACCAAATTCAACATAATGTATTGAGAAAAACCACATTTCAATTTTATAACGTCTTAACTTAGTTTAAAAAACTTCTTTGTTTTTTCTCGTGTGAGATGTAGTTGGATCTTCCCTCTTTAGTAAACAACAGTAACCTGCAAGCATGTTTTTGTTCCATTTCCCTTGATATTTGCATTCCAATTCCTTTCTTCCAATCTTTCTCCTTGCTCTTCACTCAGCATTCCTAGATACTCAGGGAAATAGCCCAGATGTGAATCTAACATTTAAATTTTATGCTACCCTCTTTAGAAAAAATGGATGCCAATTCTTTTTCGCGATATCTGTACCAATATTACGTCATCCCTGGTGCCAACATGTTCTTTTCACGAAGTCTAGACCCGAGTACCTCGGAAGATTTCTTTTTAGGAAAGGTCTTGTACAAAATCATTTAATGCATTTTGTTTGATACGTTTAGGTTCCTTTTCAAAACCTTCAATAGAGAAATCACAGTCAGAAATTAGTTCGGCCAGTTCTGCGTCACATTCAGATTCGGAAGAGAGACAGACCTTGTAAATTTTCTGGTTGCTGTGAGAATGGTACATCAGGACCATGAGGAACAGGTGAAAATGCAGATGGAATATTGTTTGGATACACAATAACACTTTTGGGATTGCTGTTAAGTCCCTTCACAGAACAGAACGGAAGTAGCAGTCAATACTGTGGTCTATAGGTCGCCACACCATTAACATTTCGAATGGCAACGTTCTTCACTCACCGTTCATCCATTGCCGTAACGGCTCTACACACGTTCCATAGGCTATATGTTGGGCTCGCAGCTTGTCTTGGTCTCTAACTATGACTATTTCGACATCAAATTAAATCACGAAACTCGGTTATTTTGCGCTGCTGTCTTATCGGCACGAAACTTGCACACACATAGCAGAAGGAATTTGGACTGTTCTTGCAGCCACGAAGTAGAACGTCGATATAATTTCAACAAAAAGATAATATTTTTATTGAAATACGTGTTAAATATCGCATGTCACTAACTAGAGAACACTTATGAAGACAAAAAAATCTCTTTTCATAAGCAAGCGAAGAGCAGCTCAAACTAGCGGACAAACCACAACAAAATTTCGCCACTCAGAACAACTTGCTCCGTTGTACCGTGTTGCCGGCTGTAGACTGAAGCGGTTTATAGAGGATTGTCAGATGGTTGCAGGACATTGATTTGCTTAATTAAGATTTATAGATTAATTTATTAACTCGTAAGAAGTGCAAATTAAGAAATGCATTGGTAAATGAATGAAATAAAAACGTAATATAAGATTTAAAATAAAACGTGATGTGATGTGAGAAAAACAACGTCAGATTCTGATTCAGGGTGCAAAAGTAATCCTAAAAAGCAATCCAAGATGGCGGCAATGAAACCATCGCAGGACAGTGTAATTATATCACACACTTCCTATGCTTCTCTCCTCCACTCTCTTTTTTCAAACGTCCTTTTCTTTGCAGATAAAAATTGTGATGAAGTGTATTTTCAGATTGTTTTGTTGTAATTTCAAAGTTTTGTCCTATTTGATTCAAAGCACAGAAGAATGTAGTGTGATGGAGATCAATTTCTACTCTACTGTCATTTTGATGACATCTGACTAAAATGCTTTGCATCCATTCAACCAGGGCTTGTCGATGGTCAAAATTATTGTCACGTTTCTCGTCTTGAAATTATACCAGGTGGGAATAGCTTTAGAGAACCGCTTCTTTATTATTTCATCCAATATTGATGTCATCTGAGGGGTTTTATTTTCCCGTATACATACGTAGTATAGGGAAAGTTATGTAATGCTGCGGAAAATCGATTTCGAGATTTCTATGGAAATACACGTTTTGGGGTTTTCTTTCATTAAAGTCGTGTACATTTTATTGGAACTTTTAGTAGTTTTCTCGCAATATTGCCTGCATATGTCATTTTTAAAAATTACAAAAACAATATTTTCTCAAAAACAGCTCCAAATTTGTCTTTAAACTTTTGGTAGAGATAGTGTCTAATGTACTCTATGAGATGACATAAACATCAATTTACTCTATTCTTTTGTTTTCTCAAAAATTACAAAAATGTATTTTTTACTTGTCGTTAATATTTACATTAGCGTCGATTGTTTACATTATTATATTTATCAGGTCATGTGCTTTAAATAATATCATAAAATGTTTCTCGAAAACAACCGTTTTCTGTGAAAACTAGCTCAAAATTCTGCATTTTCAGAAACGCTCAAACGCCATTTTCTCATAAATGGCTCCAATTTTTTTCTTCAAACTTTTCGAACGGATAGTGCTAATTGCCCTCTTTAATAAGACGTAAGTTCATTTTCGATTATTTTTTTGTTTTTCCAAAAATTACACAAATGTAATTTTTTTCTCACGCCGTTAATATGCACATTAACAGCAATTTGTAAACACTACTGTATTTGTGAGTTAAAGTGTTTTCAAATGAATTCTAGAGAAGTTTTTCGAAAATTCAAAAATTTTCTGTAAAAAAGAGCTTCAAATTTCGAATTTACATTGGCGCTTAAACGCCATTTCCTTAAAACCTGCTCCAAATTTTTCAAAGAAAATTGCCATTTAGGACCAGGTTTTACTGTTCTTTAATATTCTTAAAATAATATTTCCGTTCTACTACTAGGAAACAGAAACATTAAGAAATTGTACTTCGGGCGGCGATAGATGGCAGCTGGCAAGAGTATATGGCAAGTCCGAATAGTTAGCCTAGGCCAAAGGAAATACAAAACTAATACGGGAAAGCCTGTGCTATTCTGTATCACCACTAGTTAAGAAGGATGTGCACAGGTACTGAAAACTGGCAAAGAAAATTCTATTATTTCTCTTCATTGATGCAGCTTGACCAATCTCCGATATAAACTTGTGACGCTTTCTCTGTATAGTTGCGGTACTAAAACGCACGGGGAATGGCATAGTGCTCGCAGTGTTGACGCATAGACGCTCGTGCAACCTAATCACAAGCCGCCAGCAATCTGTATCAGAAATGTAAAGACCTGATATTACGAGGCGCGCCCAACAAGTAGTTTCCAAGGCCAACAAAAATAAAATATCCTTTCATCCGAAAACTTTATTGTAGCCGATACAGCATATGTTGCACTATTTTCCCACATAATCACTACCAGAATTGAGACATGTCTTATCGTGGTATCAACATTGGTATCCCTGTGTCGTAAAGTCTACCACCTATAAAATTTAGGATAGATACCAGGGTTTGACAGCCACCTGCAACTCTGTGTCACTGCAGTGAAACGAGGAATGCAGACCGGATAGGAGTTTCCTAAGATGTAAGAAAAAATAAAATCGTTGGGGGGGAGAGATCCAGACCAAGATATAAATCTACCACACACGACATTGCGTTGAGCAGCGTGCACCCCCTTTTTTGGAAAACTTTCGTGGGTGGTTCTGTTAAGTAGCATTTTTGGATGCTTTCGGTGAAGTGTAATACTTCCCATATTTTGTCTTTTCGACACCAGGAGAATGTTCGCATGAAATCAATGTATTTATTTATGTAGTTAGTAGGGCCCGGATAATTATGTAATTACATATTTCTGTATGTTAACTCTATCAAGTCAAAACTACAATATATTTACGTTTCATGTCGATTAGGGCCTAAAACCGATGACTTTTTAGTACATATATTTACATATTTTACCCGAAAGTACATATATTTACATATTTTCCACAAAAGTACATATTTTTAAATATTTCTTAATATTTTCGTTTTTCTGCATTCTTTTTATGTAATTCTTTATTTATCCTACACGTTTTTGATAAGTAATAACCAAGGCAAACAATTCAGCATTGTCACACAATTTTTCGGCAGCCTCCTCTCCAAATTGGCAATATTGCACTGCGTACAAATGTTGATATTGCAGCACACAGAATCCTACAAAAGGGCAAGGCGTTGTTGCACTCCAAAGCTTCCAGTGTGTAGATTTCAGCGCGAGTAAAGTAGAGAACAAAATACTACTCAGAAATAAATTTTAAGTATGAAAATGGTACGTCTAGCAAGCGATAACTCGCGCCCACAACGTATTTTTCAGAGGTCTCTCTTGACCTTAATGCCCTTCGCCAAAAATTACACGCACCAACGCAGCTCAGAAAGCGCCATTGACAGTTTTCTTTCCCCGTTTGTTGCACTGGAGCCTAAACCCTTGTTTGTTAAGTATCTCTGTGTGGTGAAAATCTAAAGTAAAATCATCATGTGGCACTACAGCTTTTGGATAAGAAAAGCACAGAAAATAATTCACGGCGATTGGCTTAAACCTTGTGATAACGCACACTGGGAATTTGCCATAGGCAAAGTTTGGTTTATCTTCTCAGAGAAGTCAAGCAATAGCGACTTGGGTGGGAAAAATTTCATTCCTATAGAGTATTTGAGTAAACTCCTCGTATGCATGCTTGCGAATGAGCCGTTCCGTCTCTCACGGGTAGACTACTTCTCATGCACTAGTGGAGACAAACGAGGTGTCATTCGACGCGTCTCGGCGTCCTAATGGGGAACTGATAATTTGTTTCCAGAAATGGCTATAAAATTCTAAGAAATTTCCAAAAACGTGTTTTTTCGTGTTTTGGCGCTGTGATCTTTGTACGTATGCCGGGAACTAAAGCAACGCCATCTAACTAGATGTAGGTGGTGTTGATTAAACTCCAGTACATTACCGACGAAGAGAAAGACTGAGAAACGAGGACAACGAAGAAGAAGAAAACGACGACGACGAAGAAAACGACGACGAAGAAGGAGACGACGTAGAAAAAGGGGACGACGTAGAAGGATGAGACGAGAAAGAAGGAGGAGACGACGACGAAGGAGGAGACGACGACGAAGGAGGAGACGACGAAGAAGGAGGAGACGACGACGAAAAAGGAGGAGACGACGACGAAAAAGGAGGAGGAGGAGGAGACGACGAAGAAGAAGGAGGAGGAGACGACGACGAAGAAGAAGGAGGAGGAGATGACGAAGAAGAAGAAGGAGGAGGAGATGACGAAGAAGAAGGAAGAGGAGACGACGAAGAAGAAGAAGGAGGAGGAGACGACGAAAAAGAAGACGACAAAGAAAATGAATACGAGGAAGACGAAAAAAGACGAAGAAAAAAAATAAACCACCGAAAGTAATTTAAATCATCGGTGACGTCACATTCAGCTATTTTCTAAGTATTTGAAACAAATATTTGTTTCTCATTTTTTACGGAGACCATTGTAAATAACAGAATTGTGAGTAGAATTATGTTTTAATTTTGTTCTTTACGAGTATATTAAGTCTACACAGATCAACATTTAAGCAAAAGTATTTTATTAAAACGAATTGATATAATAATTAAAGTATTACATATTTCTTACTTTTTAGTACATATTTCTATACATTTTAATACATATATATGTACATATTTTCCTAATTTTTAGCACATAATTATCCGGGCCCTAGTTGTTAGAATGCAAGCGGTGGCGTAGTTAGAGAGGGGCAGGGGGGCGGTCCGCCCCAGGTATCACCGTTTTACAGGTGACACCAGAAACTTTTAGAGATTTTGTATAGATTATAGCATAGATTTTGATGTTATTATACATACGTTTGCCGCCTTTGGGAAAATATCGGGAAAAGTGTTTTTATAAGAAACACGCGTTTGTTAATTCGTTATTCTTCGTTTCAGATTATTTAAAATTATATTTCAATTATTTTGAATTAAACAGATTTTTAATATAATATGAATAAATATAATGTGCAAATTTACTTATATTTTTATTAAATAATGTATTAACTATTCTGTAAGATATTTTTATATCAAATTTCGGGGGTGATACCATTAGTTTTGTCCCGGGTGACACCAACTGAAGCTACGCCACTGAATGCAAAAAAAACACACTTCAAACCTTCCTTTACCTCTTATTCCTAATCGTAACGAACGAGACAGAATCTACTTACTGTACTTCCGCAAGAACCTGGCGAACGACACCAACATCCCGAATGGAGTGTTCTTTTATGCTGAACAATTTTTTTCGACACTTTGCTGCACGTGGCGAAGTTGGGTGACGAGGCTCCGGCCGTCGCCATTAATATAACTAATGGTGCTAAAACAGCACGTACGTACTTTCTCGCCCCGTTTTTTTCGCAAAATTACGCGAAAAGTACTCAACTTTTTGAAAAATTGTACATGACCTTATTTCAAAATTTATCTTTACGGAACAGATTTCATTCGGGTAAAAATCTCTATCTTTAATATTTTAGTTGTAAGAAGACTCCGAAAAAATTTTGAACTTTTGCAATTTTCGAAAAATCAGGGTTTTTAACCTTCCGGTGCGCGCGCCTATTTGAGTCACATTAGCTGGCGCGTAGGCGCACTCTATGCTGCCTCGAGAAAACAGTCTTTTGCACCCCCAAAACTTCTATTTAGTTGAAGAAGGAAGTATAAAAACTGACAACTATTCATTAAATTTTTAATGTTAATACATTTTATAAGTCACAGAAATATGGCGGTTTTTAGGTATAGAATAATAAAAAAGTTTCAGAAAACCTTATAAAACAAAATATAACAAAAAATTAACTAGAAAATTGTTATTAAATAGACAAATTAATTAAATGAAACAGCTTCTGTCCTTAAATTTAAGAAAAGCATCAATTGGTTCTCATGGAGCCGTTTCCAGTAACTCAAGAAGGTGCCTGATTTCTTCTTCTGTTTCAGCCCTTCAGCAAAGAACAACAAAAATAAGACTACACGTAATAGGAAAAAATCCACAAAAACATCTTTCAACATCTTTTATTTTGCGGACAGTGATCGAAAATAGTTATAAACGAACAATCTGAATTCGTTTGGAATACTTAAAAATATTTACACCAGTGGGCGCAGTAGAGCACGGAGTGCTGCAGTAAGCATTTTTTTTCTTTTCTTTCAAATCTTCTTTACGACTGATAGGGAGAAGGCAACGGAACGGAGATTTTCGCGTTTCTTTTAGAATGCTGCAAAATGAGAATACTGAAGTCCTCTGACTTGTCAAATAGCCGTGCTCCATTTTAGAACAAGAAAAGCACAATGGCAGCATGGAGTGCAGCCGCGCGCCCGCAGGAAAGTTAACAAACATGAGACCTGCACCATTCTCTTAAACGTCCTTCACACTATCCAACAACAAAATTTAATCAAAACGATGGAGACTTTTTCAAGTCTGAAAATGTCTCAGGGGCTTCATGTAAAGTACGCCCCAAAATTAAAATATCGGTTTCAAATTCAATGGGCCGCGACCTCAGCGAGATCGATTGGGAAATATCAATTTTGAGAAAATCGGCTGAACGGTTTAGCCGTTAGCGTTGTTCACAGACGGACGGACAAATAAGTTTTGCGGTCATTCGAGATTTCGGTATCAAAGACCCACAAAACATGGATTTTGGCCACACCATGTATTAGAGGAATTTTTCTTAATTTAGCAACTGTATTTATTCACTTTTTCGTTTCCAGGGCCTTGTAATAAGAGTTGTTCTACCGAAAATTCACCATTTTTTCGCGCACCATTACGTAACTTTCTCTACTCCGTAGCGAGAAAGTAAAACATACTTGAGCCTGTGCAACAATTTCCATATGAACTACGTAAACAAAATGCTCCCGCCACTCGATCTTCGCGTTCGTTCACCAATCTCACTACGTTGAAGTCGACTCGTTACGATAATGGAGACCCTTTCCTTTCAAAGAAATATTTATATGCATACTTCTTTAATTAATATTTAGTCTATTGCAAGTTTAATTAAAAGAACATGAAAGAAAACAACGCGTGTTCTCTGAAATATGGTTTTTTTAACTGTCCGTTTACATCCGTTTGACGACAATCATACACACACACTTATTCTGGGAATTAAATTTTGATTGTGCCCCTGGCACCCCTAATACTTTTCCTGCAAACCGACATCACACTCTCCACAAAGGGATGATCCCGGGCATTCCTCCTGGCAATTCGCACTCTGCTCAGAAGTTAACTTTACGCAAACCAACAGACTAGTCTCGATGAGCTGCAAAAATCATTGAGGAAGCGATTCGCAGGATTCACGAAGAACCTTTACATTGGCCTGCAGGAAATGTTCTCCAGCAAGTAAATGCTAGGTTGTTTTTATAGCAATTGAAGGGCATTTTCAACATTTTCGTGAGGTTGGTTGTTTTACGTTACCAATTCCTATTCAATAATATATAACTTCCTTTCAAATATTATCTATCTTGTCTAGGTTTTACAGGGAAGTTCCAATATATTTTATGATTAAAGTGGAGACAATATGAAAGCAATGAAGTATCGTTAAACAGTGCCCACATCAACTATTGAGCCTGCTCTTTCATAACTACGTACGAGTGTGTGACAATATTTTGATGGTGGTGGTAGAAGCAGTAAAAGCGCGTCCACACGATGCATCTTTTCGTTCAATTTTGCGCATGCGTTTCGGGCACGGGACCTTTCGTCAAAACGATGGACGCATGCAATAGCGGGACGCTGATGGGAATCTCGTTCGTCTTTCTCGTGCACTTCCTCCAAAGAACGAAGTCATCCGGAATTCCGACCCGTACGAGTTTTTTGAACAGTCTTTGGTAGTCTTCCGAGTTATTGTGTGGTGTCCGTCTGTTTTATTGCGAATTTCTTGCAGATTATTCTTTTATTATATATTTATGGTAATATAAAGTTTCAATATATATTTATTCAGCTGAATAGTGGAAACTAGTAAAAACGAACATTAATTATTCCCAATTCTAATTCGGTGTGTGGCAGTGACAGAAGACTATTTAGTTCTCCCTAATTTTTATTTTATTTTTTACGGTACTAATGCAAATTTTCGAAATTTATTTAATAAATTATATAGTTGAAACAATTGAATGCAATAGCAGCACAGAAAAGATGCATCGAGAGGACGCGCCTCAAGAGGAAGATGGTCTGGGTAGCCAAAAGCTGTAAAGCAGGGGTATCCAACTTTCAAGGCCTCAAGGGCCACAACCAAAACCTTCAATATTGTTGTGGGGCTATTTTGATTACTCGGGCGGTCTACATCTGACTTTCCCGTGTTGTGATCTCGGCCCTTTGCCCGGCAGTTCTGAAACAGGGGGACGGAACCATGCGTGATATCATGCCCTACCATGCATAACGCAGTGAAACACGTTGCTATAATTTTGAATTTAATAGGAAAAAAAATCTTAAATCCAAACTTGAACCAATCTTTAAATTAAGGGGGTGTTTGTTTACTCGGACAAGGCGCGTGTGTTAGGCGGCGCGCCATGTTCTCGCTCGATATGGATGCAAGGGACTTAAACCCAAAAACCTTTCGCAGGTCACATCGCCGCCCGCGAGTGGGCCAATCCGTTCTAAAGGGAAAGCGCAGCAGTCGTATCTATTCAGATGGTTTGAATCCCGCCTTGGACATGGATAATAGTCCTATCACCCTTCTATCACTCTTATCACATTCACCTGCAATGTCAAAATTAAGTGTAGGCTGGGATATGTGCAACCCTGTTTCAGATCACGGCCTAGATGGTTTGCAGAGAAGTAGACGATTTTTTTTTTATTATAATGATCATAACTATCATCTGTTCAATAGCTAATAAAATTATTTAAAACAATATTTGCGCGGAGATCTGGGCATTATTTTTTGTGAAACTGAAAAAAATCAGCTTATTTTTATTGAGATTGTACTTAGCAAATGTATGTCATTTTTAAGGATTTGTATGAAAGAACCTCAGTTCCGGTTGTTGTTTTTTTCTTTTCCTACACACTATCAGACACGTTCCTTTCACTCTGAACTGCGTAGCGGCGGCGACGACGGCTACCCCACTCTTCGATTCTTTATACTAGCTTTGGGGAATGTAGGGTTAAGCTGATTACAATTACCTGCTTGAAACTACCAGCATCCGAACTGCTCCTTCAAAGTTGCCAGAGCATCTGGCCAGCCTGGAGCTAAAGCGGTCAATGGTACTTACAGTACAATGTGCTTTAGACCACTGAAGAACTGACTTACATTAAACCATCTGCCAATGCTAATCATAGACAAAGGGTGCTCTGTGACTAAAGTGGTACTTTTTATTATCCAGCACCTACGACAAATAAGACATACACCACTTCAGAATGTGTAGATGCTCACCTGTTCAGATCAAATTTACCATAACCTGAATTTTAGCCAAAATGTTTCATATACCACTTTAGTTCCAGGCCAGTCATCTATGAATGCCTTTTCAGAGTTGAATGTTTAAACTGATCACCCGGTATGCGTTATCAAAAAAACAGGTCAGAATTAGACAAGGAAGTGTAATTATTTTACGTTAACATTTCGTGAGAGAATGCATGTAAAACATTCCTGTTTATTAGGCACTTCATAAATAAAATAAATGGCATCAATAGTGCCTAATATAACAATCAACAAAGTATTTTTGTTGATTATCAATACAATTTTTGCTTTCTATCCATTCATCTACATACTTACGTAATGAATTCTAATGCGTCAAAAACCGGCGATTTTTCGACAGAAAACCTCGTATTGAATAAAAAAACAAGGATAAATCTTGTTCCCATGTGTATTACTTTAACACGGTTTGTGGATTCTTGATACCGAAAAATTGGCAAAAAAGTCTCTGCTCTGTCCGTCTGTGGTCAACGCTGGCACTTAAACTGTTCAGGCGATATTCTACGACCAATCAGGATGAACTCAAGGCCCTTCTAGTTTGAAAACCTCATTTTCAAAAATTTTCTCAAAATCGGTTTCTAATGTTTTTCCTCTGATAAGAGTATTAAACTTCAAAATGGTGCTGGTCCCATTTTCGACGAACACTGTATTTTCGAATATTGCAAAATATTAAATAGCAAACAACAATTTTGATGATATAGTTTCCCCATGAAAAAAATCTTGTAATAATGTAAATAAAAATCTCTGAATTTTTGAAATTTGCAAATACAAGTGTTCAATTTTTTTGGTTAGCAGTGGGGAGGTACACTTCAGTTGTGAGGCTGGTGTTGTAGGGGTAACAAATGCCATGCTAACTCTAAGACTGAGTTCAAATTTCAGCATGGAGATTTTTTTTTTGTTTTGCTAGTTCGAAACACTGTAGCATATTCATGCAGTAGTTACAATGCAGTGGTTACAAACAATGTGAGAAAGTATGCTGTTGAGCAAAACTAGTTTCACTAGGTGGCAAAATTGATTATTACGCATCATATGAGACTGCAGTTCTTTGGAATCCTATATTCTTTTAGAGTATAAAAATAGGGTATTCTTTTTTTTCTTGTCAATTCAAATTTATACTAGTATATACTCTTCAAAAACGAGACAATAATGAAAACATTCACATTAAATTAATATCAGATTGCCATTGTATAAATATGGTAAACATTCAACATTCTGCATGCTCAGTTGTACATGCAGTATATTCCACATGATACATGTGACTAACATAAACCCCCAATCATCATACAGTTGCCACAGGAAAGGAGGCTTGTCTTTGACTTGCATAAGTGAAATGTCTGAAAGGTCAATAATTGAAATAAAAATATAGAATTTCATTGATTTCCAGAGAAATTTTACCAGTGAAAATGTGGTTCAATTTTCCAGTTTTCCTCCTCTATTGGATTTATATATCACAACTTATATGCATTTCATAATTTATATACAAACAATATAGTCACAAATAATTTTGAAAGTATGTTTTTATGCCCTAAATAGATTCAAAGACTGATTGTGATACCCATCCTCTTCCTCCCAAATTGAATGTGTTGCTCTCCTAGAATACTGAACTAATGCAGGTATGTATTGGTTCAAATATTTTGGGGCAACCATTCAAATTAAATTAAATTTAGATGAATATTCTGATAAAAGTCTAAAATAAAATGTAATGATGATGTGAATCACTGTCGAATCTACAGCAATTTCTTTATTACAAATTGCTTGGCATGTGTGTTCAATAAGAGGATATTAGAAATAAAGTACATCTCACTTGTCTCAGGAAGACATGAAAGAATTTCCACAGTAACTCAAAAGGCATGCCTTCAATAAGTATATTAGATACCAAATCTAAAGCACTAAAAATATTAATTTTTTTCTGGGAACAATTGCACAAAAAGGAAGTGCATTGCTTTTTCTGCAAAGAATATTCACACAATAATTATTCCAATAAGCTAGCCCATAAGCGAAACTGATCAACTCCATTTCTCATTTCTAAAGTTTGAGTAAGTCTTTACAAACTAATGAAAAAAATATTTCAATACTGATTCAGAATGTTTTATAATTCTTTTCCCAAACATTACAAAATTGATTTCCATTTAGAACATAAAACACAAAATACATTAAATGTTTATGAATTTGGAATATTTTAGACATGAATTATTTGAAGAGACTAAGAAATTTTTAGCCAAGAACAGATGATGCCACTCCAAATCATTAAACCAAGCTCAAACTATCAGATCTTGCAAGAAGTTGAATATCACCTGAACCAACTTCTATCACCTTTTTCTGTATGAAATGTGGCTCAACACATTGGGATTAAAGAATAATGAGCAATGCAATTTTCTTGACTTCATGCACAAAAATTCAGAAAATCTGAGTAACAAGGCAACAATTTATTTATATAATATGAAGAAACTATACTCCACCTTCCAGACAAAGAGATTGCACTTCACTCAACATAGTAATATTCTTCTTAGGAACATTGACTATATACTTCCCAACTGCTCCATTTTTAAGACAAAATTTCATTGTACAAGATTTTAGACAAATTAAATATCTGGCTTAAACAATATTAACAAGAATAAATAGTTTTCATCATAAGGCTGTACGTGGAAAATGAAGTATTTATTGCATTTAATAAACTACTTCATGAATATAATTGATCATACCTGGTTTAAGATAAAAAATACACAACAATACAATACCAGTATAAATCAAGTGATACATAATATACAAAACATAAGCCCCCATTACGGCATTCATATCTACCAACTCACATTCATTCCATAATTAATTCAGCCTCTTGGATATCAAAATTAAGCCCTTTGGTTCTGCATTTAAGAATATTGCATCAGATCATACATAAATCTGTTACATCAATAACTAATATTTGCAGTTTTTTTACATATATACATACACATATTTATCAAAGTATAGTAACTCATGAGTAAAGAAGGTTCTATTTAAAAAACTATCAAATATGCCAATGATCTTAACTACAGAGCAGTTATTAAAAATTCATCACATCATAGAGCTACCACTCAGTAAGTAGCTTCCTATGAAACAATTATTCAAACCATCTTTAGTTTTGCATTCAAGGTTGAGAAGTTGCAAATTGGCTTCATTCTGGGCATAATAACAAGACTACAAATATCATCCTCATTGTAAACTTGCACATTCTTTCTACATTTGCAAGGTAAGAAATGGAGATGATAAGACAGCAAACTTCAGAATAATGCTGATAATGAATAAAGGTTCTATTTCTTTAATAGGTATTAAATACGGTCTTAGAACACTGATCAATAGAATCTACTTATTTCAAAACAGAAAATGAGTCTTTAAAATTGCCATACATTGACCTGATCTTTTTCAAAAACAAGTACTTTTTCCATAATTCAACAAAAATGAGGCAGTATTCATATTCAAAAAAGAAACATTTGTGCTTACAAATAAAGGAATGAGAATGAAGCCAAATGCAAAACTTTTTACCTGTCACTCACAACAGAATGATCTTGGATGTCTTCAGGTGTTCTGCATTCCAACTGGTCACTCATTCCCTTGATCTGCTTCACTGACTTGCTTTTTTCGCGCACTACCATCTCCGCCTCCCACTAATTTATCTTCCTCATCCTCTCTCTTCATATCTTCTATGGCATGTGGAGCATTTACATCATGATGGTTTTGAGGTCCATCCCCTCCCTGGACTAGGTGTGGCATTTGTGGAGATGTGCTGGACGAAGTTTGTAAATTCTTTCGAGTTTTTTCCCCTTTTCGCCACAGTGTTATTTCCTGGAAACGGTAATCATTAGAATTAGGATTTATCAAAGTAAACCCTATTAAACTAATGTTTCTTATTACTCATGAGAAGATATCACATGACAACTCAATAATGAATGAAATAGCAGTCTTCTATGACTCTCAAAATGTTCAAAAAATGGTCAATGTGAGAGTCAAAACTCCAACCCAGAGCTGATAGCATATGTGATGGCCCAAACTACTGCACCACTTAGTGGCAAATTGTAGTTTTGGTCTTAACATAGGGTTACTAAATCCCATGCATCTAACTACACAATACATTCCCAGTTTAGTTACCTGTTGCTTGAAGTAACGACGATCTTCCTCATCCATTAGGACAAGATTGAGGTAATAACGCACAGAAACTTTTTATTTATATCTCTCATTGTGGGAGTGAGGTCATACCCAGCAAGGAAGACCCTTATAGGGATGCTTTCCCCGCGGACAGGAGCACCATCCATTATTCATATTTTGCAATTGTTTCATTTTCCGTGAAAGTGTTGGGACCTGTATTTAAAAAAATTTACATGAATAATTTTATTTCTGTAAGATCTCAAATATCAAAGGCACTTAGCTTTTTACGAGGTTATCTATTATGTACAATTTAACCTTTTAAATAGTATTTAATTTTTTTTTTAATTTCATGGAAAAGGACTAAAAATCAATACAAATATTTAATTTTTAATGTTGAAATTTGTCTCCAAATGTGCACTTTAGCAGATCAATGAAGTCTAAAGTGAATTTGTATGAACTTTTGTTAAGAACATGAAAGAAAACAACTTTGCCTTTGCAATTACAGAAAGACTAGTTATAATTATTCAAACTATTCTCAACAATAGAATTATTAATTTTGTTGGCAAATGTCATACAAAGAATTACATTGACAGGTGATATAAAACTGATAATATGATATGATAGATTGATATATAATTGATAACATTAATACGTGTGGTTAGCTTTGCTGTGCAGATAACATATCATAGATCGCATTATGTAGAATGTAAGGTCTTTCAAACAGCCAAATTAATGTGGACTCTACACAGAAGAGTTCCTCTACTTCACAAAATTGTTTCCATTATATGCTCTTTCCTACCAATTCTCCTACTAACATGTCTTAAATACAGTGTTTGTAGTTGTTAAAATGGGTTAAATGCAGCCATCTTTCATCTTTGCCACAAAACATATTTTTGCATGAAAAGTTTGATATTTTTTAATAATAATTTTAAGAAAGAAATGGAGAATTACCAGATCCAGTGGTTTCCCTCTTAATTATTGCTATCTCCATATGTTTAATTTTAATTCGCACAAGAAGAAAATAAATCTTCCCAACTATCACATCTTTAAGATGATACCTGTTTGAAGAAGAAAACCAACATTAATACATTGATAATAAAGAATTATCTGAAGCAAATGCAATTTTATAATTTGTTTTACAAAAAAATATTACTGACAAACCTTTGTTCAAACACTTACATCAGAAATTGAATATCAACATTCAATACTACATGAAAAAACA